>PKML01053699.1:247508-267568 GCA_002933935.1 Eutrema yunnanense
ACACATGACTTGCAGAAGAATGGCGATGTTCGTGTCCTACAGATTCGTTCAAGCGATAATTTGGCGGACTTATTTACCAAGGCGCTTCCAACTGCTACTTTCAGGAAGTTGGCTCATCTTATTGGATTACGCCGTCTCAAAGATCTAGACGGATGTACACATGAGGGGGAGTAAATGCGCGCTGCACTCTTTTTCCCTTAACTATGGTTTTTCCCATTGGGTTTTCCTAGTAAGGTTTTTAATGAGGCAGCATCTTACGCGCTTTACTACTATTACATTATAATAGACATCCAAGGGGGAGTGTTATGAATTAAATATATGGATGCCCATTATAAGGCCCATATTCTAGGAGGTTTAGAATATTCTCTGTTTCCTTATTTCCCCTTCTTCAGCTTGCTCTCCAAGTCTATGTAAACCTATATATACCTCTCTTTATTCATGGAATAATATAACAACAATTTCCTCTCTCTCTTCTCTCTCTTTTATTCACAACAGCTTTAATGTTTTAGCTTATTTTCTTAATTTTTCAATAGAAATGCGATTAGATATAAACCACACATTGTTGATTTAGATTTGAATATTTATGCATATAATAAGTTAGTAGTTTTTAGGTCTTTTTATGTAAAATTAATCTATAGCCTATTTAAGTTATAAAAGAAAAATTTCAAGTGTTTTAGAATTGTAGTTTGTATTTTATAAACGCACAACAAATCAATCATGTTCAATTTCATTCTAAGAAAATCATATGTGAATGTATCTTTAATAATTTATCCAGCTTTAATGCTTTTAGCGTACTTTCTAAATCGGTCAATAGTACTGAGATAAGATACAAACAACACATCTTTATTGAGATTTCAATATTTATGCATATAATAACAAAGTAATTGTAATGTCTTTTATATTTAAAAAAAAAATCTAAGATCACGTATTTTATAAAAGCAAAATTTAGAGGTTTATTTTATTTACTTATGGGGATTTTTAATTAGGAACCAAAAAAAATCTTTTAAACGATAATATATTTAGAAAATTATGTTTTATAACATAAAATCCTAAGTGTGCTTTTCGTAAACAATATAGGGTCTATGTGATAACACCGTATTTTTACCCATTCTACTATCTATTTTAGAACAGTTTAATAAGTGTTTCACTTGTTTTTATATACGTTTACTATGATATTTGCATATTTGTAGTTCCAAAACTCTTTTCAAGTCCCTTGCAAAGTGGAGTAGATCCAGATTTTGGACAATTTTGGACCGTCATAAGTTTGGCATCGGATGGAGACTTTCTCACTGTCTGCTCACGACTAAATTTGGACACAAGATAGACGGGAGAGCCATCTTTCATATCCAGTTGCTTTCAAGGCAATCCAACGGTTAGATCTCAAGATACATCCAATTGACTGAAGGTATGTGTTGCAGTCTCGCGAGCGAAGCAAGAGAAGAATTGAAGTTTCAAAGCTATAGGCCAACTACCGCGGGTCCAGCACTACTGGCCGCGGCGAAGACACTCCTGGCCGCTGGTCTAGACTCTCCAGCCGCGGCGAATGACCCTTTGGCCGCGGGTCCAAGCCTCGCACCAGCGGTGAAGGAGAAACGGCCCAAGATCATCTATTTCAAAGCCCATCTTCAAGCCCCTTCATTTTCTCTTCAACTAAACCCAAAGGTCGACGAAATCAAGAGTGGAAGACCTATAACTATGTGTTCTAAGACAGAATTTAATAGCCCCCCACTCTTGTTAAACTTTTAGACTTGTTTTGCACCAAACTTTTGCTCTTGTTATTCGTTCTTTGTTTAGGGAGATAGTGATTTCTCTTGAACCATGTTGTTTGATTTCTTATCTATTGATTGTAAAATTCAGAAGCTTGATTTTGTCTTGCATGGCCGTGGCTCAGTAGTTCTCTCGTTGGGTATAGGGGTTCAAAGAGGATCTCATGGTTCGATACCGATTAGGGTTCTTCGTTATATCCTTGTTGTTAATGTGTTGATTGACTAACTGTCTTAGCAACTGATATTAGGTGTTTAAGAGCCACGAGAGTGCAAAATCTAATCGTTTGACCTAGGGTAGACGAGCAAATCTGTCATAAGATTTCAAAAGTATACTTATGCAGGAATTGTGGGCGTAAACGACCTTTAAGAGTATCATTCACTTCTTGCGCAGGCGGAGACGAAAGCTACAATTCGAGTATTGAAATGAGTAGGTGTGTAGGATTACGGGAGTAGACTACACAGAGCGTACGTATTCCAAGTTCAAGAATGCAAAGACGACAAAAAGTCGCTTTAGAAATCCTAGCGAATTCTCGGTGAAAATCGGCCATGAACCCTAAAGATTTCCCGATTGCCCAACACTTCGTTAATTGATTTACAACCTCGAAATAATTATTGCTTGCTACTGTTCACTTAGATTAGATTTATTTATTGGGTTAGTTTAGCTTAGATTAGTCTCGTTCGCTTTCTTATTTTCCCGCTTAGTTTAGTTTAGTTTAGTATGGTATAGTTTATATCCCTAATTTCGATTTCATGACAAAACCCTATAAACATATATTCCTCTTAGGTTTGTTTACTATAAAGTGTCTAAGGTCTCGCAGAACAACATTCCCTCCCTGTGGATCGATACCTTAAGTACTACAACGCACATATGTGCACTTGCAGGCTTTAAGGTTTACAAATTTAAGACCTGAAGTTTCGGAAACGGATTCGATTCGCATCAATTTATTGGCGCCGTTGACAGGGAGGCAATCACTACTCGTTCTGCCACACTTTAGAGGTTAGTAAATCGACTCTAAGACAAAAATAAATTCTTTTTGATTTTTGTTTTTGTTTTTCTTCGTTTCGGGCTTTGAAACATGAACTCGCCTCTGGTGCGAGATGACTACTACGAGCAGGGTTCCTACGACCCATCTTATGCTCACTACTCTCACGATTTACACCACTACCGTGATTCGTACTACATGGATCGGAAACCGGCACCGAACAACTACTCTCAAAGATGCTACAAACCTCATTACTACTAAGATGAGCCTCCGTTTGTCGACTCACAACAAAGTCCTTACGGTCTTCCTCACAAACCTCGGACCAGCATGATGATATCTTGGAAATTAGCCTTCGCTTGGAGCGACTCGATGCAATGATCATATCCCTTGCTTTGAAAAATTATGATCTTAAAACGCCTTGGCTCAACCATCAACCTCAACAAACCGATGAAGAATATGAGAAGCCGATGGTCTACAAGGCACAAATGGAGGATATTCTTCAAAAACTCAACGAATGTATGCACGAAAATGATGGATTCAACGATACAAAACATCAAGGAAAATAAGGACTTGTTTCTATTCCTAGTGACGATGTTATATCTATCGATTCATTCGAGAGTTTGGAAGACGACAAACAACACCACAAGCTGCCTCTACTCGACGAACGAAAGCCTTCTCCTCCCTTTGTTCCTCACCACGTTGAGTGTGAGACATACCTCGTGAAGGATGAGACACTAACGGATACACCCGAGCCGCCATTGAAGACATTTTCTAAGGAGAAAGATCCCGGGAGATTTGACGTTCCATGATCGATCAAGGTAATATAATTTCGTCACTCTCATTTCATGAACACGTGCAGCGGAGATGAACCACTTTTAGACCCCGGAGGAGAGAACGTTGAAAACATTCTATAAGAAGGTGCACCCGTCACACTTGAAGAAAACATCAACCCGATGAGTTCGACGTACCTAATGGTTCCTTTTGATGCACACTCTGACTTTGCTCATATGAGACGTGATGGAGGCTTAAATGAAGCCAAGGAGAAGCCAAATATTCCCCTAGGACCAGAAAACATCATTGGAGACAAAGGAACTGATGATTCGAGAAAGTCCTCCCGAGGCACCTCCACCGCGGTCGCGCCTCCTCGACCCGGGGCCAAACATCCATTCGCCGAGGGTGTGTTCTCCTGACCCACGGCCGACCTTCTCTCCACCGCGGCTCCGCCAACTCAAGCAGCGGCCGGCCCCTGTTTTTCTATTTCTCCGACGGTTCGTGATCTTGCCACACCTCTTTGAGGAAATCGTCTTCACTTTGGATGCTTGGCCACTTCATATCATGAAGGACCATTCCCCCATGCATCTTTCAACATGATTCGATCTTGCGACCTGACGCAAACCTCATACACTTCAACATACAAGCATCCAACACATTCGCCAAGAGGGAACAATGTTGACGAATCATACTTCAAGGAAGCTCCAAGTCTGATTTTTCATTGTGATCCCGGAGGAGATCACCTTCTCGGACTTGATGACAGAAACCCCGAGTGGGAATGGCGAGATATGTTTTACACAAAATATTACAAGGTTAAATCAAAAGAAATTTGTTTTTGGACAAGACCATTCTACGACTAAGTTCACCTCGTTACCAACGTCGAGCTAAACAACTTTAAACAAAAGCGCTCAGTGGGAGGCAGCCCATTTTAGGTACGTTCTCTTCTTAGTTTTTCTTTATTTTTCTATTAACATTTTCTTTCTTTGTGTTTCATCATTCTAAAAAATACAAAAACCCCAAAAAAGAATAATAAAAAAAACAAGAATACAAAAAGATGGAGACACGGTTCGAAGCTGCTCGGTCCAACCCGAACCGCAAGGAAGGACTCGATCGCAAAAGAAGCTCGACCGCGGCTGCACAAGCCAGACCCACAACGATCTAGCCCGTGGCTGCAGTCGCAATCAACCGACCCGCGGCCGGCTTTCCAATGGCCGCAGCTACACAAGCCCGAACTGCGGCCAGCCCCCTGCCGAACATGAGCGATTTGTTTCGATCCTCAATTGATTCCAAACCATTCCCAAACATCCCCACATCCATTCACATCACCATATCACCATCTACCATTCCCCATTCACCACCATTCCATTCCCACATCCGTTCCCCAACCGCATCCAGGTAAGTTTTATTTTCCCTTAAACGTTTTTAATTATTACATCCATCTATTTATTCGTCCTTACCTGATTTATTTTACATTGAGGACAGTGTGATTTAAGTATGGGGGAGGATTCCATCCCTTACTAACCACAACTTCTTTCATTTGTGTTTGCATTTTGCATTTTTCGACATTTTTCTTAAAAATTTTCAATGTTTTTCTAAAACATTTTCAAGTTTTTCGAAAAGCGTAGGAATACGTATTGAGGGAATGATGAAAGGAATCCATGACGATAACTGAGAGTGTGCTTCTACACTATGTTCTAGTAACATGCTCTTTCGTAATTTGGTTCTAAACTAGGCGGTAGCTAGAGTTTCTGTTAATGCGAAATCCCCAGAGGAATTTAGACCGTAGAGATTCTTTATGATGGAATACGCTAGCTCGATTTTATTTAGACTTAATCTTGATGTCAATTTTCTCATCAAAGGTTTAGGCAAAGATAACGAACCATACATTCATGACGTACTTTTACCTTTTACCACTCTTTGTCGTACATGAATGGCTAGCTCCTATTTAGTTGGTAACCGAAACTTAACCATTGCTCAAACCTCGTGCAACTCTCTTTGTGTCTTATGTGCAGATATGTGCAAAAACGCCGGAGAGGGAGGAACGACACAATTTTCAGTCACTAAAGACGGAGACTATACGTTATCGGTGGAAGTGAATTCAAGAAAGATTTGAGCTTGGTTATGCCTTGGAAAAACTCAAAAACATGGTAAATTTTCGTGCCCCTAAGACTCTATATCATAAAGGCGTTTCCCCATTTCACAAAAAAAAAAAAAAAAAATTCGAAAATAATCGAAAGGGAAAGGAAACAAAAGCCTAGAAAGAGTCTAGGTTGGTCGAAATACTTATGAGGCATCCATGGTTCGTTTGTGAGAAGTCTGTCATTCCGAGCCCACAGAAAATTCTAAGTCTGGGGGAATGACGTAAAACTTCTGTTTTCTGAAGATGGAGGAAGTGCAACGTTTTTACGCAAGAAGAAGTGACTGGAAGCTGTGGTTATCACTAGGTCCTTCCTCTCTTGTTGTTTTTCATAATATCTTGCACCCTCCGACGAAATTACGGTAACCCAAAACACTCTTAACCTAATCTCTAAATACCTTTAATACCTAGCCTCGATTGTCTTGGTTTAATCCTTTTGATGAGATACCCACACCTATACTTAATAAATGTAGAGAGCTAGTTGACCTGATTTTTGGATTTTGAAAGTTTATATTTCGTATATGGATACCATTGACTAGTGTTACGGGAACTTCTATGAGAATTTTCTAGGCTAGATTGCGATTGATGTAGTTCGATGGTTATGGTTTAGAAGGACAATCTCCGAGAATTCTAGTTCCCTATGATTTTTGTTTGATCTTTCCAAGCTTTGGTTTTGTTTTGTTTGAGGACAAACAAAGTCTAAATCTGGGGGAATTGATAACACCCTATTTTTACCCATTCTACTATCTATTTTAGAACACTTTGATTAGTGTTTCACTTGTTTTTATATACCTTTAATATGATATTTGCATATTTGTAATTCCAAGACTCTTTTCAGGTTCCTTAGGTAAAAACGACGCAAATTGGAGTTGATCCAGATTTTGGACAATTTTGGACCGTCAGAAGTTTGGCATCGGATGAAGACCTTCTCACCGTCTGATCTCATGGTTAGATTCCTATTAGGTTTTTAGTCTAGGATACCGATTAGGGTCGTTCTATCCTTGTTGTTAATGCGTTGCTTGACTTACCGTCTTAGCAATCGATATTAGGTGTTTTAGAGCCACATAAGTGATGTATCTAATTGCTTGACCTAGGGTAGACGAGCAAATCCGTCGTAAGATTTCGGAAGTATACTTATGGAGGAATTGTGGGCGTAAACGACTTTTTAGAGCATCATTTACTACTTGAGCGGGCGGAGTCGTAAGCTACCGTCCGAGTACTGAAGTGACTAGGTGTGTAGGACTACAGAAGTAGACTACACGCAGTGTACGTGTTCCAAGTTCAAGAACCCAAAGACGATAAAAAGTCGCTTTAGAAATCCTAGAAATCTCCTCGTAAAATCGGCCATAAACCCTAGAAAATTCCAGATTTTCCAACGCTTCGTTTAATTGATTTACAACCTCGATAAAATAGTTAGTTAGCTACAGCCCTTCTTAGTTTAGTTTAGATTCCATAGATACGACCGTGACAAAAACCAAAATATATTTTACGTCTAGACATAAGTTAGAACTCATTAGAAATTGGACAACGTCTATCCATGTGGATTCGATCCCTCAATACTACTTCGTGAGCTGTGCACTTGTGGCTATATATAAAGGGTAAAACCCCACGCCGGGGTTAATTTCCGGTGTGTCAAGTTATTGGCGCAGTTGTCGGGGATAGTTTAGTTTTTTTGATTTCGTATTCTAATTTCTGCTCTAGATACTTTTGATTTTGAAGTTTTTTGTTGTTCTTTTGACTTTCTCCGTTATCTTTTTCTTTTGATATAAGATGCATGCACACTAGGAGAACTCCTAGAGGAACCGTACCGCTACTAGATGATATCGACAAACACAAGAGAGAACTCCGAAGACTCAAAAGAAACTTAAGGACGACCGAAAAGGACCACCCTGGAGATCAATTAAACCGTGATCAAATTGATCACGAGGATGATCATGATTTTTCGGATCACGAAGAAGATCAAGAGGCTGTCCATGGTGCTAATGACCAGCCACATCTCGATCCCGAAGAAAACCACAACCAAAACCGAAATGCTGAAAATCCGAGGCGACAACTTCCCGTCGATCGTGATGCACCAAGGAACGATGCTCAAGCTAATGCACCAATTCCTCCTAATGGCATAAACGCCAACCGTCCCGTACTGCACGCTAATCCTCCGAGGAGACAAGAGCGTAACCGCATCATTACTGATTTTGATGCACCGTATCAACACTTCCAAAACCGAGCAGCCATACAACTTCCTATACCGAACGGAAGCAATTTTGAGATCAAACCTCAAATCATTGTTTTGGTAAAGCAAAATAAGTTTCATGGAGTTGCAACCGAGCATCCGATGGAGCACATCGAGTTGTTCGAAGAGATATGCGGAATGACGAGAACAAACCATGTGTGAGGATGAGGATATTTCAGAAGATGAGTACGAAGAGGACAATGATAATTGGAGATGGGAGAAAAGGTCTATTCTCTTTGATTTGCCTTACTGGAAGGTAAGCACTTTCCATATAAATGACACTAAAGTACCTTAATTTTCTTATATTTTCATTTCATTCAGAACTAAGTCTTCAACTTGTTTGTGATGTTAGCATATGCCGGTTCAGCACAACCTTGATGTTATGCATGTGGAGAAGAACGTGTCTCATGCTATCTTAGCTATTCTGATGCAAAGTGCAAAGTCAAAAGATGGTGTCAAAGCACGGAAAGACTTGGAAGACATGGGGATTCGAAAGAAGTTACACGCTCAAGAAAGAGGGAAGAGAACTTACCTACCTCATGATGTGTATTGGCTGACAAAGGATGAGAAAAAGGTTTTCTGCAGGAGGTTAAGTTTATTCAGAGGGCCTGACAGATATTGTGCAAACATTCCCAAATGTGTTTATGTGGATCCTCCCATGATTGGTGGATTGAAGTCTCACGACCATCATGTCCTTCTTCATAACCTGCTACCGGTTGCGCTGAGAGGCTTGCTCCCTGATGGACCCAGAGTTGCTGTGACTAGATTGTGCAGCTTCTTTAATTGACTATGTCAGCGTGTTATTGATCCTCAGAAACTGATCTCTTTAGAGGCTGATTGTGTAGAGATATTGTGCCAACTAGAGAGATATTTTCCTCCTTCCCTGTTCGATATAATGTTCCCCCTTCTGATTCATCTAGCAAGAGATGCAAGACTGGGTGGATCTGTACACTTCAGATGGATGTATCCATTTGTAAGGTAATCAAAGTTTTCCTTTGTATTTCGTATTTTCTTTTTTTTGTTAATTAGCAGATTATATGCTTGGCCTACAGGTACATGAAAACACTAAAGTCATATGTGAAGAACTATTCAAGGCCTGAAGCGTGTATGGCTGAAGGATATTTGGTTGGTGAATGTATAGGATTATGCTTAGAGTTTCTACGTAATTTTGTACCGGTTCAAGAAACAGTTAAACGTAATGAAGATGTTGAGACAAGTGCATCCATACTCGAAGGCCGTCCATTGCAGAAGGGTCTCCAAATTATTCTTACTGATAAAGAGCGAGACATAGCCCATCGATATGTTCTGATGAACATGGAAGTGATGACTCCATATGTAGAGTAAGTTCACCACCTCAATGCATCTTATAACTTATACTTGTCAATCATTTATATGATTATTTCTACCAAACTAACATAATGCTATTGTATATCAGTATGCACATGGAAGAATTGCAAACTAATGATGTTAGATGTGCAAGAAATGAAACTCTACTTTGGAAACTTCATGGAGACAGGTTCTCACAGTGGGTGAAAGAAAAGGTATACTAGTCTTTCTTATCTGTTGAGTCTTCATTATCTGTTGAGTCAATTAACATAAAATAACTTCATTTCCTTTTCTACTGTGTCATTAGTTCTCTAATAACTCCAAAGAACATTCAGAAGAACTGAGATGGCTGGCTTACGGACCAAGACATATAGCTCAGACTTATAAGGGTTATGTCATCAATGGGCATCGATTTCAGAATGAGGACGTAATGCGTAAGACTCAGAATAGTGGTGTAACTTATGAAGCCTTTAGCATGTGCAGATCTAGTGCCAGAAACACTAGACATATGGCAGACATTGTTGCTTCCTATGGAGTTATCCAACATATCATAATGTTGGATTATCATATGTTCCAGATACCAATATTCAAGTGTAAGTGGGCCAACAAAGGTAATGGTGTAAAAGAAGAGGAATGTTTTACACTTGTGAACCTCAACGTAAACCAATCTGCATATCTCCAAGATCCTTATATTTTGGCTTCGCAAGCGAAACAAGTCTTCTATTCTAAAGATGAGTCTTCACAATGGTCCGTAGTTATGAGGGTACCACAAAGAGGTTATCACGAGTTAGAGACAGAAGAGGAGTTTGTTGCACCTTTATCAATTCTTAAAAATGAAGATTTGGGGAACCAATCTTCTGATGATGAAAGTTTCTGTGTTAGAGATGATTGTGAAGGGGTCTTTGTTATGGATTGATAGGGATACCATGGGTTAGTGTATGATATTGCTGTTTTCATCTTGTAGTGTGAATAATATGATAAGTTAGTTCTGTTTCAGGTGTAACAAAATGAAGAATAAATCAGCGGCAATCCCTAGACGCAGTCAACGTCAACAAAGCATTGAACCAACCCCGGGAAAGTTGATCATTAGACGCAATAAGATTGCTACGGTGAACCTGAAACAAGTTGCTCCTGAACTGGCTGAAGATGAAGGTGCACATGCAAATATCTCCAACCACAGTGAAGAATAAGACAACTTGAATCAACCTGAACACGAAAACACACAATATAATGAAAATGAAGGTGCACAGGATGATATCTCTCAGCTGTGATGAGTTCTGCTCAACTGATGCAATGTATAAGATTGGCCATATTCCTATTGGCCCCAGTGCAACGGCTGTTACTGTCACAAATGTGTGCAGAGAGGAAGCATTTATCTGGAGGCGAACAATAGAGATGTCAAGGCTTGGCCAAGCGTTGGGCATGAAGTTTCCATGGCCAGCTGAAAAAATTATTTTGGATAATGTTTTGAACTCTCCAACTCCTAATCAAACTGCTGGTTCATCGGTAATGTTTGCATTTTTGTCTATCTTATTATGTATTTGTTGAATGGTATGCATGCTTTTTCCTAATATATATAACTGTATGTATGTATGACTTACGTTTCACGTGATAAAGTCATCGTATCTGATTGGAATAAGGAGGATGTTATAGTTGCTGAGGGTACTTTGATATCAACTGATCCAGATAAAATGGCCAACAGTATTCCTCTCGGACCCAATGCTGCAATTGTGAAAGTTGATAAGGTGGTTTTGAAGGACATTCACATGTGGAGACCTATCAGTGATAAAAAGTATTTAATGGGCAGTGCTCTTCATGAGTTTATAGCGTGGCCTATTTCGAAGATAGGGCTGAGTATTCCTCAAAAACGAGCATCACCAAAAGCACCATCCCCTGGGGTAATATTCTGAACCTACACTGCAATAATCTAAACCTACACTGCAATAATTGTTGGATTTGCTTTGACTTGCTATGTTGGATTTGCTTTGACTTGCTATGTTAGATTTGATCTGTTGAATTTGGTGTGTTGTATTTTGACTTGCTCTATTACTTGTGATGTGTTAGATTTGTTCTGCATGGTTTTCTGATGTAAGATGAATATTTGGAATTTGTGTCTAACAGAGTGTAAGCTGTAGCTTGGACAACATCAGATCGAGTGCGCAGAAAATATGTATGCTGTTAGATGTGAATAACTCCAGGGAAATCGTTGCAGAAGGTAAAGTCTTATCCACCAATCCGGAAGATAAAGTTCATTTCATTCCATTGGGTCCAAATGCAAGCAAGATAATGGTGGAAGTTGTAAAGGTTGGAACTGCAGATGTGTGGAAACCAAATTCAGAGGTGGAATTCGTTTCTGTTGCAATAGGATCAACAGTGGCATGGCCTAATGATAAATTTGTATTTATGTGATTGTGTTGAAGTTTCTTATGAACTAGGTTTTGTTAACTTCAATTTAAATTATGTAATTTATCTTTCAGGTGAATTTAAGTAATGTAATTTGTCTTCATTTTTATAAATAAATAAATTTTTCTTTTTAAATTAAATGTATTCAGAATATCGTTTATAATTATAAATAACAAAATTTGCAAAATGGACGACCAAACTAAATAACATAAAACGAATGCTATATTAAATATATAGATAACGATTTAAAAACGCTTTTATATATAGAATAATAACAAAACAAAACTGCTATTGTAATAAAAACTATAGCACGCAAGAAAGTGCTATTTTATATAGACAAATGATAGCATGAAAAAAAAACGCTATCTTATGTGCCCGACTTTTTATCGCAGGCGATGACAGAGCGTTTAACTAACCGCTATCGTATCATTAGATAACGTTTTCTGGGCGCTATTAATACGCTTTTTCTTGTAGTGTGAGTTTTTCCGGCTATGATACCGATTAGGGTTCTTCGTTCTATTCTTGTTGTTAATGCGTTGCTTGACTAACTATCTTAGCAACTGATATTAGGCGTTTTAGAGCCACGAGAGTGCTGAATCTAATCGCTTGACCTAGGGTAGACGAGCAAAACCGTCCCAAGATTTCGGAAGTATACTTGTGGAGGAGTTGTGGGCGTAAACAACTTTTGTGAGTATCATTCACTTCTTGCGCGGGCGGAGACGAAAGCTACCGTCTGAGTACTGAAGTGAGTAGGTGTGTAGGATTACGGGAGTAGACTACACACAGCGTACGTGTTCCAAGTTCAAGAACCCAAAGACGACAAAAAGTCGCTTTAGAAATCCAAGCGAATTCTCGGTGAAAATCGGCCATGAACCCTAAAGAATTCCCGATTGCCCACCGCTTCGTTAATTGATTTACAACTTTGAAATAATTATGGCTTGCTACTGTTCACTTAGATTAGATTTATTTATTCAGTTAGTTTAGCTTAGTTTAGTCTCGTTCGCTTTCTTGTTTTCTCGCTTAGTTTAGTTTAGTCTAGTTTAGTAAAGTTTAGAGTCCAAGTTTCGACCATAAAACTTATTCTCGTCTTAGGTTTCCTTGCTAACTCTTTTTCTAAGGTCTCGCAGAACAACATTCCCTCCATGTGGATCGATACCTTAAGTACTACAACGCACATCTGTGCACTTGCAGGCTTTAAGGTTTAGAAATTTAAAACCTGAAGTTTCGGAGACGAATCCAATTCGCATCAGCGTCTTGATCCCAATTCCTAAAGGCAACCTCGTATAAGGTATCTTCAGCATAAGATGTCTTCTCCTCCTCGGGAATGTTATTGGCTTAAAGCCAATCTTCCATGTCTCTCTCCCATCTTTGGTAAGCCTATGGTCCTTTGCTATGACCTGAAAAACAGATGTGATACGGTTCAAATTCTCCTTCATCATCTGTTGATTCATCACACGGATCGGCTTGAGTGTTGTAGTTGATATGTGCTCGGTCTGGTTCTTGTTCCGCCTCTTCAAACTCTGATTCATAAACAAAGCTATCTTCTGGTCAAGCCTCGTTGCTCTAAGAATCAGTTTCTTCGCACCTTGGTTTGTATCCACGGTAAAGCACTATTATCTGATCTCGTTCTTCCTCATGAGAGAACTCTCCGTTTTCTTATTTACTCTCGTAGCTTTCTTCTTCTAGACTGAATTGAGTCTCTTCATGCCATGAATTTTCTTCACAGTCATTTCCTACATCTTCTCCTTGATCGGTTTTTTCTTCTCCGGACCAATTTTGTTGGCTTGTGTCATCTCGACTACATTCTGGTGGTTCCGGCTCAAAATCTCCACCTTCATCTTCAAATTCAGAGCTACAGTAACCATCTCCTGGCCACGGTGGTGCTTCATAGTCTGTCTCCTTATCGGTTAAGGCTCGGTCGAATTGTTCTCCTTGACTCCAATGATCTTCATAGGTCTGATGTGAAATCTCCTCATCCCAGTAATCCATGGCGGCGCTAGATTTGGAGTGCACCTCGCAAAAGACAATGAAGAATTGTTAATGGACAATATTTTCACAAAATGGAAAGGAAATAATGTAATATTAAGCAACAACACAAAAAACTAACAAGAGTTTATGGCAAAAACGTTGTTTTTTCTTTTACTTTTTTGAAAACTCTAAACAAATGACAAAGAAATTTAACTTTTTATGTTGATTTCTGACTCTAAAAACAATATGCGACAAACATCTTCTATATATTAAACATTAAAAGTTTGGAGGTGACATTTGGTGTGGTGTTATCACAACAATTATTCTCAGCATTTAGTGTATTTATTAATTCATTTATTTTTCTCATACTATCTTTGTATCCGAAATAATACTTAAGTTGACAATTATTTTTGTTTGCCACATGGCAGCCTCTCATTAATTTGATTTAGGTGAAATTATTTTTCTTTAATAAATTTTTACTACTATTCATATTCCCAAACACTCTTAAAATTGATCATTGTTTTATGATTTTCCTATAAATAAATCGTACAATACAAAACAAAAACAAAATTAAAAATCCAAATATATTATATACACTTTATTAAATAAAAATTGACATAATTTAATAATTTACGTAATTTAATAAATTACATATATACATAATATATATATATATATACACTGCATACTATATACAACTTTGTTATATGTATTTATATGAATATGTAAATTAATATATATATATATATATATATATATATATGAAACATATATATTTAGTTTTAACAATAACTTTAATTTTTTGAAATATTATAGTAACTAATCAACAAAATAAATATGTACAAGAGTACAGTGACAAAGAAAGTCTTAGAAATACAGAGCCTCAAAAACTGAACTTAAAACTAAACAAACCATCGAGAGAAGAGATGACTATCTCGATCTAGTTGTGATAACTCGTACTACACACCATCGGGTGAGGATGTCAATGTTGTCGTCGCTATGTGTTGGGAAAAGAGATTGCATGTGAAAGCACACGTCCTTGTCAATCGCGTGCGTGAGGAGGATGGCAGAGCGAGAAGGCCGTTGTTGACGACGACCATTTCTTTCCTGCCAAATTTTGTATATTGATGCCTAAAATACTAATTGGGCCATAGTGGAGCCCATCCTGTTTTTCTGCTTCTCGACATAGCTCGTATGTTGATAGCCCAATCTGTGTTCGTTCTTCCATGAAAGAGATACGGACACAGCCAATTCCAAATTGTGAATTAGTACGAGCAAACGAAAAACAAATGATCTCTTGTCTCGTTTCGTTCTCCATCAAACAGACAAGGGTGAACATGTCCCCATTATCTCATCTTATCTCCGGTCGCAAGCTTATCTCGAAGTGCTAACCAAGTTATAAAGCCATAGCGAGAGACAGATTAAGAAACCATAAGCAAATGACTCCACCACACCATCTGACATGGCTCTCTAAACTGCTCCCATGTAGCTTTGCTTGAGAAATGCGCTTTAAAATCATGTAAATTGTGACGCCACAGTACAACATCTGGTCCAGCCGAAGCAAATGGGATCGGAGAGGATACAATATGATTCAGCATATCGTGAAGACTCAGGCTGCGACATCGACGGAGACCCCAATTATGATCACAAACAACATCAACTACAACCGCATGACGAGAAATACCCATATTTCGAGTTTGTGCCTCACCAACGATATCAATTATCCTACCTATTTGAAGCCAGTTATCAAACCAGAAAAAGTGGATTCTCCGTTTCGAATTTCATGTCGAATAAAATCTGCGGCTAGATGTCGCAGCTTGAGTAGCTTTTCCCAGATCCAAGATCCCAGAGAGTTCATTGGATCATCCAGAGTTGCGAAAAAGATAGTGTCGAGTCCAAGCCACCCAAAGAGAACTCATCTTTTCAAATAACCGCCAAATAAGTTTCAGAGCAAACATACGGGAAGTGTCGTGTAGTTTTCAAATACCCAATCCACCTTCTTTCTTTGGCTTACATACATCCGTCCATGCAACTTTCGATCTAGTAGTGATATGTTGACTCCCCGACCAAAGGAACGCAGAACACATACTCTCAATCGTATCAAAACAATGCTTATGTATATGAAAAGCAGAGCACCAAAAATTCGTAATGGTGGCAATGACAGATTGATTGAGTTGAAGATGCCCAACAAATGAGAGAGACTTATTCGACCATGAAGTGAAGCGGCTGCGTATTTTATCAATTAATGGTTCATAATCCAATCTAGTCATGCTCTTCGTTGCAAGAGGTAGGCCAAGGTATCAAATGGGTAGCTGCTCCAAGGGAAATCCAAGCTCGTAAGCGGTTTGTTGAAAAGAATTCATTGTACGCCCATCCATATACAATGATGATTTTGAGGCGTTGATCACAAGACCCGATTCACGCTCAAAATCCATTAATATCTCCATTAAGCCTAGAAGAGAATCCGTAGAACCGTCCATGAAAACCAATATATCATCCGCAAAGCTCAAATGCATTTCTTGAAGATCCCAACACAATGGATGGAACCCGATCTTGCCCTCATTCGCCGCTCTATTCAGCATGAGAGAGACAAAACATTTATCGCAATCACAAATAGATATGGTGAGAGCGAGCATCCTTGTCTTAGACCATGTGTCATAGTGAAGAAGCCGTAAATATCCCCGTTTACAATAAACGAGAAAGCCACTGTCGATATACAACTTCATATACACATGACAAAACTCTATGGGAAACCCATTGCTCGGAGAGTTGTGAGGATAAAATCCCAATGGACCGTATCAAATGCCTTTGCAATATCCAACTTTACTACACAATGAGGTGCGATGGTGTCCTTGTGATATGATCCTTGTGATATGATAGTAGATATTTTTGGTATCAATTACTCAAGTCTACTCATATCGTTGTAGAACTTAAGGATCAATCCAAATGGGTTTGGTGTTTCAATCACTAAGAATGCATAGAACTACTTAATTCAAGCAAGACAAGTGGTTTTTATGTTTAATCTAACAAGTTAATCCAAATTAGAAACAATAAGCAAGAACTAGCAATACTAAACGAGGTTAAATGCAATAAAAAGGGCGAATCCAAGGATGAGGTTGAATTAGAGTGACCTTATAGGTAATCATTGATGCTCAAACATACACACAATGCTAAATCCTAGGTTAAGATCACTAAATATGATTAATCCTCTCTCAAGGCACTAATTACCAAATCAAGAACAAACTCTCATTTGTGATAAGATGATTAGCAAGCAATAAAATCAATACTTAAAGCAACCAATAAATACCTTAAATAACAAATCTCATAAGTTAAGTATGTCTATCTCTTACTAAACTCTTTGGGGAATTTCATAAAACACCTTGTGGGTGTGAAATTTCCTAAGATTTAGATTGACTCTCTCAAGCCCAATCTAACATTAAGATCACTTAGCAAGAAGAGAAATCAATAAATCTAATCCTACGCATCATAAATTAACCGTTGGATCATCATAAATCAACCCCATCCCTACGAGACTACTCACTAATCATTAAGAACCCAAAAAATTCCATGACGAACATGTTAAATCTCATGATTAGATGATTAAGAAAACATAGATAGATGATGGAAATTCAAGGATTAAAGTTTAAATTGCATAAATAAAAGAAGATCTCTCAAGCAAATCCCTTAGAACTCTCAAACAGATGTGTTTTTGCTTAAAAAGATAGATCACAAAGTAATTAGATCTAGAGTATTTATAAGAAAGCTTGGGCGGACCAGGTCTGGGTACCACTGATTCAGGTTGTCTGTACCGACCGGCTGTTGGCCGGTACACTGGGCCAGTACAAGTCCATGTCCCAATACCGGATGGATGACGCCGTACGGATGCTAGCCGGCACAAGACGCTTCATGGTGAGTGTCGGGTGAGCTTTGGCCGGTATGCTAGGCCGGCACAAGTCCCTGGTCGCGTGCCAGATGGATGATGCCGGATGGATGATGGCCGGCACAGGACTTGGAGAAAATCAACGCCGGATGGAGTTTGGCCGGCACAAGGAAGAGGGCTTGGCCGGTATTAGTTCCTGCCTCAATACCGGTTGGACAGTGTCAGATGGAAGCTGGCCGGTACAGTGGCCTAGAAATGGCCCTTTTTTCTTAGCATTCTTCTCTTGCTTCAAGGTTGAGTATGCTCCATTTCAAGTTCTCCAATCACCTCCAAAATGCCTCCAAGTACCTAACACTCCAATATGTGCAAGACTCACTAGGATCTAATGCAAACAACCTAGACTCAAATTAAGACTAAAACACTAAGGAAAACTATGATTATGCATGAATGTGACTCAAAACACTAAGTGAAATGCATGCTAACAAGGGTAAAATATGAGAATAACAACTCCCCCAAACTTATTCATTTGCTTGCCCTCAAGCAAACAAGCAAGAACAAGAAGGGAGAAAGAGTTGAAAGTGGGAGCTCAAATCCACAAGTATCACTAAAAGAATTCAAACTCAATGTCCAAATTGCTAGCTCTAAGATGCGATCAAACAAGTCTACTCAAAATGAGCTAGTCATATCTATCCCTATAAGAATCAATCCCATGTCTCAACCTACAAAAGCATTCCTATCATCCAATCCGTTGACATTCGTTTAATTGTTTCAAGTGAATCATGCTCATTCAAGACAAGTGAATACATTTGGATATGGTAAATGTTTTGAGATTAAGATGATCTCAAATGTATATGGTTACTCCAATGCAATGGATCTCTATATTAATGAGCAAGCTTTAGAAAAATGCTAAGAGTAAAAGGCAACCTATGCATACAAGGATATATTCACATCTACCCAATGCCTAAAGTGTCTCTAACCCTAGCATCTATAACCCTGAAGTCCCAAACCTAAGCTACCCTTTCTTCACAAGGCTTCTTTGCCTTCATGTCCCACATCTTTTTCTTCTTTCTTGCACTTCATCTTTTCTCACTTGTGGGATTTTTCCTTCTTCATTGAACTTTGTGGCTTGGTGCTTCTCTTTATCGTTTCCTTAGCTCTTCTTTTCTTTCCTTTTATTTGCTTTGCCTCATTTCTCATTACTTGATGCCTTAGCCAATTTTTGGCTTTGTTCTTTTTTATTGATCCTTTTGAGGCTAAATCTAAGTGCTAAGAGCTAACCATAAAATTTGTGCACCAACCACTTCACAATATTGCATCCCCTTTGCATTTTCCGTTCACCTTTATTTTCCACCACAATCACATTGATCATACACTTTCATTCGTACCAAACCCCAAAACTTCCCTTCCTATCTAGCCTAGCCTAGTCTAGCCCTTGATGTTGGGCTAGATCTACATGCAAAGTTATCCTTGTCGCCCTAAACTCAACACTTTTTGTCAAGCTTACTCAAAAATTAGGCCTTGCAATCGCACACTAATGATTTGGCATGAAATGAGTGTAAGTTAAGGGTGTGGTTAACCGTTTCAATGATGGGAACCGGCTATTTGAGCTAACAAAAGGGTGTTAAAAAGATAAGAATGCCCAAATATGTATGTGGTATCCATGAATTCACTATGAGATGCATAAAGATGATAATTAAAATGTCAAGATTATGGTTCTCACTTAAGTAAGATTGGACTCAATTCACAACTTGCTTTAGTTAAGACACGAGTAATGAAACATGAGATCAAAATATGGTTCATCCTTGATTTCAAACACGAGATCAAAAGCATCAAACAACTAGCAAAGAAGGCATTGAATCAAGCTCTTAAAAGGATACTCTACAAGGAAAATACATCATTGCTTCCAATGCATATGGATGCAATACATATATGCTAACTACACTCGATCTTGACCATGAAATGCAACTAAATGATTTCTTTTTGAGTTTCAAATTTTCAAAAAATTTTGATTGATTTTTTTTTCTTTTATATGTCTTATATGAATGATGAATTGATATGCTCAATTTAATACCCTAACATTACTAAAGCAGTAGTTGTAATATAGCTAGGGGTCGAACCACAAAGACTCACGGAGATCACTCAATAGATTTTATAGTGTCAAATCAAGCTAAGCCAAACAGATGTAATTAAAAGCAATGCAGAAATTAAAGGAGTTGTAAATCAATTGGGAGAACATAGGCCCAGGATTTTTCTCAGGAAATCAATGAATGCAGATAAACTAACTAGCAGGATTCAGATTTAGCGCAGTTCTTGAACTCAAATCACTAAGGTATAATTAACCAATTGTCATTGCGAGAATTATCTAAATCTAAATCCTAGGAATTCCAAATCTCTTTGCGAATCCTAAAGTCTAAATCAGCTTTAATATCAGGTTTGATATGTTCACAAATCAATTAAACCAAATCTCTTTGCGAATAATCAATTTGCTCACCTAGGTTCTATCAGGTAATTAATCGCACTGTCGTGCCTAATCAATTATCCTAAGATCTAAATTCCAGATTCGTCAACCTAGAATTAGCTTTGAACACAACCTAAG
>PKML01053699.1:273349-283527 GCA_002933935.1 Eutrema yunnanense
AGAAGAAAATCATTTCATCTTTTATGCTCTTATTTATCAACTTATAACAGGGGAGAGAGATACCATAACTCTAAACACATGGGTTCCTTTATCAGATATGAATGATGAATCAATCTCTAAAAACACTAACCACATTGATGAAGTGCAAAATTTTGGCTCAGGTTTCAGAAGAGCTCTGCTGTAGACATGGATGTTTTCTAGTCAACTGGTCAGTCTTTGGATTTTTCATTAGTCGATCTAGAGCTGGTCCTGTAACACTGTGCACTCAAAAACAAAATCAAATCAATAGGTTCAAGCACATGATCATTATCTCCAACAAATTTTGACTCGATAAAACGACTGACTCTAAGAAAAACAAACACAATGTCAGCAGACACCTCCCCCAGACTTGAACAACACTGTCCCCAATGTTATCTAGCCTAGAGTCAGTGAAAGAAAACAAATAAATAGAATATAATTAGGAAAAACAAGAAGTTACCTTGCTGGAATATTGAGTATCGATCGACACACAGTCTGGTATCGATCGATACCAGATTTAAATCGACATGAACCATTCTCAATCGCGTAGGGTATCGATCGATACTGAAGGGTATCGATCGACACTCAGGTGATTTCGAGTTTTGCTCCTTGTTTATCCTGACACAAACTCAAAACGAACGAAAATTAAAAGAAAAACGACTCAAAAACAGACTCACCAGTGGGTTGCCTCCCACCAAGCGCTCGTTTAACGTCAATAGCTTGACTATAACGCCCTTCAGGCTGGATAAGAGTGCGAGCTTGCACCAAAACAGGCTCCACAACTTGACATCGCTAGCTTCAGAGTTCTGGTCAACATGCTGTCCACAAACTCCTGTCCTTTCTCTTTCAGCTCCGAAGTAAGAAGGACTCTAGCCGTAGAAAATGGTTTGGAGGCTCCTTTGCATTTCACCTTGTATTCGATCGAATCTCCATCGCACTTCTGAGGTATCAAAGTGACATGGGGATTCTTGACCTTGTTGCTCTTGGCCTTCTTCTTTGTTGCCTTAGTCTTTTTGAAAACTTCTTTGGGGATGCTGGGCGGTTCAGCTGGAACGTCTGTGGCAGTAGGCTCATCAGGAGGCTCTTCCAAAGGATACGATATCAACGTCTCTCCTATTACAGCATCGATGCAAGAGACACGTCCGGGAGTTCCTCTAGGGATGGCTTTGTAGTACACCTCCTTGTCAATGTACGAGAAAGAGATGTGCTTGCTGGGTGTGTCCATAATCGCACCAACTGTAGCCATGAACGGTCTTCCGAGAATCAACTGCGTACGAGATTTTGCATTCATCTTTACAACCTGAAAATCAGTAGGAACCAGGCAGTCTCCTATTGTGATCATCAAATCAGAAATCGCCCCATATGGAAGAGATGTGGAATCGTTTGCGAACGTGATAGATGTCTTTGGAGGTTGAATATCAGCTCCCAATCTCTCTGCAATTGCCCTGGACATGACATTGACGCAGGCTCCTGAGTCAACGAGAGACTCTTTGAATTCGACTCCAGAGATAGAGCATGGAACTGAGAAGATCCCTGGGTCTTCCCTCTTGGTCAACTGTCTCAGTGGAGGTGTACATCTGGCCTTAAGGAAGAGTGCCTTGATCTCTTCCTCAGTTTCTCTGCAATATTTAAAGTGACTCAGCAGAGGCCAGTCCTCTAGAGCTTCTTCAAAAGTGACATCGTCGGGAATCTTTCGTACCCTCTTCTCAAAGCCACGCAGCTGCTTTGGAGTTATAGGATCTCTGAGGTGTTTAGGAACAGGATTCACCTTCTTGGGGTTTGCGAGCTCTTTTCTCAGTTCGTTCCTTAGCTCTCTCTGCCTGATACTTGGTTTCCTGGTCTTCCCAAAATTGGGCGATATTGAATCGTGCTGCTACTACTTGAGGCACCTTAGTCTAAATATCATGTGTCTCCTCAGAAATCGCCTCAGTATCGACCGATACCAATGGGGTATCGATCGATACACGGGCTTGTGGATCCATTCGAGCAGATGTTTGGGCTGGTATCGATCGATACTCGGGAGTATCGATCGATGCTTGTGCGATTTCAGGAATCTCATCGAAATTTTCTGCACGTGAGCTGATGGCATTGACATGTGCTCTTAGATTTTCAGTTCTCCCTGGAAGAAAACCTTCCTGCCTTTGCACAGCTGATGCGGTTTGAGCGACCTGAGTTTCCAGCTTCCTCTGGGAGAGGTTGACAGCTTCAATCTTCCCATTCAGGTGGTCAATCTTCCCATTCAGGTCAGTGTACAGCGAGTCAAACTTCCCATTGAAATCCACCTGCAACTTCTGCTGTCCCTGAAGAACCTGTTCCATCATAAGTTCCATCTTATTGTCCGTAGACTTTGGAGGGATGGGCTGGTACGAAGAGTTCCCGTAATTGCGAGTGTTGTTGCTGAAGTTCCTGTTGTTGTTGTACTCAAATTGCTGACCCTGAAATCCAGAACCACCAACGTAGTTACAATCCTCCACTTCATTCTCAGCAGCAAAGTGGACCGCTTTCGAATTCTTCCCGATCAGGAAGTCCAGCTTGGCTTGAACTTCAGCAATCTGAGAAGCATCAATTCCTCCAGCTTGCTTCTTTCGCTCGAAATCGGCATTCTTGGTGCTATTGCTAGACGCCAAGTTCTCAATTAGCACAACTGCATCGTCTGGATACCTTGTGTTGAAGTTCCCATTACTCGCAGTATCCAGAGCCATCTGGTACCTCCAATCGATCCCTCTGTAAAATGTGCCCAGCAGCTGAACTTGATTGAACCCATGGTGTGGACAATCCCTCTGATAAGACTTGAAACGAATCCAAGCAGTCTTGAGTCCTTCTGCAGGACCTTGAGAAAATTGAGAGATCTTGTTCCTGAGCTCTTCAGATCTCGCATCATCGTAGAAGTTGCACAGGAATGCTTTCTTCGTCTCATCCCATGTAGTTAGAGAATCGGGAGCTAACTGCTTTAGCCAATAAGCAGCATCCCCACCAAGAGAGTATGGGAAGAGTTTGCAGAATAAGAACTCGTTAGGCACTCCATTGTACTTCATCCCAGTGACCAAGTCCTCGAACCTCTCGATATGATCCATGGGATGCTCATGAGGTAGGCCATGGAAAGGACTCTGACTCACGAGAGCATAGTAGGCAGGCTTCAACTCGAAGTCGTTCCTCTAAAAAGTTAGGATGCGAATCGCAGATCGATTGGCATAGAACTGATCAGGTCTGTTGTGCTCGCCAAGTGTCCTAGCTCGAACACCTGCAGCATCGCCAACGTTGGCGCGCCCAGCTGGCGCGACAATCTCGATAATAGCAACAGGAACAACGACGTTTCCAGCTTCATCAAGTCGCTGCCCTCTATCATTGCACACATGACCCTCTTGGTCCCTCAGAATTCCAGCTTCATCAGCTCTTAAAACCACTGGGTTGTTCATCCCTGATGTTTGCTTGGTCTTTCTGTTTGTGCGTTCCACAAGCGCTAGCTGTTCCAACGACATTTCAACTAGCTGAGTGCTCTTGTTGCTTCTGGTTTCACGAACAGGCATACACCTGCAAACAAAACACTAGACAAGGCACGTAAGTAACCAGAAAAATACGTTGAGTATCGATCGATATCAAGTGGTGTCGATCGATACCAACAAAGAAATCGCCGGAGTATCGATCGATCGATACTGACGGACTTAGTCGAAACTCGACAGCTAAAATCTAAAGGCGAAATTGAGTCCTCGGCAACGGCGCCAAAATTGAGATGCTCAATTTAATACCCTAACAGTACTAAAGCAGTAGTTGTAATATAGCTAGGGGTCGAACCACAAAGACTCACGGAGATCACTCAATAGATTTTATAGTGTCAAATCAAGCTAAGCCAAACAGATGTAATTAAAAGCAATGCATAAATTAAAGGAGTTGTAAATCAATTGGGAGAACATAGGCCCAGGGTTTTTCTCAGGAAATCAATGAATGCAGATAAACTAACTAGCATGATTCAGATTTAGCGCAGTTCTTGAACTCAAATCACTAAGGTATATATAACCAACTGTCGTTGCGAGAATTATCTAAATCTAAATCCTAGGAATTCCAAATCTCTTTGCGAATCCTAAAGTCTAAATCAGCTTTAATATCATGTTTGATATGTTCACAAATCAATTAAACCAAATCTCTTTGCGAATAATCAATTTGCTCACCTAGGTTCTATAAGGTAATTAATCGCACTGTCGTGCCTAATCAATTATCCTAAGATCTAAATTCCAGATTCGTCAACCTAGAATTAGCTTTGAACACAACCTAAGGTGAAGAACTAATTTAGATGGTGAATCCTAAACAGATAATTAACCTAGCATTCAGAGAAATCCTTTATGAGAAAACCCTAAACCTAAAGTGGATCTACTCAGACATAGAGAATGAAACAATCAATATGTTTGAATAAATCATCAATAAAATAAGAATAACAAGAGGTTCTTGAGATCTGATCTCGAACGAAGGGAGATTCAGACTTGTCTCAAACCAGAGTATATATAAATAAAGCTTTGCCTAAACAAGTGGCTGTAAAATCCTATTTATAACCTAAAACACGAGTTGGGGTCTTCTTGTAATTATTAAAGACTTCTGGGCACTTTTGCAATTCCTCAAGTCTTGGAAAACTTGCGGGTTGTGTTTGATGCGATGGGTATCGATCGATACCAGGGGGGTATCGATCGATACTTGCCGTGAAATCAGGTACTCAGCAACACGAACTTCAGCCCTTGCACCAGATTGCTCCAGAAAGCTCCAATAACTCCAATTAGGCTCCAAACGTGCTAAGACCTGTAAAAGACTCTAAAATACTACAAAACACTAGAAAGACTCTATAAAAAGGACTTATATCATGGTCTAAACAGGGTAAAAACCATGATATATCATGAATGCAAAAGACTAGAGAACACATAAACCCTCCCCCAAACTGAAATTACCATTCCCTTGTGTAATAAAAACGTAAGAGAGAGGTAAACAATGCAAGAGACAAAGAAAAAGACATGATTCTAAATGCTATGTACAAATTTTCGAGTGTTACCTAGAAACTTTGAGATGGGGAAGAAAACCCCATGGAGAATGATGGATTGCTCGAGCATGGAGATGGAGATCGCATGGCTTTCCTCTTGGCCTCTTTCTCTTCATGAGACAATGGATGGCGTGTCCCGATGTCGACTATCATCTCTCTGCCGTGTAGTGCAAGGTTTTGGTCCAAAGGTGTGTAGATCTCTCCAACCTCTTCTTGGCCCATTTCTCTGGTCTTCTCTTGGCCGTGGGATGTGCTAGTCTCTCCACCCTTTGCCTTGAGATCCTTGATCATTGTCTTCAAGCTCTTGACCGTTCTCACCAATATCCTCATAATTTTGTCTTGCCATTTGCACCACTGTTGAAGGAGTCTTGTTTGGTTGTGTGCATGGCGAGTGGCAATGTTGGGCATCACACCATCATATGGATGAAAGTGGTACCTCTCACTTCCATATGTACGCAAGATAGGGGGCAGGTTAGCTACATCTTATTCGGATCCATTACCCTCCTCGGTAGTGTCAAACTTCCTCGCGGTCGTACCCTTCGTGACTCTCTTCTTGCGTACTACGTCGATAGGCGGGTCCATGGCCGGGTTATAGAGGTTATCATTTGTAGAGCCCGCGTTCCGGAAGAATTGATTATTGAGGAAAAATAATTAATTCGGGTTGTTCCGGGGGTGGTATCGATCGATACCGGCATGTATCGATCGACACCAGCCGGGTTTTCTCCTGGTTGTCTTCTTCTCTTATCTTTTTTCAAGTATAAAAGCCCTATCTTTCGAGGATAAGACCAGAGTTGGTCGTGAAAGAGAGAAAGAGAGAGAGAGAGAGAGAGAGAGAGAGAGAGAGAGAAGGAGAGAGAGAGAGAGAAGAAAAGCTTGGCGAAGCTTAGATCTTGCGAGATCGAAAGAGTTTGAGCTTGGGAGAAGCTCGAAGGAAAGGTTGGACGAGCTTTGTAGCGCCCGCGTTCCGGAAGAATTGATTATTGAGGAAAAATAATTAATTCGGGTTTGTTCCGGGGGTGGTATCGATCGATACCGGCATGTATCGATCGACACCAGCCGGGTTTTTCTCCTGGTTGTCTTCTTCTCTTATCTTCTTTCTTGTATAAAAACCTATCTTTTGAGGATAAGACCAGAGTTGGTCGCGAGAGAGAAGGAGAAAGAGAGAGAGAGAGAAAAAGAAAGAAAAGCTTGGCGAAGCTTAGATCTTGCGAGATCGAGAGAGTTTGAGCTTGGAAGAAGCTTGGAAGAAGCTTGAAGAAGAGGTTGGAAGAGTTAGTTTTGGCGGGAACTTGTGAGAAGAGAGGGAGGTCGATCTTGAGCTCGGGAAGTTGTGTTAGAGCTCGATCCATCGTGTTTAAGGTGAGTTGTGACCAAAGGTTAGCAATCAAGCTTGTGTGGTGTCTTGTTAAGCTTGATTGATGCATTTTTTTGGCTTGTATGGCGATTCCTGTGTTTAGGTCTCGTGAGTATCGACCGATACCATGTGAGTATCGATCGATATCCGTCCCTTGGCGGTGGTCTTGAGTTGTGGTTGTATCGATCGATACCAGGTGTTGGTTTTAGTATCGATCGATACCAGTCTCTTGTCGGGAGTTGTGTGTTGTTTGGGCATCGATCGACACTATGGGAGTATCGATCGATACCAGTTGTGGCTTTGTGCTGAAAGTTTTAATTGTTGTTAATTAATTCTTGATAATTGTTGATTGTGCTTATTGGTAGCCTGTTGTTGGGATGATCAATCTCACTCAGCATTTGGTTAGCCAAATGTTGATGCATCACTTTTGTCGATGCAGGTAAAGATAAGGCGTGATCGTGGAATCGAGGCAGTGAAGAGGGGATGATTAGGACCCGGGGGTTGCTTCTGTTGTTTGGGTATCGATCGACACTAGGGGAGTATCGATCGATACCAGTTGTTTTTACTGTTATAAAACGTTAGCTTGTGTAAGCTGTAGTGCCCGTGTTGTATCGTGTAATAATTAATGTTTAATTAATTATGGTGTAATGATTGTTTAATTATATGCAAAAAAAAAAAAAAATGCGGTCCTTTCAATTACAGGTATCAGAGCCCATACGGTTCTAGGAGCCTAGGTGGTTCTAGAATAGATTGGGTGTTGTGTGGGGTCTTAGAATCATCCTCTTCGAGCCTTGTGAGATTCCACGGTGAGTATCTTTATTGTGATGATTGATTTCAGTTCTCTTAGCTTGTGCTTCTGCACGAGTGAAGATGGCTAGAGGGCGAGGTAGAGGTCGTGGCCGTGGTAGGGGTCGTGGCCGTGTGCCGGAGGAGCAGGTCGAGGAGTCGCGTGCGAGTCAGGTTGGGTCTGAGGGTGTGGCTGGCGTGAGTGCCAGTGTGGCTGGTGTTCCAGCGGGTGATGCGGGTGTAGCAGCGGGTGATGCTCGGGCCCGAGATGATCGCATAGCGGATCTGTTGACGAGGTTGTTGGAGCGGTTACCAGAGAGGGTACCAGCTCAGGCTCTTGTGGTTCCGGTGGTTGTGGAGGCTCAGAATCAAATGGCAGCTGCGGTTGCTGAGGAGATCCCATCCTACCTTAGGATGATGGAGCAGATGCAGAGGATTGGCACGAGGTTCTTCTCTAGAGGTGCTAATCCTGAGGATGCGGATGCGTGGCTGAGGAGAGTGGAGAGGAATTTCCTCTCGAGTAGGTGTCCCGCGGGATACCGAGTGGATATTGCGTTCCATTATCTGGAGGGTGATGCACATCTCTGGTGGAGGAGTGTGGCAGCACGGAGAGTTCAGGCCGCGATGGCTTGGGCGGATTTTGTGGAGGAGTTTAACTCCAAGTACTTCCCTCAGGAGGCATTCAACCGGATAGAGTCGAGGCTTGCGAGTTTGACTCAGGGGGATCGGTCGGTACGCGAGTATGAGGTGGAGTTCAAATGGCTCGGTCTTATGTTAGACGAGCAGTTGAGAGTGAGTCGGCCCGTGTGCAGAGATTTCTGATGGGTCTTCGGGTTGACTTGAGGAACCGTTGCATGGTGAGGGCTTTTTGCACGGTTGATGAGTTGGTTGAGACTGCAGCTTTGCTTGAGGAGGGTCTGAAGGACGAGGTGGTAGCGGTTACACCGAGTTTTCAGGCGAGATCTGTGCAGCAGCAATCCGGTCCGAGCAGAGGCAGTAAGCCGATGCAAGGACAGAAGCGGAAGCGGGAGGGCGCTTCGAGAGGTAGTCGTGGTGGTCCGAGTTGCTTTGGTTGTGGGAGCATGGATCACCGAGTGGCGAACTGTCCTCAGAAGGGCGGAGTGCGAGTGGATTCTCGAGTGTGCTATCACTGCAAGGAGGCGGGTCACATCAGGCCTCAGTGTCCCCAGTTGCGGCAGAGTAAGACCACGGTGGTGCAGCCCGTCAGGCAGGCGGCATCAGCGCCTCGAGTGTACTCCATCGCCGAGTCCGGAGAGCCGAGTTCCAGGCCGATCACAGGTATTTTCTTAGACTCATATAAGTTTAATTCTGTGTTGGGGAATGTCGTGCTTGTCGGGGTGTTAAGGTTCGCGGCACATGTATATGTGCAGGGACCTTGTGTGTTGGAGGTGTAGAGTGTCATGTGTTGTTTGACACGGGAGCATCGCATTGCTTCGTTTCCCCGGAGTTGGCCGAGAAGGCTAACCTTCGTAGCGAGCCCGGTGTGAGTTTGGGTTTCGTGGATGTTGCCGGAGGAAAGCTCCTGAGGATTCACGGTCGGGTGCGAGACGTGGATGTTCAGGTAGCAGGAGAGTCCATGCCGGCCGATTTGATTATCTGCTCCGTGGAGCTGTACGATGTCATCTTGGGCATGGATTGGCTCGGGAAGTTCAGAGTGCATCTGGACTGTCACCGAGCTCGGGTCGAGTTCGACCGAGGAAAAGGGAAGTGGGTGTATCAGGGTGTGAGACCGACTTCCGGGAGTCTCGTGATCTCGGTTGTGCACGCGGAGCGTCTGATCGAGAGGGGTTGCGAGGCGTATTTGGCTACGATTTCTTTGCCGGAGGCCGTCGGAGAGGCTAGGGTGCAGGATATTCGGGTGGTTCTTGAGTTCCAGGATGTGTTCCAGTCGTTGCAGGGGTTGCCACCATCTAGGTCGGATCCTTTCACGATTGAGTTGGAATCAGGGACGGCACCGATATCCAGGGCTCCTTATAGGATGGCTCCCACAGAGATGGCAGAGCTGAAGAAGCAGCTAGCGGAGTTGTTGAACAAGGGGTTTATTCGCCCGAGTTCTTCACCGTGGGGAGCGCCAGTGTTGTTCGTGAAGAAGAAGGACGGGAGTTTTCGGTTGTGTATTGAATACCGGGGACTTAACCGAGTCACAGTGAAGGACATGTATCCTCTTCCTCGGATTGATGAGTTGTTGGATCAGTTGAGAGGGGCTACTTGGTTCTCCAAGATTGACTTGGCGTCGGGATATCATCAGATTCCCATCGATGAGGTAGATATCCGGAAGACGGCTTTCAGATCTCGTTATGGCCACTACGAGTTTGTGGTAATGCCATTTGGGTTGACGAATGCACCGGCTGCATTTATGAGATTGATGAACCACGTTTTCCAGAAGTATCTAGATGAGTTCGTGATCATCTTTATCGATGATATCTTGGTGTATTAGAGGAACCGGGAGGAGCATGAGGTGCATCTGCGTGTGGTTCTTTCGAAGCTGCGGGAACAGAAGTTATTTGCTAAGTTGAGCAAGTGTAGCTTCTGGCAGCGGGAGATCGGTTTTCTGGGTCACATTGTCTCTGCGGAGGAAGTGTCGGTAGATCCGGAGAAGATCCAGGCCATTAGTACTTGGCCGAGGCCGAGGAATGCCACTGAGATTCGGAGTTTTCTCGGGTTGGCAGGGTATTATCGGCGGTTCGTCAAGGGTTTCGCGAGTCTGGCCAAACCTATGACGAAGCTGACGGGAAAGGATGTTCCTTTCGTGTGGTCCTCGGAGTGTGAGGAGAGTTTCGCGGAACTGAAGGCCATGTTGACTAGTACTCCAGTATTGGCGTTGCCAGTGTCGGGCGAGCCTTACGTGGTATACACCGATGCGTCAGGAATGGGTCTTGGTTGTGTGTTGATGCAGCGGGGGAAGGTTATTGCCTATGCTTCGCGGCAGCTGCGGAAGCATGAGGGCAACTACCCTACCCATGACCTGGAGATGGCTGC
>PKML01053699.1:283728-303768 GCA_002933935.1 Eutrema yunnanense
TTGAATAAATCATCAATAAAATAAGAATAACAAGAGGTTCTTGAGATCTGATCTCGAACGAAGGGAGATTCAGACTTGTCTCAAACCAGAGTATATATAAATAAAGCTTTGCCTAAACAAGTGGCTGTAAAATCCTATTTATAACCTAAAACACGAGTTGGGGTCTTCTTGTAATTATTAAAGACTTCTGGGCACTTTTGCAATTCCTCAAGTCTTGGAAAACTTGCGGGTTGTGTTTGATGCGATGGGTATCGATCGATACCAGGGGGGTATCGATCGATACTTGCCGTGAAATCAGGTACTCAGCAACACGAACTTCAGCCCTTGCACCAGATTGCTCCAGAAAGCTCCAATAACTCCAATTAGGCTCCAAACGTGCTAAGACCTGTAAAAGACTCTAAAATACTACAAAACACTAGAAAGACTCTATAAAAAGGACTTATATCATGGTCTAAACAGGGTAAAAACCATGATATATCATGAATGCAAAAGACTAGAGAACACATAAACCCTCCCCCAAACTGAAATTACCATTCCCTTGTGTAATAAAAACGTAAGAGAGAGGTAAACAATGCAAGAGACAAAGAAAAAGACATGATTCTAAATGCTATGTACAAATTTTCGAGTGTTACCTAGAAACTTTGAGATGGGGAAGAAAACCCCATGGAGAATGATGGATTGCTCGAGCATGGAGATGGAGATCGCATGGCTTTCCTCTTGGCCTCTTTCTCTTCATGAGACAATGGATGGCGTGTCCCGATGTCGACTATCATCTCTCTGCCGTGTAGTGCAAGGTTTTGGTCCAAAGGTGTGTAGATCTCTCCAACCTCTTCTTGGCCCATTTCTCTGGTCTTCTCTTGGCCGTGGGATGTGCTAGTCTCTCCACCCTTTGCCTTGAGATCCTTGATCATTGTCTTCAAGCTCTTGACCGTTCTCACCAATATCCTCATAATTTTGTCTTGCCATTTGCACCACTGTTGAAGGAGTCTTGTTTGGTTGTGTGCATGGCGAGTGGCAATGTTGGGCATCACACCATCATATGGATGAAAGTGGTACCTCTCACTTCCATATGTACGCAAGATAGGGGGCAGGTTAGCTACATCTTATTCGGATCCATTACCCTCCTCGGTAGTGTCAAACTTCCTCGCGGTCGTACCCTTCGTGACTCTCTTCTTGCGTACTACGTCGATAGGCGGGTCCATGGCCGGGTTATAGAGGTTATCATTTGTAGAGCCCGCGTTCCGGAAGAATTGATTATTGAGGAAAAATAATTAATTCGGGTTGTTCCGGGGGTGGTATCGATCGATACCGGCATGTATCGATCGACACCAGCCGGGTTTTCTCCTGGTTGTCTTCTTCTCTTATCTTTTTTCAAGTATAAAAGCCCTATCTTTCGAGGATAAGACCAGAGTTGGTCGTGAGAGAGAGAGAGAGAGAGAGAGAGAGAGAGAGAGAGAGAGAGAGAGAAGGAGAGAGAGAGAGAGAAGAAAAGCTTGGCGAAGCTTAGATCTTGCGAGATCGAAAGAGTTTGAGCTTGGGAGAAGCTCGAAGGAAAGGTTGGACGAGCTTTGTAGCGCCCGCGTTCCGGAAGAATTGATTATTGAGGAAAAATAATTAATTCGGGTTTGTTCCGGGGGTGGTATCGATCGATACCGGCATGTATCGATCGACACCAGCCGGGTTTTTCTCCTGGTTGTCTTCTTCTCTTATCTTCTTTCTTGTATAAAAACCTATCTTTTGAGGATAAGACCAGAGTTGGTCGCGAGAGAGAAGGAGAAAGAGAGAGAGAGAGAAAGAGAAAGAAAAGCTTGGCGAAGCTTAGATCTTGCGAGATCGAGAGAGTTTGAGCTTGGAAGAAGCTTGGAAGAAGCTTGAAGAAGAGGTTGGAAGAGTTAGTTTTGGCGGGAACTTGTGAGAAGAGAGGGAGGTCGATCTTGAGCTCGGGAAGTTGTGTTAGAGCTCGATCCATCGTGTTTAAGGTGAGTTGTGACCAAAGGTTAGCAATCAAGCTTGTGTGGTGTCTTGTTAAGCTTGATTGATGCATTTTTTTGGCTTGTATGGCGATTCCTGTGTTTAGGTCTCGTGAGTATCGACCGATACCATGTGAGTATCGATCGATATTCGACCCTTGGTGGTGGTCTCGTGTTGTGTTTGTATCGATCGATACCAGGTGTGGTTTTTAGTATCGATCGATACCAGTCCCTTGTCTGGAGTTGTGTGTTGTTTGGGCATCGATCGACACTATGGGAGTATCGATCGATACCAGTTGTGGTTTTGTGCTGAAAGTTTTAATTGTTGTTAATTAATTCTTGATAATTGTTGATTGTGCTTATTGGTAGCCTGTTGTTGGGATGATCAATCTCACTCAGCATTTGGTTAGCCAAATGTTGATGCATCACTTTTGTCGATGCAGGTAAAGATAAGGCGTGATCGTGGAATCNAGGTTAGCAATCAAGCTTGTGTGGTGTCTTGTTAAGCTTGATTGATGCATTTTTGTGGCTTGTATGGCGATTCCTGTGTTTAGGTCTCGTGAGTATCGACCGAGACCATGTGAGTATCGATCGATATTCGACCCTTGGCGGTGGTCTCGTGTTGTGTTTGTATCGATCGATACCAGGTGTGGTTTTTAGTATCGATCGATACCAGTCCCTTGTCGGGAGTTGTGTGTTGTTTAAGCATCGATCGACACTATGGGAGTATCGATCGATACCAGTTGTGGCTTTGTGCTGAAAGTTTTAATTGTTGTTAATTAATTCTTGATAATTGTTGATTGTGCTTATTGGTAGCCTGTTGTTGGGATGATCAATCTCACTCAGCATTTGGTTAGCCAAATGTTGATGCATCACTTTTGTCGATGCAGGTAAAGATAAGGCGTGATCGTGGAATCGAGGCAGTGAAGAGGGGATGGTTAGGACCCGGGGCTTGCTTCTGTTGTTTGGGTATCGATCGACACTAGGGGAGTATCGATCGATACCAGTTGTTTTTATTGTTATAAAATCGTTAGCTTGTGTAAGCTGTAGTACCTGTGTTGTATCGTTTTAATTGTTATTGTTAATTATTAATGTTTAATTATATGCAAAAAAAAAAAAATGCGGTCCTTTCAAGCTTGGTTTTGGCGTGGGCTTGTGAGAAGAGAGGAAGATCTTCTTGAGCTTGGGAAGTCGTTTTAGAGCTCGATCCATCGTGTTTAAGGTGAGTTGTGACCAAAGGTTAGCAATCAAGCTTGTGTGGTGTCTTGTTAAGCTTGTGTGGTGTCTTGTTAAGCTTGATTGATGCATTTTTGTGGCTTGTATGGCGATTCCTGTGTTTAGGTCTCGTGAGCATCGATCGATACCACGTTAGTATCGATCGATACCAGTCCCTTGTCGATGGACTTGAGTTGTGGTTTTATCGATCGATAACAGGTGTTGGTTTTAGTATCGATCGATACCAGTCCCTTGTCGGGAGTTGTGTGTTGTTTGGGCATCGATCGACACTATGGGAGTATCGATCGATACCAGTTGCGGCTTTGTGTTGAAAGTTTTAATTGTTGTTAATTAATTCTTGATAATTATTGCTTGTGCTTATTGGTAGCCTGTTGTTGGGATGATCAATCTCACTCAGCATTTGGTTAGCCAAATGTTGATGCATCCCTTTTGTCGATGCAGGTAAATATAAGGCGTGATCGTGGAATCAAGGCAGTGAAGAGGGGATGATTAGGACCCGGGGTTTGCTTGTGTTGTTTGGGTATCGATCGACACTAGGGGAGTATCGATCGATACCAGTTGTTTTTATTGTTATAAAATCGTTAGCTTGTGTAAGCTGTAGTACCTGTGTAGTACTGTTTAATGTATAATTATTATTGTTTAATTATCGCTGCAAAAAAAAAAAAAAAAAAAAAATGCGGTCCTTTCATCATTGGTGACATAAAATAAGATATTCCTCTTCTCATGAAGACTAGTGAGAGAGGCATTAGGTAATAAGACTTGAACCAAATCTTCCGTATCGAGCTTAAGGTTGTAAGCAAGCTTGCTTCCTACCCTTCCCTTGAGAGTTCTTGTTCTTGTGAGGTAAGATTCATCCATTAAGTCCCACTCCACCTTGTCATCCGACAATTTGATCCCCTTGGCCTTGAGAATGGGGGTTATTATCCAACCAATGCTTATTGCAGAATTCTTTCCCTTAGTGCCCCACGCCCATGCCTTGTAGCAAAATAAGTGTCGCACCTAAAGAGTTGCTAGAGACGGGGTTTTCTCATTGCCCTAGAACTCAATCCTGTTGTGGAAAGTCTTTAGAAGGGGCTTAAAACCAAGAGCTATAAACTCCAATTCATCTAGAGCAATTGTCCCAAACTCCATCTTGGAAAAAAACATGTGAGCCAACACCTTGTGCACATATTTAGTTGTCGAGTTTCGGATGTCAGAGTTCTTGTTCGGGCCCGGATAGTAACGCCCATAGCCAATTGTGTTCCATAGGTGTTTAAGCTCCTTTTCGGGGTAGTGAAAGTACAGTCCTCCTTTGGTTCCCTCTTTCTTGAAACCAAAGACTTGGCAAATCTAATGAAAGTTCATCCTATAGGCTTTGTGATTCACCTCTAACTCAAGGACTCCAAACCTGGTTTGAGCATCCGCTTTCTTGTCAAATTCATCATAGAAAGCTATCCGTAGAGATAAAAGGAATGGGCATGTGAGCATTTGGTGAGCTTGTTCCTTCATGTGCAAGAATTTTTCAAGTCCCATGTTGTTGAAAATGGTTGCTACATCTTCGAGTATCCCCATCTTTTCCAACACAACGGTATCCACAAACCGTCCTTGCTCAAAGTTCATGGTCATGAGCTTTTTGCAACACTCCTCCGCGGTTGGAGGTTCCGTCTTATCAACCGCTTCTTCTTCCTCTCTTGTCATGCTCTTTTTATTCTCCATGGTTGTGGGCTTCTTGGCGAAAGCAACTTGGTTTCCTTTTGCTTTGGAACTCTTTTCCACAATCGCCTTGGCCATGGGCTTCTTGGCTAAAGCAACTACTTCTTTGCCTGTGGATTGAGCTTGAGTCTCATCCTCATTTGATGTAGCTCTCGTTCTTCCTATTGTTCCTATATTTTCTCAAAGAAACTATAAGTTTCAAGAAAGCAAAGCTCACATCGATGAAGTTCCAACATGGGCATTCAAAATGAGACAAGTTCCATGAGAAAGAAGCAATTCAACCCAACAAAAATAATGCATTAGACCCAAGTGTCTAGACTAGATGTTTTCAATCTCAAGAAAATTTCTCAAAGATGCTAACTTTAAAGCTTTTGGAGTCAAGAACCCAAATTTCAAAACTCCTTAAGCAAATGAAAAATTTGGTTCAAAAATCAATTAATTAAATCATTCCCTAGCAAATTCCAAGGCTAAAATCAAACTAAATGCACTTCTCAAACCTAGACATGAATTTCTTTTCTAAGAGCCAAGCTTTTAATTTTCATGAAAAAAGAGTTTTGACCAAAATACCTTGGGATTCGATACAAGAGTGATGAAGTCGATTCTAGATTCACAAAATGAGAGGAATTTCGAGCTTGAGGTATCTTGAATCAATAAATTTGAGCAAGAAATGAGTTAGCTATGGAGAAGTAGAAAATCAGAGAAAGAGAGAGTGGTTTGCGATTTGTTTTTATTCATCCAAGAAGAAGACAAGGGGCTGGCGAGTCTTGTCGTTGGGTAATTGGGTCGGCACAGCGGGCGGACCGTTGGCCAGTTTGACCAAAGTTCCAATTTGGCCATTACCGATCGGTCTTGGACCGGCACAACATCCATCCGGTACATGTTTCTCGTCCGTGCCGCGCATGATCCATATGGTCCACAACGCCTTGTACTCCAGCTCCACATGTAGATGACAAGACTTTCCATATAGAAGATTGAAAGGGGTAGTTTTAATTGGATTTTTGAAAGCCGTCATATAAGCCCAAAGCCATCAAAATTAAGAAGCTTCTTTGCCCAATCTTTCCTTGAACTCCCCACGGTCTTCAACTTGCCCACTAGTTTGGGGGTGATAAGGCGTGGCGACCTTGTGTTTGACTCCATGCTTTTTAAGCAAGCTCTCAAACACTTTGTTGATGAAGTGGGAACCGCCATCACTTATCACTACATGAGGCACTCCAAATCGTGGAAAAACTATCGTCTTGAAAAGCTTGAGACGAAGGAAACGGTCCCATGGAATCTATACCCCATACGTCGAAGATCTCAACTTCAAGAATCAGATTTTATGGCATCTCGTCCCTTCTACTAATGTTTCCTTTCCATGGACACGCATCACAAGTATAGACAAATGCATGAGCATCCTTGAACAAGCTCGGCCACCAAAATCCGGAGTGAAGAACTTTTGTGGTGGTCTTGAATGGAGCAAAGTGTCCTCCATAAACCGAACCTTGGCAATAACATAAGATCATGTTCACTTCTTCTTCCGGTACACATTTTCGGTATAGGCCATCCGAAAACAACTTGTAGAGGAACGGTTTATCCCAATAGAATGGGGTAACATCATGGAATAACTTCTTTCGCTTATTTCCTTCTAACCTTGGTGGTTCTCTCCCGCAAGCCAAATAGTTAACAAAGTCCGCATACCAAGGTAATTTCCCGTCTTCCAAACCCTTGGCTTCTTCAAGAACCCTAACCGCTTAATAACCCTTCTTCAAGATATCGATCAACATAAGACTCTCTTCGGGAAGAGAGTCATCTATCGAAATGAGATCCTCAATTCGCATTCTTGACAAGTGATCCGCCACTCCATTCTCGACGCCTTTCTTATCAATGATCTTCATGTCGAATTATTGGAGAAGCAAGATCCACCTTAGAAGTCTCGGTTTGGTGTCCTTCTTAGCGTAGATGTGCCTTAGTGCGGCAAGATCCGTATAAACTACGATCTTTAAGCCAACCAAATAAGATCTAACACAAACACAACCGCTAGGAGCTCCTTTTCCGTGGTTACATATCTCCTTTGTGTGTCATCAAGAGTCCTACTAGCATAATAGATCACGTGGAGCTTTGTATCCTTCTTTTGGCCAAAGACCGCTCCAACCGAGTAATCACTTGCACCGCACATGATCTCAAAGGGCAACTCTCAATCCGGTGCTTGGACAATTGTTGCACTCACAAGCGCTTTCTTGATCTCCAAAAATTCATTGAGGCATTCTTCATCAAACACAAAAGTGGTCTCCTTGCATAGAAGCCTAGTGAGAGGTCTTGCTATCTTGGAGAAGTCTTTTATGAACCGTCTATAGAAACCCGTGTGTCCCAAGAAGCTACGGATACCCGTGACTGAATTCGAAGGCTCTAAGCTCATAGTCACTTCAATCTTTGCTTTGTCAACCTCTATCCCTTTCTCGGAGATCTTGTGACCAAGGACAATGCCTTCCCACACCATAAAGTTGACACTTCTCCCAATTGAGCACGAGGTTCGACTCTTCACACCTTGTAAGAACCCTACAAAGATTTGACAAACACGACGCAAATGAGGAACCATAGACCGAGAAGTCATCCATGAACACCTCAACCATATCTTAAATTAAGTCTGATAGGATCAACATCATGCACATTTGAAATGTGGCGGGTGCGTTACATAGTCCAAATGGCATCCTTCGATAAGAAAAGGTACCATAAGCACATGTAAATGTCGTCTTCTCTTGCTTTTTGAGTACCCATCTAAAAAGCAATAAAACGGATGGTTTGCTAAAATCTCTAGCATTTGATCAATGAACGGCAAGGGGAATTGGTATTTTCTAAATGCGTAATTCAATTTCCTATAGTCTATACACATTCGATGACCCATGATAGTACTAGTTGGAATTGATTCATTCTTTTCATTTTTAACCACAGTTATGCCACCGTTTTTGGGAACCACGTGCACCGGGGAAACCCAAGTGCTATCCGAGATCGGATATATGATTCTCGCATCTAGAAGCATGAGGATGTCCTTCTTAACAACCTCTTTCAAATTCGGGTTTAACCGTCTTTAATGTTCTATAGACGACCTCGATTCGTCTTCAGGATGAATGGGATGAGTGCAAAGTGTAGGAGAAATGCCCTTGATATCATCTAGTGAATATCCAATGGCTCTCCTAAACTTTCTCAACTCATGCAATAGGATGGCTAACTCATCTTCATTTAGACCATCATTCACAATTATAGGATAAGACTCATTTGGACTTAAGAATGCATACCTTAGCCATTGTGGGAGCGGTTTGAGGTCCACCATTGCTAGCCTCCATCACGTCATCACCTTCCTTCACATCCAAAGCAAATCCTTCTTCAACTAAACCCATTGTAGAACTGTCCTCACTCTTTGTCCCTAGATGACTCAAATCCTCAAATGAAGTCCCATCAACCTTGGGTTTGTGAGAATCTACGAGAAACTTGTAGCCCTCACTTGCTCCATGTAGATAGCCATGATCCCCATGGTCTTTGGTCAAATAAACTTGAAAATGTTCTTCAAGGTTCATTTCTTCTACGAGCTCTTCCGCTAACTCATTCATTTCCTCGATGTAGGCTTGGCCATTAATCATAGGCTTCTTCATCATATCATTAATGTCGAATCGAAGAACATCATCCTTGCCCAAATGGGGATCGATTTTGCCTTTCCTCACATCGATAATTGCACCGACGGTGGCTAAGAACGGTCTTCCCAAGATGAGAGGATCTTTGGGTTCTTCATCCATTTCTAGAACCACAAAATCGGTAGGGACCACAAAATTTCCAATCATAACCGGTAAGTCCTCAAGCAAACGCACCGGGTGTCTCACCGATCTATCCGCAAGCACAACATAGATTCTACAAGATTTGTATCGAGTAAAGCCGAGACGCTTTGCAACCAAGAGTGGCATCAAACTCATACTTACTCAAGGATCACATAGACAATGATTAAAAACAAGAGGACCTAGAGCACAAGGAAATGTAAAGCTACCCGGATCTCCAAGTTTCTTCGGCAAAACCTTCCTTTGAATGATGGCACTACATTCATGGGTTAGCACTACCATCCCTTCCAACTCCTTTGTTCAATCCTTGATCGCGTCTTTAAGGAATTTGTTGTATTGAGGGACTAGTAGGAAAGCATCCACCAATGGCATAGTTATTTGAAATTTGTCCATTTGCTTATCAAAAATCGCCATATACTTCTCCAACAGTTGCTTCTTGAAGCGGCCCGGGAAAGGAAGCTTGGGCTCGTAAAGCGGTGGCACGAAAAAAGTCTCTTTTCTACTAGGCGCCTCCTTGATCTTCTCCTCAACAATGCCTTCACCTTTCTCCTTGGTGGTCTCAACATCTTCTACAATCACATCGTCATCATCAAGATCCGATCCCCCACTTAGTTTCTCAATGTCCACGTTGATATTAGAAGGAGGTTCTCGAGTTGGATGTACCATTTCACTCCTAAGTGTGATTGCGTTGATGTATTCTTTGGGATTAGTTTCGGGCTTACCCGGAAATGTACATTGAGGACGAGATGAAGAAGACGTTCCCTTGCCCTAAAGTTGCTTGATTTTATAGCTCAATGTCTCAAACGTAGACGTGAGATCATTGTAAGAGCAATCCACTTTATTATGGATTTCCGCCATCTTCTTACTCATATCCATTGCACCACTTGCTTGACCTTGAATGATTTGTTGAAGCATGTTCTTCAAAACAAAGTCTTGAGGCGTAGAGGTGTTGCCTTGAGCTTGTGGCGTGAAACCGGGTGGAGCAAACGGTTGCTTCGATGGAAACCCGGCTTGGTTCCCAGGAAAGTTGTTCTTGGGGACATAGCTTGTTGTTGGTTGTTGGTTGTTGGAGGTTTGACCTTGGTTGTGAGAAGTGAAGGTCTTTTGTTGAGCTCCTTGTTGTGGATACATTTGATCTTGTGGGTTCTCCACGTTTGGGTTTCAGTAAGAGAAATTGAGGTGGTTTCGGTAATTGATGTTAAATCTGCCCCGTTGATAATTAACTTAGTTACACATGTAGTTCATTTCTTCTAGTGTGCTCAAGTCCACATTTCCTCTTGGTAACCTTGTTGATCCTCAAAATCGCCAACAAAATGAACAGGTTTTAGAGAAGCATTTAGAAGCTTGTCCATCCTATCATTAAGAGCCTTCATTTCCTTCCTTTGTTGGTCTTCATATTCACAATTTCCTCTTGAAGACCGGTCATAATCTTCACAATAGTTCCCATCACTTTTTGTTTGGAGCATCACTGGCTCACTACAAGAAATATGCTTATTGATAGCACGCGAAAAACGCAATGACTGGAGACGCTATAATAGGTCGACCCCATACGATAGCGTTTTTGGGATGTGCTATTATAGGTCATTCTATTGTAACCTTAATCGAATGTTGTCATATTCTTTCTTATAGCACATTTTTCACACTATTTTAAATTGTTTTATAGCAATTTTTATGTGCTACATAATAAAATGATGAATTATTATATTATTTCAAAAAAAAAATATATATATATATATACATATATATATATATTGGAAATCCAATTAATTATATTTACAAAACCAATTTTGCATACCAGATCGACAACTAGGAATCTAGGAATGTGTTTGGACCACTTGACGAAGTCGGGTGTGGGAGTCTATATCTGGAGAGAACATGAGGATGTCAATGATGTACACCAGTGCATTTGGGAGGATTGTCTCGAATATCTTGGTCATGGGCTTTTGGAACAGTGAATGGGCCACCTTTAACCCAAATGTCATTACTCTCCAATGATAATGTCGATCTGGTATGCAAAATCCTGTTTTGGGCCTATCTTCTGGTTTGATTCGTAGCTGCCAAAAACCCACCTTTAGGTCAAATTTGGAGAAGACTTGTGCTTATGAGAGTCGCTGGAATAAAACTTCTCGTTTAGGCAAATGAAATTTGTCATCAGGGAGAAAGTGGTTGAGTGGTTGATAATTGATAACCAGCCTCAGTTTTCTCCGAACTTGTTTTGCCCTCTTGTTGACATAGAATGTTTTACATGCCCATGGTGAACTAGTTTTTTCAATGAGATACTCTTTCAGTAGTTGATTTACTTCATCAAGTGTAAGAGTGTAATGATTTGGACTCATCCCTGGGTGGCTTGCTTTAGTTAGGTTGATATTTTCGTTTTTCTTGAAAGGTAAGGATATGAAGAAATCTGGGTTTTTCCAAAAGGGTGAGGAACATTTTGTGAGGAAATCTGAGTGGGTGGTGGAACAAGAGGTTTTGGCAATCTCATCTCTAATAAGATTTAGGATTTCCATAGGGTAGAGATGGGAGACTGTTGTCCAAGGTAGTAGATGGTTTTTGTGTTTAAGGCCTTTTGGATGCCATGAAAATCTTTTGAGGCTGTGTAGGATATCAAATCCAAGTATAAAGTCTTTTCCAGGGAGACTAGACCCATATACTTTAGATTTAACCATGTATTCAGGAAATAGTTGAATATGGATAGGCTTACTGTTGAGGGAGATGTGGAATATCTGGCCATTTGCTGCTTTAAATGCGACTGAGCATTGTTCCTAGTGGGATGATGGGAGTAGATCCGGCTTGATGATGGAAGATGCGGCTCCCGTGTCAAAGTAGGTTATCACTGTTATGGGCTTATTATATTTGGTAGGAAATATGTAGATCTTGCCATTTGAAGATGGTTGGGATAGATATGCCAATTCTACTTCTTTGGACTCTTCTATTTTGCATGCATCAAGTGTGTAGAGGTCAAAGAGCATGAACTGGTCGTCGTTGTCTTCTTCTTCGGTTTCAGATTTCTCAGAGGACCCTTCTTCTTATTTAATTCCCATTGCGAGAATTGTATCATCGGTTGGTTCGTCATCAAGATAGAATATGTACTCGATGTCTAAGTCATCAATGTCTTCAATTTGGGCTAGATATCCAAGGAGGCTATCTCTCTTTTTCTTGTTTGGACACTGCTTCGCATAGTGTCCTTTTTTCTTGCAGATGTAGCACCTGTCTGATTTCTTGAAATCTCTTTGGTTCTTTCTCCTAAAGAACTTCCACTTCTTTCTGCTGGATAACTGAGCATATTTTCTGCCATTAGCTTCTAAACTTTTTCTCCTTTTTATAGCTCGCGGAGCAGCCACACCTCTTTTCTTTGCATTTGATGGAGAGTTTTGGACGATCACATGCTTTTCCGAGGAGATTTCCTTGTTCATGCAGTTGTTTGAAGAACTTCTGGTGATTTGATTTAGGTGTTTTACCACTAAGTCAATTAACTAAAGTGTACACTACCGCAATCATAACGGATGTCAATGCAGTACTTTAGGATCGAATCCACATAGACCAAGGTTACAATACAATTCTCACAATTATGAAACCAAGCTAAGACAAGAATATGGTTGGTTTTGGAAAAGTAATGAAAGCAATTAAAACGATGTAAATTCAATAAAGGAAAAACGTTAGGTCAACGTTTTATTCTCGGGAATCCAGAGATCATGAATCAGACAACTATTCAGGGAGCGATTAAACACAAGTTTCAAACTCAAATCCAAAAGTCTAACCATTCCACTTTCATGGCATTGATTACTGAACCTAGAAATCTAAAATCCTAACTTCCGTTGGCATAAAATTCTAGGTCAGCATTAATGAGTTGGTTCAATATGTTCACGAATCGCCTTAACATCAACTTCTGCAGGCTAAGGACAATTCGCTTGATTATGTTCTTTCTAGCAATCTACGACACTTCCATGTGATAGATTAAGCCCTAGATCAGAGACTAAGCGGTCAATTTAAGCCTAAGCAATAAACACAACAATAAGCGAAAACCACAAAAGATAAATCCCTATATATGTCTAATTCAATAGTTCATGGATCCCCTTGAAACCCTAAACCTAACTATGAGGCTACTCAGACATGGCAATGGAGAACAAGCAAGGAGTTAGAGAGAAACTCATAATAATAATGAAAGAGATAAAAGGGTTTAGAATTCTTCTCAATAGTTGCAGAGATTCTTCTCCTTGCTTAAGAGATCAATAGTCAAAATATGAGTAGAACAAAGAGCTGTCAAAAAAAGACATCACCCTAAAAGTGGCTGAAAATACAGTATAAATAGGGTTATGGACGAATTAGGTCAGAATAGGCAGTTTCCGGAGCAAAACAGAAAAGTCAGAAATTTCTTTTTCCTTCTCGCCGGCTTGCATCGATCGATGCACATGTAGCATCGATCGATTATGGTTCTTTTGTGCGTGCTCCATTGATCGATGCACTCCATTAATATATTTAAATTTATATATTATACCATATTTGAATTATATTTATTTTTATATATTTATATTTGTAAAAACAAACTGAGATAATGTTAAAATAATTTCTAAACAGATTTTTAATAAATAATATGGAGTGTTTGGATGCATATATTAAAAGTGTTTATGTTTTAATAGAATATATAATATCTAATTAGTTTTTCTTGTATTATATTTTATCATTTTAATAAAGGTTGACTGCCTAAAACCCCCTTCACTCATAGAACCCTAATTATTTTCCTCCAAACTATTTATCTCTTTATTAACCCCTCCAAACTTATAATTTTCAACTCTAAACCACATAATCTATTTTATTCTGCTTAATTCAATATATTTAATCAAAATTATAAAATTGAGTTTAAATAAACGAAAACGCGTTTAATAAACAGAGATTGCCGATAATAAAAAACACAATCCGACTTGAAAAAACCCGACCCGTTTTTGAAAAAAAAAAGAGCCGGCTTGTGCTATGTTTCATGATAAATAATTGGGGAAAACTTGATTTTGAGTTTCATGACAACTTCGTCTTCTACTTGTTTGTCAATTTGGTCTGATCAAAATCAAAGAAGCGCAAGTTTGGTATCGATAAGATAAAAAAGGTGAGATTAGAGTTTGGATTTGAGTTTGGGGAAAATTGAATTTGATTTTTACGACAGTAAGAATAATTATATAGTTTCTCTTGCTATATTCTCTTGGATTTTGGGTGTGATTGTCTAATCTTGTTACTTGCTACTTCCCATCTGTGACATAGAACGTCATATTGCCTTTGAACCTTAAGCAAACATGGAGACAAATTCTTGTGACATCTGAAACCAGCAAGGTAGGGAAATTGTTGTGGCTAACGCAATCATTCCAAGGTATGTGTTTCATTTTATTTCTGAAGCTAAGTAGCTGGAATTTGAACACATCATAGAGCTTTATGATTCAAGTGATAATTTTAAGAATGTGTTTTCCCATTGTGAAGAGTTTGAGCATAAGAAATTTTTTAGGCATGGAGGTTTTCTATTTGATAAAGATAAATTGTGTGCGCCTAGCTATTCTGTTTTGATGAATAATGATAAATCTCTAAACCTGGTAGTGCTTCCCATAATGTTGAATCATTCTTTGGGGAAGTTATTTACTATGATAGCATTGTGAATTTTAGTAAAGACCGAAATTATCATGCTGAGCACATGAAATTAGTTTTATATGGTCTAAGGTTGTAAACTATTTTCTGGTCAAAATGTGTATGCCTTTTGCACCTATAATCTTTTGTTTCGAGTTTTTGAAAGTGCACAGAGTATACAGAATGAAGAGCTGAATTTTCATGCCCCCAAAACGTGGCTTTACCATGAGTGTCTTAAGAAAATTGTTGTTCTTGAACCAATGGAGCGTTTGCAAAACAAAAGCATCACGTGCAAGCAAACGAAGAGGAGAGCAACGTGATCTTTGAGCCTGGCTATCAATTTTGGATTCGCATGAAGGAGACACGTTTCCCAACCCATACAAAGATCAATGCCTACAAAGTCTGCTTGCAAGGTCAGTATATTCTGATTTTAAACTTCACTAATTCTAACTTAGTTCTTTTCCATGCAGCTTGTTCGGATTTAAGGTCAAATCCTTTTCAAGTGGGAGAGGATGATGTGATCATGACAAGTATAATAAAGGAGCAGCTTGAACAAGAGCAGCTTGTAGCCGAGGAAGCTAAGAAGAAATATATTAGCTCAACAACAACATTTGATCCGGGAATTTTAAGAGGATCAACAAATGGGTATATGACATATTTGTACTCTTTTTCCCTTGCTTTGGTTTTGTCCCAATGGGTTTTACAAATTAAGGTTTTTAATGAGACAAATGGATCACATCTCCTAAGCCCATTTGTTGATCAAGACCCAAAGACGAACAAGAATTTCAACCAAGAAGAGATGGGGTCACATGTGTTTTAAAGCCCACACGAAATTACAAGCCATTGGCCCAACAAATAATTAAATCCGACCCAAGACGAGGAAGAAACATGCGCATGGAGTATCAAGAGTTCTCATTTCAAATTCAAACTTCGTTTAATTTTTTTTTTTTTTTTTTTTTTTTTTTTTTGCTTGTTTACGAGAGGAGTTAATACTCTCCATGCATGAGTTGTTGTTTTTCTTTATATTTCCCATTTGTTTCCTTTGTCGAACTCAACCATCTTTTTATTAACAAAATCAGTTTGTTTCTTTTTTGTTGAGAGTGATTCTCTTCATGGCTCGTTGGTGTGTCATATCCAGCAAGCACCCTTCGATCTCTTTTGGTGCGTAATATCTAAGAGGATCAGAGTGGTTAATCAAAGGTCTTTCCGCAGCCTTTGTGTGACCCTTCATTTCCGCATCCTTTGAAGCAACATGTTTCTTGCAAGGCTTATCCCGTTCTTACCCAACCTTAGAGTGCCGATTTTGGGAGATTCGTATTAATATCCAATAGAGTTAAAACATCGAAGAAAATTGAATTTAGATCCCAAAATTGACGACCATCATCTCTAATGATCCTAAACTCTCATATCCTCGGATCGAAAATCCAAATTACATCGGAGGACAATGGATTTTGCTGAGTACGCCATATCAATTTCATACAAAAAAATCAAAGGCTGCATAGGGATAAAACGCCGACAACACCGCAATATGCACTGGAAGGAGACTCCATGGAGGAGAGGAAGAATGGTTACGATGTACCAATATGTACGCACAAAAAGAAAAAAGATAGAAGAAAGGCAATTCAACTGTCGCAACTCTTCCATTATCTTTTTTTTGTGCGACATCTCTTGAATTACTGGTATTGAAACTGATGTAATCATACTCCAGAGATAGACACAACGATGCCGGACCCGACGCCGGCCATAAGAGATGCAGCGAACGGAGATGTGACGATCCGACGATCGACTGTGATGATCCGACAATCGCACAAACAATCACCACTTGTAGCGTTCATGAATATCGATTGATTCTCGTGGTTTGTTTTAATTATAATTTTTTTTCGATTTTACGATTCTGATCGTTGTATTTGCAATATTTTACCAACTTCTCTAACTAAGAGTAAAATCAAAAGAATGGTGGCGTTAGAACAGGTGGAGAGATCGAAATGGTTATCTTTTGCTTTGGCGTAAAAAAAAATTGATTTTGTTAGATTTATACAAGTCTTTCACTGTTTTCAACTGGGGATTGTTGTTGTATCATGATTATCCTTCCTTATATTCTGAAAATGGTAATGTTTTTTTCTTATGAAACTGGGCATCCATCTTGTACCGCCGTTATCACCAACGAAACCCGCCGCCTGACCTTTTGCTTCGTCAGGAAGACTTTCGACACAAGGCACCGACACCCCTAATCGCTAAGTCACATTGAGGGCTCTCCCTCCCACAACGAACATGGAGCCCACACCCACTTCTCCAGGTCCACCTTTTCTGAACCCGGGCTTTGATATTACTGTTGGGATTTTCAATCCCATGTCCAACTCTCCATTAGTATGACATTGTCCGCTTTGGGCCCAAGTGGCAAAGCCCACACGGATATGCTTTTGGGCTCCTTCCCAAATGGCCTCATACTAATTGGAGTTGAACATTACTTATATAGTAGACAATATTTGTCTAAACTTCCGATGTGGGACTTGGATTGATATCCCAACACTTAACTATGCTTTGCCTGAAACAATGATGAAAGACATGCCCATAGATACTCCACATATCTTTGTGAATAATGATAGGCAATTGAAGACTTTGTTCGAAATGTTCATAACGATGCCCGTTCGACTTTGCATCTCAGTTAAGGAATATGTTAACCTAGAGTACCAAGATCAAGGTTTAAATTCTCACGATCTTTATGTGGTTTATAGAAAAGGCAATAGAAATTGGACTCAAAATTCATCTGAGAATGTTGATAGAAATGATGAGAGACAACTTGAAGCTACAAATTTTCATGATGGAAAGGTCATTAAAAAGGACAATGGTTCAAGAATAAGGCAGAGCTGTCTTAGAGTATATAGATGCTTTCGATGGAACGCAAATTCAGAATTATTGTTAGCAAGTCAGACACCAAATTGTTAGTTGTCAAGTGTGTAGAGGCTAGCTGCAAGTGGATGGTTCGAGCTACCAAGAGTAATCCGTCATGTGAGTATTTTTGGGTGACAAAGTACATCGACAAGCATACATGTGAGATCCCAAGAATGAGTTTTAGGGCCTATTTTGTTTTCGATTAAAACCCTAAAGCCTTAACCCTAAACTTTGCGACCAAAGAAACACTAACCCTAAATTTTTGATAAAGGAAACCCTAGCTTACGAAGGAAGCAAAGTTTCGGGCTCTGAATCTCCGGCTGAAGTCCTTTTTGGGCGTGGATCATGCATGCTAAGTTGGGCTTGAGGATAGTTGGGACAAACTTCAAACGAGAGGAAGAGTTGGACCGAAAGAATCATTAGACGAGGAGTCGGGCCTGTTTTGAGTTAAGGAAAGCCCACAATCGAGAGGGAGTGATTGAGGCCCATTCTAAAAGAAACCTAGAGTTTTGTGAGCATATTTTCGTGGCCCTAGAGGAAGGAGAAGAGAAGCCCAAAGTCGCAAGCCCAATAAGATCATTAAGGGCAATTTGGACCTTCCCTGTGCAGACCTAGGGTTCCCTCTCCACCTCTACTTAAAGAGCAGCTCATGGCAGAGAGGAAGCAGAGAGTTCGGAGCGGCAAAGCTCTGACGGAATCTCGTTGGAGCCACCACCGTTGAGCCACCTCGAAAGAAAATCCACCGCAGCCTCTTAAAAAGCAGATCTGACCCGTTTTGGAAGAGAAGAGTATCGGACAGACAAATCAGATCGGATGAAACTGAAACTTGGTAATAATATTTTAGACTCCCATATCTAGCCATAGTCGAAAGTGGATATCGATTTGGAGTTATAGAACTAAAGTTATTGCCGTTTTTCTGAGATCGATATTTGTTGTTTCAAACAAGGCATGCATGAGACCTTTCATGAGGCGTGGGGAAGACTCAAGGGATACACTCGAGATTGTCCCCATCCTGGGTTCAAGGAAGGAGCCATTCTTAGCATCTTCTATTGGGGAGTTCACCAAGATCACAAATGGATGTTGGATGCCGCTAGCAAAGGGCGTTTTGCAAACCTCACCGTGGAGCAAGGAGAGCTACTTGTTGAGAACTTTTGTAAGAATCATGAAAGCTACTTTGAGAAGCATGATACAACCCCTCTAGAAGGATCATGTCAAGACTCCGAATTGAAAGGCATGAAAGATGAATTGGATATAATGGAAAAGTTCATAAGCGCGCAACAAAGAGGAGTTTGTTTGGGTCTTGAGCAACACCGAGATGAATCCAATCTCGTGGCCAACACGGAGAATTACAACCAATGGAGTAAGCTTCTCAATCAATGGTCTAACCATGAAGTTCAAGGAAATCAACAAGGCTACCAAGAGAGCCATGAGTATGTTCAAATCTCTAACCAAGAGGAGGAACAAAGAGAGATGCTCAATCAAATCCTAGAAGTTCAACGAATGAATGATATAAAGTTTGGCAAGATGATGGGAGCCATGAATGATAAATTAAAGGGCTTGCATGATGAGATCACCAAAAAGATTGAGCAACTAGCCTTCTATTTAGGCACCTTAGAGCCCAAATTGGCCAACCTCTCTTTGCCATCCGAGAAACCAAAGGATGTGACGGTTTTACCAATTGTTAATGAGGAGATTGATGAAGGAGAAACTCCCAAGGGTTTTAATGAGCAAATTGTAGACTCCAAGCAAGAAGAGGAAGTAAGGGACGTGGGCATAACTTCAAGGTATGCTTTAGCCTCCATCCCACGGATTCATAAAGAAGAGAGTTGTTTTGAGAAGAACAAAAGGGAATCAACTTTCGGAAATGCTATTGACGATGAAATTGCTCTAGATGGAAAATGCCTAAGCTCTTTCTTCTTTCCCTCATTTGAGACTATGGAGAATGATGAACAAAAGGGGAATGATGAAAAGGTAAAAGACATGGGTAGTTGGGCGAAGATAGAAAAAGCTTCACCCCTAAAGGCTCGTAGGAAGAACAAAGAATCCCATGACAAGAATGCTTTGGGTTATGGTAATTTTGAAGAAGCTTTAGCATTGGATGGAGCTTGCTTGGAATCTCTTTTCTCTATCACAAAGGTGAGAGAGAAAGTAAGTACCAAGGGTGACGGCATTAAGACCAAGAAGAAGAAACCCAATGATAACCACCTTCCCACCCTTGTGCCACATTCTCACACAATGACACTCATCCCTTGGAGGTACGACGATGGAGCCGTTGAGTACAAGGTGAAGTGTATGGGAAGATCTAAGCCCTTTGCCAAGGTAAGGGCACTTCTCACACCGGAGTTCAAAGAGAAAGGGGAAGCCGGTTTTCAAGAGATCATGAGCAAGGTCCTCAAGCTTGAACTTAAGGAACCGCCATGGAGTGCTTGCACTCCTCCATTACCCGCCTAAAAGGGTAACAAACGTCGAACTTAGTGACGTTAAACAAAGTGCTCTTGGGAGACACCCCAAGCTTATCCTTGTTCATATTTACTTTTATTCTTTTCTTTCGTTGTTAGTTCCTTTTGATGGGGTTTCTTAGTGCGAGTAGGTTTTCGATGGCCATATGGGCATGAACTTATGGACTAAAGTGCCTAGGATGAGGTGATGGAATATGGCGTCCCTTGATCCCTCTTGCCCCCTCCATCCTTTTCCAAGGTAACACTCCAAACTTTGTATATAGCATTTAGAATCATATCTTTTTCCTTCTTTCATGCATTGTTTAACTCTTCCTTAAGCTTCTATTACACAAGGGACTGTGTAATTTAAGTTTGGGGGAGGGTTTGTGTGTTATCTAACAT
>PKML01053699.1:304997-327486 GCA_002933935.1 Eutrema yunnanense
AGCTTGTTAATCATCTTATCACAAACGAGAGTTTGATCTTGATTTGGTGATTAACAAAGTGATTAGTGCCACGAGAGTGGATTAGTCATAATTGTGAATTCCATGTTCTAGGATAGTGTTTAATTCAATCTTTATCATCATTGTTTGTTCATTAATCATCTTCTTGATAGTTAATTCATTTTCCAACACTTCTATATTTGTTTTCTTTCTTGCATTTGTTTCTTTTCCCATAAATATAAAACCCAAAAACATTTGCTCTAGCTTAGGAAGATTCATGTATTTCTAGTGCTTCAATCTTAACCTCCGTGGTTCGATATCTCAAATACTACAATGACATGAGTGGGATTTGAGTAATTGATTAGTAAAAATCCTACTATCAATTTGGCGCCGTTGCCGGGGACTTTTAGCATTGATCATTAGGATTTTGATTCTTCTTAAGACTAGAGCTTTTTATTTTCTTTTGTTGCTAATCGTTTCACTTCTCTTGTGAGTTTCATGAAGGGAGTGACAATGAGAAAGCAACCGTCAAGCTAGTGACGTTAAACGCGCCCTTTGGGGACCTCCCCGAGCCTATCCCTTGTCGAGCTTGAGACACAAAACAAGCAAGTCAATAAGGGTCTTTTGGGTCAAAGGTCTTGGTATGTGACGGAAGGAGGGCTTGAGCAACAACGTGTCACACTCCTCTCTTCACCATCTCCATTTCGCTAATCTCACTCCTCCTTTGTAAGTATCTCTTTTCTTTTTGAGTCTTTGCATTTCATCTTTTGTTTTTGGTCTCTCTTTTGAACTTCTTTCACACTGAGACGTTGTGATTTATGTTTGGGGGAAGAAACGGTATCTAACCTTGTGTTTTGTGTCTTATTTTCCTTTTGCATCTTGAGTCTCATGCATTTTCAATAATTTTGAAAATTTTGAACTTTTGTGCATTCCATATAGGATTGAGTCTAGATGCATAGCATATAAGGTAGCTTTGCATGAGACTTAGGAGCAATGATAGATTTGTCCTTGTAAAGTACCATATTAAGAGCTTAGTCCAATGCCATTGTTGCTAGTTACTTGATGCTTTGATCTCGTGTAGAAATTAAGAGCGAACCATGCCTTGATCTCATGTCTTATTGTTCTTGCCATGATTGAAGCAAACCTTGACTTGAATTCAACCCCATCTAAGTGATAACCTTAATTTTGACTTGTAAATATTGTGTTCATGCATTTTTGAATGAATTCGTGGATCACTTCATACATATTTGGATAATCTTTTCCCTTTCACCAGTCTTGTTTATCCAAGTAGCCATATCCCATCATTGGAATGGTTTCCCCTACCCTAACCTCAACCTTCTTTCTAGCCATTGATATTCGTGTGTGATTGGTGAGGCCTTCTTTCGAGCAAACTTGGCAAAAAGTGTTAGGTTTAAGGCGACATGGGGGAATTCTCATGTAGATTTTGCTCCATCATCACAGAGTTAATCTAGGAATAGGCTAGATAGGTTGGCGGTTCTTGGTTTAAGTTTGGAGGAACGCTTTTAGACTTGGTGAACGTTTGAGAATGGATTGGGGAATGGAAAAGAAGAAAAGGAGAAAGGAAAAAGGGGATCGTAATTGTGTAGATTGGTTGGTGCAAAAATCATAAGACTAGCTCTAAAGAATAAGATAGCCTCAAAAGATAGAAGGAAAAAGAAGAGAGCCAAAAAGGCCAAAGCATCAAAGAATGAGAAGAGGCGTGAACCAAAAAGAAGAAGATAAGAGCTAGATCACAACAAAGGAGCACCAAACCATGCAAAGAACAAGGAAGAAGAAGTGATCCCCGAATGAGAAGAAGGTGAAATGAAAAGACAAGAAGCATGAGGGTTTGAGAAGGCAAAATGCCTCAAGATAAAAAAGGTAGCTTAGGATTTGGGCATAACGGGTTAGAAGCTTTAGGTTGGATATACACTAGGCATTTGGGTAGATGAGAATTCTCCCTTGTATGCATAGGTTGCTTTTTACCTTTAGCATTTTGCTAAAGTTTGTTCATTTCATAAGAGATCCTTGTTCCTAATTACCCATGCATGATAATGAGATCACCTTCATCTCATAACCTTACCCTTAGCCAAACGAATTCATTTGATCTTGCATAAACATGATTCACACATATTACACTTAATCAATGTCAAGAGGTTGGATAATATGAATGTTTGTATAGGTTGAGGCTCGAATGTAAGTCATGCAAGGATAAGTATGGCTAGTCACTTTTGAGTAAGTTGTTTGATCGTATCAAGAAGTTTGCAACTTGGACATTGGGTTGGGATTCTTTTTATGGCACTTTTGGATTTGAGCTCCCAATTCTAGTCTTCTCCCTTTCTTAATTCTTGTTTGCTTGAGGACAAGCAAATGTTTAAGTTTGGGGGAATTGATATACTCATATATTGCATGTTTTAGCATGCATTTGATTTAGAGTTTTGTGTAATTCGCATGCATAATCATGGTCTTGTCTAGCATTTAGGTCTCAATTAGAGATTATGACATTTTTATTAGGTTTAGTGTGTTCTTGCATGTTTTGGAGTGTTTCCTAGGTAATTGGAGGCAATTGGACGATTGGAGATTGGGGGCTAAAGGGAAGAAATTATCCATCCGGAGCGCCCGAAAGAACTGGTCAGACGGAGGGTCTCCAAGAAGATTTAGGCTCGATAACCTTCATGAGAATTGTAGCCCAGAGAGTTATTATTCGCAGGAGTTGGATTCAAAACAATCGAACATATGGTTCGGGAGTTATTGCAGTTTTACCAAATCGTGTCCGTCTAGCGGAGAAGCTAAATTTCCCCCGGAGGAAATCCGACCTACCCCAATCAGCAAGGTCCGTTTCAGCCGGTCCTGGGACAGGGATTTCCAGAGAATCTGACCTGCCCGAGGAAGAAAAGCCGACCGTCCCGAAGGAGCGAGGTCCTCGGCTAAATTTCCCCCGGAGGAAATCCGACCTATCCCAATCAGCAGGGTCGGTTTTGGGAGGTTAGGATTTCTCACCCAAAAAGATCCAACTAAACCAGGTCGGAACCCGGTTTGTTTCGGGTCGACCCGGTCGAATACTATTCACTATAAATATAACTTTACCTAATTTTTGACACTTATGCTTTATTTGCTCTAAGAAACCCTTTCCCCTTTGAGAGAGTTCTTGGATTTGTAAGAGAGGATCTTCTACTTTTAATGCAATTAAGTCTTTGTTTTTATTGATTCCTTCTATCTTATCTTCTTTTCTTGTTGATTATTCAAGATCCATCCATGAATTCTTCTCTTATCAAAATCGATTTAGAGGGGTTCTTTATGGGTCTTGAGTAGTCATTTTAGGATCTTGAGATGGGTTAGATTTAGGTGATTCAATGCATGATTCAAGGTGTTTAGGGTTAAATTATCTATTATCCTTCTTTGTTTAGTGCTCTTAATACTAATCTAGCTTTAGAAAGTGGATTTAGATCATAGACATTTCATGCACACCAAGTGTTTGATGAAATGCCTAGATCAATTATTCAAAGGATTTATGTTCTTAGCCTAAGAGATTAGTTGTCTAAGGCATGTTTTTGGTTGATCTAGTTTATATTCTCAATGCATGTTGATTGATAATTCACAAATGAGAGTTTGCTAATGGATTTAATAATTAACATAGTGATTAGTGCCTTGAAAGATGACTAACCAAGATTAGAGATCATTAACCTAGGGATAGCTTGTTTGTGTGAATGAATGCCTTGGATCATGCTTTGGTTACCTAATATCGATTACCCCATCTTAGGATTCGCTTTGCTTATTGTTTTTACATCTTGCTTAGTTGCTTTTGTTTGTTTTAGGTTGCTAGATTAAATCACTAAAACCACTTGATTTTGCTTAGCTTATATAGTTTCTTGGATTCCTAGTGTGTTAGCCTCTCACCTCCTTGGTTCGATATCTTAAATACCACAATGACATGAATAGGATTTGAGTAATTGAATAGTAAAAATCCTACTATCAGTACTCTTAGCTTAGTTTTCACATCAAAAAACTTCGAACTAAGCTTTGTGAATCTATTGTTAAGACTTTCTTCCACTTATGTCATCCACCCTTGAAAATTGTCTTTTATAACTGTAACATCCCGATTTCTGTTATATGCGGAGAGGCTTATAAGAATTGATTTGGCTACCTATGTCACCAAAGTGCACTTATATTTTTGGGCACTTATCCAAAGAGAACTCCAGAGTTAAGCGTGTTTAAGCTGGAGCAATTTAAGGATGGGTGACCTACCAGAAAGTGATTTGCGATACCGTGTGAGTGAGGACAAAACATGGTGAAAGATCACGTGGTGATTTGTAGGGTCATTAAACAAGACTTGCTAGCCTCCCGGACTAGCGTACCGGCTGCCAGACGAGGGTGGGCCAACGGGCCGAGGAAGGGCGTGGGGTCCACATGTAAGGGCAGTCGGGGCGTTACAAGTGGTATCAGAGCCGAACCCAAAAACTTGTGTGGAGTCATGTAGGCTCACACCGTCAAGGATAACGATCCTGTTGCGCAACGAGGACATTGGGCTCTGTGAGTGGGGGTGATTGTAACATCCTGATTTATGGTATATGCGGAGAGGCTTATAAGAATTGATTTGGCTACCTATATCACCAAAGTGCACTTATCTTTTCGGGCACTTATCCAGAGTTAAGCGTGCTTAAGTTGGAGCAATTTAAAGATGGGTGACCTACCGGGAAGTGATTTGCGATACCGTGTGAGTGAGAACAAAACATGGAGAAAGATCACATGGTAATTTGTAGGGTCAGTAAACAAGATTTGCTAACCTCCCAGACTAGAGCACCGGCCAACGGACGAGGGTGGGCCCATAGGCCAAGAAAGGGCATGGGGTCCACATGTAGGGGTAGTCAGGGCGTTACAATAACACTTTGACGCATGCGACAACACTTTTCTTCTTTGATTTCAAATTGTCGGGATTTTGTATAGTTTGTTTCTGCCTTTCATTTTCCATTACTTTTTTTGTGAAACTTGTACTCCATCTCTAACACAACATATGAAATATACAAATCAAACTTGTGTTCTAACTGTGAACCTTCAATCAGCGAATCATTTATTAAAAGAAAAAAATATCCACGAGTCATCTATACAATTTTCTTAAGCCAATTATCCTCCTTCGACCAGACAATTAGATATAAATCTGATTATGGAGTACTCAGTTTTATAAATTCCTAACTTAGGAACATCTCCATCGATTACTCAAAATCAGAATCTCGGTAAAGAGTAAATCATTGAATATTACCATCGATCAAAAAACTGATTTTATGAGAAAACTAAACTGAAAATATAAAAATATAAAGACTAGAGAGAGAATACCAAGAGTTGGAAGGAATTTCTGTTTTTATTAGAAAACTAAATTGTATGATGAAAGCGTTTTACGTGTCGTGTTTATATAACACTAATAAAATTATTTTTTTGTAGAGATAAATTTTCAAATATTTTTGATGTAAGATGGAATCCACCAAACTTACGGACATGTGATAATCAAGAGATTATAAGCTTTGTTGTGGAAGTGGGCGTGATGTCGAGATGGAAGGTGGTGGTTTGATTGACTCTCTCAATCGATGGGGTTGATTGACTCTCTCAATCCTTGACTCGAACAAGCTACTTGAATCACACAAATAACTAGATCCGAGGTTTCTAATGAATAAGGTGAATCGCACACAATATTCAAGAGAATGAACAATTCTTCAAAGTGACTCTTTGAAAGAAAACGAAAATACTTGTATTAATTTGATTGAAAGGTAATTTGTACAAGTGACTCTACTGAGCTTTATATAGAGCTCTTACACGAAATGAAACAAAGATCTAAAAACCTAAAGACTTGCGGAAATACAAAAACTAGCCGTTAGGCTCGTAATGATCAAATCGGCCAAATGAGGAATGTGTGATGTCGCCTTTGTATCTGGACGGTTTGAGGGGATATGTAAGCTTCTCTGGAACATTCTGATCTTCATGAAGGTCATCCAGGTCGTAGCATTCAAAGGCAAGGAGCCGTTGGTGAGTTATGACTCCAAATGTGAACGCAGCCATAAAAGGAAAGTATACTTGCAAGGCGATCCGCCTGATTATGTGTGTGTTGGTGCATGGTAAGGTGTTTGAAAGCTTCCTTAGTTGCCTTAGAGTCCCTCCTGGTCGCCATAGATATGTTTGCAAAGTATAACAACCATTGGATCTAGGACTTCCCTTAAAACGAACCAAGTCAACCCGTTTTGGGAAAATGGGTGTAACTTGAAGATCCGATGGGCATTTCGTTGGATCCTTGGCTTGTTGGATCCAGGAGAGGCCCAGTGATATGTTCCAATTGGTCTTGGGGCGAGATCGTTTCTGAGTTGGGCTGTGTAGCACAATCTTTGGCCTTGTCGCTGGATTGAGTCCAACGCAGGTCCATCGATTTGTAAAATCCATAACTCCCAAGTCTGAACCGTGTTTTAGATGAGTCCAATTTTCATGGTTGCTCTGATGAATCAAGATTCCAAAACAATTTGTTTTGTAGCTTGATTCCTTCTGGTTTGGTTGGAAAAATTCTTTGAACGCCCGTATGTCTGAATCGCGTAAGCTGGGAATCACTTGACTTGAACGTTGAATAACTTCTTCACCTGAACTCGGATTGGACTGATTCCACTTCGAGGCGTTCTCTGGTTGAGCTGAGAATGTAGTCCAAGTGGTTTCACGGCCTGACACCTTGTGGTTGAGGCAAAATTCTTCAAGACGTGCACTTTCTTCCATTAGATGGGTGCTGGGCAATAGTAGCGTAGGAGCAACTGTCCCAACAACATAGAAGAATCGCTGTCGCCAATAAACAAGACCAGCTAGTGATCTTGTCGTACGCTCAGTACAATTCCTCTCTGAGGTGGTAGTATTTCCATGCGCTTTCACATTGACGATTGAAGCATCGACAATCGTCTCTTCTTTGATATCGCCTATGATATCTTCATCTGTGCGCATCTTCTCCTTGCCATGGTCGGTCTCAGTTCTGATGTCCTCATCAATTTTAAAGAATTATTTTTTAGTTAATAAGGTAGATAACTTTCATTTTTTTCATCTAGAAGTTTTTATTGAAATTATCAATCTGAAGTTAAACAAAGCCGGCAAGAGCCTAAGCTCTTCCGGAGACAAAGCCAGCGAGTTCAAAGACAACTCTCAGAGCGAAAAGCCGGCGGAACAAAGAAACATCCCCGAAAACTAAAGCCCAAACTAAAGGGAGACATACAACATAAAGACCAAACTAATAGAACAACATACAACAAAAAGCCTATCAACAAAGGAAATAAACCAAGTGAAGACCAAGTAAGAATCATGAAAATCTAGATCCATAAACACCATACCAGTCGGAACCCAATGCATATTTCCGAAGAAAACTCGAACAAACGCAGTCTGTTTGACAAACTCGAAGAAAAACAATGAAGAGAGACACCATCCACAACTGTTGAACGAGGTATTCCTGCCTCAATATCAAACTCCTCAACAACAACAAGTCATAACAGATTTCGAGTACCAACTAAGAGGCTGAACCGTAGCTGAGACAACCGCAAGGCTCATAAAACCAAACTCCTACACAGGCAAAACTCGGAGGGGGTCACTGCAAGAGACACTACAAGAAATTACAGTTTTAGCATCGATTTAATTTCGTCGCAAATCCACATCGTTTTTACGACGATTTTAATGACGATTTTTAAAATCGTCTTAGTATTGGGACAAAATATTTCGTCGTAAATTCGCTGTGAAATTCGGTCCGATTACCGACGATTTACTGAGATTTATATAAAACGTTATAAAATCGTCGTTAATTACCGACGAATTAGCAAGGATGTATATTAGTTGAACTTTACAACGATTTTCCGACGATATATGAGTTATGTGAGCACGTTTAAGTTCACGGGTGTACGGTTAGGTAAACCTGTTTAAAATCGTTGTAAAATCGATGTCAAATCGATGTCAAATTGTAGCTAATTCGATGATAACGAAAATAAAAATCTATATATAGTGGCCAACTTCATAATAAAAATTTCATATTCAGAAACTTTTATTTCTCTCTGATCAACAAAAAAATATCAATATACGAAATTAGAAGATGGATGTATAATCGTATTGATTTGGAGGGATCGCTAACAAAGGAATTTAGTGATGGGGGTGGAGGGATTCATGCATCAGGCGGGAAGTATACAAAATACGATTATCAGTGGTAAGATGTACTGTCCTTGTCCAATATGCTTGAATAGGAAATTTATCATTACCTCGAAGGTGTGGTCGCATATATTAAATAGAGGGTTTATGCCGCATTACTATATCTGGTATTATCATGGATAGGGTCATGGGGGAAATGCAGCTAGTAGTAGTAGCAATTATCAAGCATCGAATTTTGATGAGTCAAATAATTTTAATCGATTTGATGATCATGCGGAGCAACATGGTGAAGATCATGATAGGATTCATGAAATGGTTACGGATGCATTTCATGATATCGTAAGTACATTTGCACATGATCATCATGATGAGGAACCCAATCTAGATGCCAAATTCTTTTATTATATGCTAGATGCTGCAAATCAGCCACTCTATGATGGATGTAGAGAAGGGCATTCTAAAATGTCGTTGGCGGCTAGGATGATGACTATTAAAACTGATCATAACTTAGATGAGGTTTGCATGGATGATTGGGCTGATTTGATTAAAGAGTATTTGCCAGAGAAAAATTTAGCTGCTGAAACTTACTATGAGATACATAAGCTGGTTTATACTCTTGGGTTGCCTTCTGAGATGATAGATGTATGTGTTGACAATTGCATGCTTTTTTGGAAAAATGATGATAAGTTGCATGAATGTCGATTTTGCCATAAGCCAAGATATAAGCCGCAAGGTACTGGTCGGAATCGACTCTATAACCGACCCAAAGGAGATGCCCATCGTCCAAGAAGGTCCCATGACACGTTCTAAGGCCAAACAGCTCAAAAGGAGGTTTGGGACAGCCATACAAGCTTTCATCAACTCACTAAGACCAGACGATCCATTTCAAGAAGTAGCCGAGACAAAATCAGTTTTAGCCGAGAGAACTTGGGCGGAATCAGTTTTAGCCGACAGATGCTATGCGGATCCAGTTTTAGCCGAGAGATCATGTGCTGGATCAGTTTTAGCCGAGAGATCACATGCTGTGGGAAAATCAGTTTTAGCCTAGACGATTTTCCCCAATGAAAGTTTAGCCGATAAAAACCAACCCGCAGCAGTTTTAGCCGAAGCAGTTTTAGCCCAGGCAAAAGAGCCAATTCCAAACAATGGTCCAAACGATCCGATCATCACTGAGGGAGGTAAGTTCTCTCGTCCAAATACATATTTTAAGACTAACAGGACAAGTAGTTTTCCTCTTAGAGATGCAGAACAACCAGTTGTTTCACTCACAAGCTATTTAGCCGAGGAGAACCAAAAAGGAGCTGAAGAAGAGATTGAAGCTGAGGGATCGCAAGAACGTGAAGGTGATGGTTTCTCTGTTCAAGAAGACCTCCTAGAAGACTTCACCAAGCTGCTACACACATGGGACGCACCAGAACCAAAGTCACCTTCAAAAGCGCCTCATGCACCACCTTGGACCCCTTCACATCAATGTAAGCTGTTTACATTATTCACTGTTCTTGCAGGTGTTCCAAGCACCAACAAAGATTAAGAGCAGCATCAAAATCGACCTTAAGTCTTTAGTTTAGATCGCGCGGCCAAACTTTCCTTTTCTTGCTTTAATGAAACGATGAGCTTTTGTTTTAGAGTATTTTTGCTTCGTGTTGTTTTGTTTCAAACGTCCTATTGTTTTGAGTCTTTCTTGTCGTTTTGAGTCGAACCCTAGAAGGTTCAAGCTGACGGACTATTAATAAAGTCCCACACGCAGCTTTGTAGACACAACTTTTACCCTAGATCAATAAAGAGCCGCACTTTCTTCTAAGTGTTCTTGAGAAGCGATTTCTCAAACTGTTCTTGTTCTTGCTCGTGTGATTCGATCAAGACCAAGTCCTTGCACCGTATCAGAGAGTAATCTCCCCTCTGTGTCGTGTATTCACTCCACCATCCTTCCCCATCTAAGACTCCACACGAAAGAAGCGACCGCCATCGTGTCAAGTCCAACTCCACCATCAATCATCATTCGGCTAGAGGAGAGGGCGACCGCCTGTCTTTAGTCCCATATCTATCCCATATAAGCTCTCACCACCGAGGCTTATACCATCTGGTATCAGAGCCAAAGGTTCCACCTTTGGTTTTCTATCCCTTTGCTTCAAGTTAATTTCGTAGTCTTATCGTTAGGTTGCTAGTTTCGTGTAGTCTAAGAAAATACAAAATTTTTTGTTAGGATTTATTAGTTCTCTTCGTGTCTTCTTGTTAGGTTAAAGAAAAGCAAAAAAAAAAAAAAATTTAAATAGTCTAGTTAGTAGTTGTTAAATTGTTTCTTGTTTACGCATAGTCAAAAAAAAAAAAAAGGAAGATTGTCTTTTCTTGTAGAGTTTCGGAAAATTACCAAAAGGATTTTTAGAAATTTTCTTGAAGTCTTTTGTGATTGTTAGTTATTTCCTAGACCACCTAGTAATTTTATTTGAGTCGTAAGACTTCTTAAAATTCTGGTTGCAAAATTTTCTTTCATTTCATTCGGTATTTGACGAGCTTGTTGTTTTTTGAGTAAAATTTGGAAGCAACAGATTATCAACCATGGGAGAAGAAGCCAACAACAATCCCCAAGACGCCATCATGCAGATGCTTACTGCCATGAGGGAAGAGCTGAGAGGATTTGGCCAGAGACTAGGCCAACTTGAGCAGCCGCAACCAAGAGCGGCCGAAGGAGCTCAACAACAAGCAAGGAAGAATGCTCCTATGAACAACCCACAAGATGCCATGGATGATGATGATGACAGCATGCCAGAGATGGAGGACGACCTGCCCCCTGACCCCCTACGTCATCAGAACCAAAGGAGACGTGACCCCATTAGAGGACAACGCTCAAGAGAGCGTGAAGCCAATCATGACATGAAATTGTCACCACCTACCTTTGCTGGAAAATCAAATCCAGAAGTCTACTTGGATTGGGAGAGGCGTATGGAGTACATATATGAGTGCTATGGCTATGGAGAGAGCAAGAAAATAGCCTTGGCAGCTGCACAACTCACCGAGAATGCGCTTGCATGGTGGGACAGAACTGTTGCCGAGAGACGAAGGCAACTCTTTGGGCCGATCCAAACGTGGCATGACATGAAATACCTCCTAAGACTAAGGTACGTGCCTGATCATTATCACCGTGGCCTACAAAAACATTTCAGGAAGCTAGCAAAAGGCAGCCGGACAGTAGAGGAGTATTTTGAGGAATTTGAGAAATTGATGAACTCATTGGAGCTAGAAGAATCCGAGGAAGCTTTGATGGCTCAATTCATAGATGGGCTACAAGAGCGCATAGCCAGAAAGGTGGAGAGAGCTAGGTATAGTGGGCTCCATGAGCTGCTACACTTATCTGTGCAAGTGGAGCAACAAATCAAGAGGAAGACTTCCCTCTCCAACAGAACCAGAAGCAATCCGCCTTGGCAAGCAAGTGGCAGCAAGCCAATAGACAAAGGCAAGGCTGTTGAGATCGATTCTCGATTCAAAAGCAAAGCCAATGACTTCTCTAAGACTTCACGGCCAGAACAAGGTAAGTTCTCTAACACTAGTCAAGCTAGAACCCGTGATATTACATGCTTTAAATGTCAGGGGAGAGGACACTATGCTAGAGACTGTCCAAACCAAAGAGTCATGATCATTACGGCAAGTGGAGGTTATGAATCTCAAGATGAGATGGAAGAAGAAGTAGATGAAGTTGGTGATGACGTTGAGTATCCAGACACTGGTGACCTACTAGTGACTAGGAGAGTACTTAGCGTGCTGATTCAACCAGAAGAGAAAGTTCAAAGAGAAAACTTGTTCCACACGCGATGCACCATTAACAACAAGGTATGTAATCTTGTAATAGATGGAGGATCTTGTGCTAATGTGGCTAGCAAGTTTATGGTAGACAGGTTAGGCTTGGAGAAAACTAAGCACCCTAGACCCTACAAGCTACAGTGGCTCAATGACACTACGGAGCTCAAAGTAACCGAGCAAGTGAGTGTTCCCTTTAGCGTAGGCAAATATCAAGACCAGGTGCTTTGCGACGTAGTTCCTATGCAAGCTGGACATCTCCTGCTGGGGAGACCGTGGCAATTTGACCGAGCAACCATTCACAATGGCCGGACAAATTACTACTCCTTCATGCACAAGGAGCGCAAACACAATTTGGCCCCTCTAAGCCCGACAGAAGTGCATGAACTTCAAGCTAGAATGAGCAAGGAAACCAAGGTAAGTGTTTCTAATCTATATATCAATTCTGGTGGTTTAAATCGTGCTATGAGTGCCGAGGGCACTATGTTACTAATGCTTTTCAAATAGTGTCTAAGCACAGAATTCAAAGAAATAGCCTTGCCGCCGGAAGTAGATGCATTGTTAGGCAAGTTCAAGGATCTATTCCCTGAAGAGAATCCACCAAGCCTACCTCCTCTACGAGGAATAGAACACCAAATAGACCTTGTCCCAGGCTCTGCCTTACCCAACAAGGCAGCATACCGGATGAATCCCGAAGAGACTAAGGAGTTAGAGAAACAAGTCCGGGATTTGTTAGATAAGGGCTACATAAGAGAAAGCCTCAGTCCATGTGCAGTGCCCGTGCTGTTAGTGCCAAAGAAAGATGGCACTTGGAGGATGTGTGTGGATTGCCGAGCTATCAACAACATCACCATCAAATACCGGCACCCTATCCCGCGCTTAGACGATATGCTAGATGAACTAAGTGGCTCTACGATCTTCTCAAAGGTAGATTTGAAGAGTGGATACCACCAAGTCAGAATGCGAGAAGGAGATGAGTGGAAAACAGCATTCAAAACCAAGCAAGGGTTATATGAGTGGCTAGTCATGCCTTTTGGCTTGACTAATGCACCAAGCACCTTCATGCGTCTAATGAACCAGGTTCTTCGTTCCTATATAAGTAAATTTGTAGTTGTTTATTTTGATGACATACTTATATATAGTAAGAACCTACAAGATCATCTAAAACACCTAGAACTAGTGCTTAAATCACTTCGCAAGGAAGGCCTTTATGCTAACCTTAAGAAGTGCACATTTTGTACTAACCAACTTGTGTTCTTAGGTTTTGTAGTAAGTGAACAGGGACTACAAGTAGACGAAGAGAAGATCAAAGCCATACGAGATTGGCCCACACCAACGTCTATAGGACATGTTAGAAGCTTTCACGGCTTGGCAATCTTCTATCGACGGTTTGTGAGGGACTTCAGTACTGTTGCTACTCCACTCACAGCTGTGATCAAGAAGAACGTACCATTCTCATGGGGAACAGCTCAAGAAACCGCATTCAACGATCTCAAAGACAGGCTCACTCAAGCACCGGTTCTTGCTTTGCCCGATTTCGATGAGATGTTTGAAGTAGAGTGTGATGCATCCGGCCTAGGAATTGGAGCTGTGCTACATCAAAGGAAGAGGCCAGTAGCTTTCTTTAGTGAAAAACTAAGTGGAGCCACACTTAACTATCCAACTTATGACAAAGAGCTCTATGCTCTTGTCCGAGCTTTAGAGACTTGGCAACATTACTTGCTATCTAAGGAGTTCATCATTCATACGGATCATGAGACTCTTAAGCATTTGAGAGGTCAAACATCCCTCAAAAGGAGACATGCCAAGTGGCTCGAGTTTGTGGAGACGTTTCCCTACGTCATCAAGTACAAGAAGGGGAAAGAAAATGTAGTAGCCGATGCCTTGTCAAGGAGGCATGCTCTCATAACAACAATGGAGGCCAAAGTGCTAGGATTCGAGCACATCAAAGACCTTTACCAAGATGATCCTGAACTTGGAGAGTGCTACAAAAACCACGGCAAAGGAATATACGGTTCATTCTATCTCCAAAATGGTTTTCTTTTCAAAGATAAACGTTTGTGTATTCCACAGGGATCAATGAGGGAGCTAGTGCTTAGTGAAGCACACGGAGGAGGATTGATGGGACACTTCGGTGTAGATAAGACCTTAGCCATGGTGAAAGATCATTTCTATTGGCCGCACCTCAAGAAAGATGTGGAGAGACATTGTTCTAGATGCGTCCAATGCCACAAAGCCAAATCCAGGTCACATCCTCACGGTCTTTATCTCCCTTTACCTATTCCTAACGCCCCATGGATAGATATTTCGATGGATTTTGTTCTAGGGCTCCCCAAGATACGGCACAAAGACTCCATCTTTGTTGTTGTGGACCGGTTCTCTAAGATAGCACACTTCATCCCGTGTGATAAGACAAATGATGCAACACAAATTGCTAATTTGTTCTTCAAGGAGGTGGTGCGCTTGCATGGAGTCCCAACGACCATAGTATCCGATCGTGACACAAAGTTTTTAAGTCACTTTTGGAGAACCTTGTGGAGGAAGCTAGGAACCAAGCTACTCTTCTCCACTACATGTCATCCCCAAACAGATGGCCAAACGGAAGTGGTAAACCGTACACTTGGAACTTTGCTTAGAGCTACTCTTGGTAACAACATGAAAACATGGCTTGATTGCATCCCATTCGTAGAATTTGCTTATAATAGGGCTGTTCATTCGGCCACTAAGCTATCTCCCTTTGAAGTTGTCTATGGAATTAACCCTCTATCTCCAGTAGATCTAGTGCCAATTCCACAAGTAGAACAGGTTAACCAAGACGGTCATAGGCGTGCTGAGCTCATCAAAAAGTTGCATGAGAAAGCTAAGGCCAATATTGAGAAGAAAACCGAAGGATACAAGAGGAGCCATGACAAAGGCAGGAAGGAGCTCACCTTTGAGCCAGGAGATTGGGTCTGGCTACACATGAGGAAAGAAAGATTCCCGGACAAGCGTGCATCCAAGCTCGCTCCAAGAGGCGATGGTCCATTTAAAGTTCTAGCCAAAGTCAATGACAATGCCTACAAGCTAGAACTACCAGGTGAGTTTAATATTTCACACACCTTTAATGTTGCTGATTTATCTTTCTATGATGCAGGAGATCAAGTTTTGAGGACAAAACCTCTTGAAGAGGGAGGGAATGATGAGGACATCGACTCTATAACCGACCCAAAGGAGATGCCCATCGTCCAAGAAGGTCCCATGACACGTTCTAAGGCCAAACAGCTCAAAAGGAGGTTTGTGACAGCCATACAAGCTTTCATCAACTCACTAAGACCAGACGATCCATTTCAAGAAGTAGCCGAGACAAAATCAGTTTTAGCCGAGAGAACTTGGGCGGAATCAGTTTTAGCCGACAGATGCTATGCGGATCCAGTTTTAGCCGAGAGATCATGTGCTGGATCAGTTTTAGCCGAGAGATCACATGCTGTGGGAAAATCAGTTTTAGCCGAGACGATTTTCCCCAATGAAAGTTTAGCCGATAAAAACCAACCCGCAGCAGTTTTAGCCGAAGCAGTTTTAGCCGAGGCAAAAGAGCCAATTCCAAACAATGATCCAAACGATCCGATCATCACTGAGGGAGGTAAGTTCTCTCGTCCAAATACATATTTTAAGACTAACAGGACAAATAGTTTTCCTCTTAGAGATGCAGAACAGCCAGTTGTTTCACTCACAAGCTATTTAGTCGAGGAGAACCAAAAAGGAGCTGAAGAAGAGATTGAAGCTGAGGGATCGCAAGAAAGTGAAGGTGATGGTTTCTCTGTTCAAGAAGACCTCCTAGAAGACTTCACTAAGCTGCTACACACATGGGACGCACTAGAACCAAAGGGTGTTGGTCGATTAAGACAGCAGGACGGTGGTCATGGAAGTCGAAATCCGCTAAGGAGTGTGTAACAACTCACCTGTCGAATCAACTAGCCCCGAAAATGGATGGCGCTTAAGCGCGCGACCTATACCCGGCCGTCGGGGCAAGAGCCAGGCCTCGATGAGTAGGAGGGCGCGGCGGTCGCCGCAAAACCTCAACTAGAGAACTCCTCGAAGTTGAATCAATCCATTCCGATTTCAGGTGAGGAAGTTATACAACTTCCAAGACAGGTGAATCCCAGTTTACGCGATTCGGACATGCGTGCGTTCAAAAGATTTTCCCAACCAAACCAGAAGGAATCAAGCTATGAACCAAAATGTTATGGAATCTTGATTCATTATAGAAATCATGAAAATTGGACTTATAAAAACACCGGTTCATACTTGAGAGATATTAATTTTACAAGTCAACCGATCTGCACCAGACCTTATTGCGCGACCGTGCCAAAGATCATACCACACAGACCGACTCACTGCACCGCAGAAATCCATCTAGATATGGATCCAAAGCCCCGTGAGTCTAGTTTCCAAAACAATCGAGATCACCTCAATCAGCCTTACCAATCGATCCAGAAAGTCACAACCGTGAAGGCATATCTGACATTACGCGAATCAGGTAAGGAAATTATTGTGACTAATGCAATAATTCCCAGGTATGAGTTTCTTTTTATTCCTGAAGCTAAGTTGCTGGAATTTGAACACATCAAAGAGCTTTATATTTCAAATGTGTTTCATTATTGCAAAAAGTTTGAGCATAAGAAGTTCTTTAGGCATGGTGGTATTCTGTTCGATAAAACGTATGAAGCTAATAGGAATTCTCTGCTTATGGATATTGATAGACTCTCTAGGATAACACACTGCATTTCATATTATGAATTTAGAGAGGTTCCATATAATTTGAAATCATTCATTAAGATGTTTGATATGATCTACATTTTGATTTATAATAAACTCTTTGATGATCATACTAAGTATTTGAAATGTGATTTAAATGAGCTGAATGAGAAATTGTTTGCTGAAACAGAGAAGTATGCATTTTGTGTGTTTGATATTGTGTTTCAAGTTATTGTTGTGAAAGCACATGGTGTACAGAACGAAGAGCTGAACTTTCATGCACCAAAATCGTGGCTCTTCCATTTTTGGCTTAAGAATGTCGTTGTTCAAGCTGATCTTGAACCGCTGAAGTATTTGAGAAAGGAGCAGCACGCGAACAAGAGGCAATGCCGGCTGATCTTTGAGCCTGGAGGAAGTTTGTGGATTCAAATAAAAAGAGGACGTTTTCCAGCCCACACAAAGATCATTGCCTACAAAATCTGCTTGCAAGGTGAGTCTATTCTGATTTACTTCAATAATTCTAACTTAATCCTTTTCCTTGCAGATTGTTCGGATTTGAGGTCAAATCCTTTTCAAGTGGGAGAGGATGATGTGATCATGGCAAGTATAATGATGGAGCAGCTTGAACCGGAGCAGCTTGTAGCCGAGGAAGCTAAGAAGAAATGGATTAGCTCAACAACAACATTTGATCCGGGAATTTTAAGAGGATCAACAAATGGGTATGTGACCCATTTGCACTCTTTTTCCCTTGCTTTGGTTTTGTCCCAATGGGTTTTCCAAAGCAAGGTTTTTAATGAGACAAATGGATCACATCACCTTAGCCCATTTGTTGATCAAGACCCAAAGGCCAGCAATGATTTCGACCAGACCCAAAATCCAACAAGAATTTTGATCAACAAGAGTTTGGGTCTCATCTATTCTAAGCCCATAAGCAAAGAGATGTCTTGGCCCAGCAAGAGAAATCAAATTTCGACCCAAGAAGATGAAGAGTCATACGCATGAAGAAGCAAGGGCATTTTCAAATTTAAACTTTTGTTTTATTGTTTTGTTAGTTTCGAGACTTGTTGGTAGTTGTTTAGTTTCTTTTCTTTGTTTTCTATTTATAATTGCCTTGTAAGCCATTGTCGAACTCAACCTTTCTTTTATTAAAAATCAGTATGATTTCTTCTTATGTTGAGAGTGAATCTCTTCATAGCTTTGTTGGTGTGTAATATCCAGCAAGGAACTCGATCTCTTTGGTGTGTCATATCCGAAGGATCGTTTGGTATATCAAAGGTCTTTCCGCAGCCTTTGTGTGACCTTTCATCTTCCCCGTGCCTTGAAGCTTCACCGCTTGCAAGGATTATCCGGTTACTTTTACCCAGCATTAGAGTGGCGATTCAAGGGAGTTCGTATTAGGGCTTGCACCAAAACAAGCTCCGCAACTTGACATTTCCAGCTTCAGAGTTCTGCTCAACATGCTCTCCACAACCTCTTGTCCTTTTCCTTTCAACTCCAGAGTAAGGATAACTCTAGCCTTAGAGAATTGTTTTGAGGTTCCTTTGCACTTCACCTTATATTCAATCGAATATCCATTGCACTTCTGAGGAATTAAGGTCACATGGGTAGCACTCTCGACTCTTTTGGTCTTCACTTCCCTCTTTGCCTTAACCGTTTTGATATCTCTCTTGGTGATGATAGAAGGACGATCTGAAACATCAATGACAATTGGCTCATCATAAGGTTCGTCCAAAAGATCAACCATCAATGTCTCTCCTGTGATAACAATAATGCAAGAGATATGCTTAGGAGCTCTTTTAGAAGGAATATCGTTGTAGGAGACCTGTTCGTCAATGTATGAGAACAAGATCCTCTTATTGGGCGTGTCTATAACTGCACCAACCGTAGCCATGAACGGTCTTCCAAGAATCAAAGGCGTACTAGATCTTGCACTCATCTCCACAACCTGAAAATCAGTAGGAACCCGATAATCTCTTACTTTAATCAGCAAATCAGGGATTGTACCGTATGGAACTGAGGTGGAAGAGTTCGCGAATGCGAGAGTCATCTGAGTAGATCTAATATCACCAATTTTTAACTTCTCTGCAAGTGGCTTTGATATGACATTGACACTAGACCCTGAATCAACGAGAGATTCCTTGAACTCAACTCCAGAGATAGAGCATGGAACTGAAAATTTTCATGGGTCTTCCCTCTTAGTCAACTGCTTCATCGGTGGTGGTATCCTTCTTGCCTTGATGAAGATCGTCTTGATCTCTTCCTCAGTCTCTCTGCAATTTCGGAAGTAACAATCCAAAGGGCGATTTTCAAAAGCTTCTTCAAAAGACAGAGTATGGGGAATTCTCCTCACCATCTTCTCAAAAACGAGCAACTTCTCTGCATTGATGGGATTCATGAGATGTCTAGGTGGTCTAGGATATGCCACCTTAGGTTTGTAGACACGTTCCTCTGTTATCTCCGGTTTTTTCACAATTTCCGGCTTAGTCTGCAAGGGGTATCGATCGACACAAGTAGTGGTATCGATCTCAGAGCGGGTTGATATGCTCAATTAATACCCTAAAAGTACTAAGCAGTAGTTGCAGTAAAGTAGGGGTCGAACACAAGGACTCACAGAGACACACAATAGATTATATAGGTGAGAATTAACGATCAATGATATTGAAAACAAAACGTAAATTAAAACGGTTGTAAATTCGATTGGAGAAAGATGGGTTCAGGGTATTTCTCAGGAAATCAATGAATGCAGATAAACTAACTAGTCAGGATTCAGATTTAGCGCGGTTCTTGAACTCAAATCACTAAGATATAGCTAACCAACTCTCGTTGCGAAAGCTATCTAAATCTAAATCCTAGGAATTCCAAATCTCTTTGCGAATCCTAAAGTCTAAATCAGCTTTTAGATCAAGTTTGATTTGTTCACAAAACCACTAAACCAAATCTCCTTGCGAATAGTTATTTTGTACACCTAAGGTTATATCAGGTAATTAATCGCACTCTCGCGCCTAATCAATTATCCTAAGATCTAAGTTCTAGGTGATCAATCCAGAGTTAGCTTTGCATACAACCTATGGGGAAGAACTAATTCAGATGGTGAATCCTAACAACTAATCAATCTAGCATTCAGAGATAACCCTTATGAGAACCCTAAACCTAAAAAGAGATCTACTCAGACATGGAAATTGAAACAATAAACATGTTTGAATAAATCATCAAATAAAACAGAAAGAGTAACAAGAGGGTTCGAAATCTTCTCTCGGACGAACAGAGTTTCAGACTTGTCTCCCTCTAAAAGCTCTCTCATAAAACCAAAGTAAAATAAAGTGTAGCCATCAAAGTGGCTGTAAAATCCTATTAAATAACATAAATCACGTTTTGGAGCTTCTTGTAAATAATAAAGTCTTCTGGAAAATTTTGCAATTTTTCAACTCTTTGATATATTATGGTTTTTACCCCTTTTAGACCATGATATAAGTCTGTTTTATAGAGTCTTTCTACTATTTCGTAGTTTTTAGAGTCTTTTACATGTTTTTGCACGTTTGGAGCATAATTGGAGATATTGGAGCTTTCTGGAGCATTTTGGAGCAAAGCAGAAGTTCGTGTTGCTGAATACCCGATTTGAAGCATCAGTATCGATCGATACTGCCTAGTATCGATCGATACCCATCGCAGATGACACGACCCGTGACTTTTCCAAGAGTTGAAGAATTGCAGAATTCCCCCAGAAGACTTTATTATTTACAAGAAGGCCCAAAACATGATTTAGGTTATTTAAGAGGATTTTAGAGCCACTTTGATGGCTATGCTTTATTCTAACTCTGAACTCCCGTTTTCTATTGTTTTCTTTGATGATCTATTCAATCATGTTGCTTTCAATCTCCATGTCTGAGTATATCCACTTTAGGTTCAGGGTTCTCATAAGGGTTTTCTCTGAATGCTAGGTTGATTAGTTTATTAGGAGCTAGCACGTTTAGAACGCACAAACAGAAAGACAAAGAAAACATCAGGGATGAACAACCCAGTGGTATTAAGAGCTGATGAAGCTGGAGTCTTGAGAGACCAATAGGGTCATGTGTGCAATGAGAGAGGGCAACGACTTGATGAAGCTGGAAACGTCATTGTCCCTTCTGCTGCTGTTGTTGGTCAGATTGTCGCGCCAGCTGCGCAAGCCAACGTTGGGAATCCTAGGGTTGATCGAGGTAGAACAATTGCTTAGCACAACAGACCTGATCAGTTCTATGCCAATCGATCTGCGATTCGCATCCCAACTTTTCAGAGGAATGATTTAGAGCTGAAACCTGCGTACTACGCTCTTGTGAGTCAGAATCTTTTCCATGGCCTATCTCATGAACACCCCATGGATCATATCGAGAGGTTCGAAGATTTGGTCACTGGTATGAAGTACAATGGAGTGCCCAATGAGTTCCTCTTCTGCAAACTTTTCCCATCTCTCTTAGTGGGGATGCTGCTTATTGGCTGAAGCAGTTGGCTCCTGGTTCGCTAACTACATGGGATGAGACAAAGAACGCATTCCTGAACAATTTCTATGATGATGCGAGATCCGAGGAGCTCAGGAACAAGATCTCTCAATTTTCTCAAGGTCCAACAGAAGCAGTCAGGTTCAGCTGCTGGGTACTTTCTATAGAGGAATCGATTGGAGGTACCAGATGGCTTTGGATACTGCCAGTAATGGGAACTTCAACACCAGATATCCAAATGATGCAGTCGTGCTAATTGAGAACTTGGCGTCTAGCAATAGCACCAAGAATGCTGACTTCGAGCGAAAGAAGCAGGCTGGAGGAATTGATGGTTCGCAGATTGCTGAAGTTCAGGCCAAGCTAGATTTCCTGATTGGGAAGTCGAAGAAGGCCGCACAGTTTACTGATGGTGTCGGTAATATCGGTGGAGACGAAATGGAGGATGTTAACTACGTTGGTGGTTCTGGATTTAAGGGTCAGCAATTTGGGTACAACAACAACCGAAACTTCAACAACAACACTCGCAATTACGGGAACTCTTCGTACCAGCCCATCTCTCCAAACTCCACAGAGAATAAGATGGAATCCATGCTTGAACAACTTCTTCAGGGACAGCAGAAGTTGCAAGTGGATTTCAATGGGAAGTTTGACTCTCTGTACATTGATCTGAATGGGAAAATTGAAGCTATCAATCTTTCTCAGAGGAAGCTGGAAACTCAGGTCGCTTAGACTGCAACTGTAATGCCCGTGTCCGGAAGGGGCCAGTATCGATCGATACCGGTCAGTATCGATCGATACCAGCCGGGTTTTGCTCGTAGTTATCTTCTTCTTCTCTTTCTTCTTCGAGTATAAAAAGTTATCGTTGGAAGATAAGACCAAGGTTGGTCGAGAAGGTTCGTGAAAGAAGCAGAGAGAGAGAGAGAAGGAGAAAAAGAGAGAAGGAAGCTTAGTAAGCGTTGATCTTGCGAGATCGAAAGAAGGTTGAGCTTGAGAGAAGCTTGGTTTTGGAGGGAGATCAATCTTGAGTTTGGAAAGATCGTTTTAGAGGTCGGTTTAGTCGTTTTAAGGTGAGTTGGGACCAAAGGTTAGCATTTAAGCTTGTGTAATACTTTGTAATCTTGAGTGACGATTCCTGTGGCTTGTTTGGTAGATTTCTGTGTGAAACTTCTTGAAGATTCTTGTGAATCGCGAGGAGCATCGATCGATACCACGTGAGTATCGATCGATACTTGTCCTTGGCGATGGATAGACTCGAGTGTTATTGCATCGAGGTGATAGACTTAAGTCGTGGCGTATCGATCGATACCGGTTTAGTGTTTGGGTGTCGATCGATACCAGTCCCTTGTCGG
>PKML01053699.1:339574-352602 GCA_002933935.1 Eutrema yunnanense
GTTCTAGAGTTATGGCCGAAACCGTGAAGCCACTGCAGTCTGGCCGAACCCTCCGCCGGCGATTCCGATCAGTCACCTCAACGACGTTTTTCCGATCAGTCACCTCAAATCACAGATACAAACAAACATAAAATCTTAAAAGAGAAATACAACCTTGAAATTAGAAACCCTAAATTGTAAACACAACGACAAAAGAGGGATTCTGGATTTGTGAAAAAAAAAATTAAATTGAAATTCTGAATTTGATTTATGACCCTTACCCTGTTTCGTCTCCCAACATTTTCTCTTACTCCTCCACCAAACACATGAAACCTTACCCATCGGATCCTCAGATCTACGACGAGATCTAGCGGCTTGACGAGTCTCTTTCACGGATAGAGACCCATATCGTTTTCTGGATCTAGGGAGGATGTTCTCCGGCGGCTGTTTGGGCGTGGGCACAGGTGTAGAAGACGAAGGTGGAAGAAAAGTGATGGCTCGATCTTCGGCGGCTGTTCGTTCGTCGCTTACAAGAGAGAGAGGTTTTTTTCACGATTAAAAGTGTGAGAGATATAAAATTTTTTTCCTCTAACATCTGATTTTATTAAAATTAACCTTAATTCTCACTTAAAAAAAATCTAAATGGCATTATCGTTAATTACAGTTTGCACGCAGCCCTTAATGGATATTTCCTTTAAAAGTTGTATCATTTAAGTAATATCAAAAAGGTACATATTACTCTAGTCATATCACAACGTTTTTGTGCTATTTGAGTAATTATCTCTTATTCTATTATAGAGTCTTTTAGAGTCTTTTACAGGTTTTAGCACATTTGGAGCATTATTGGAAATATTGGAGTTTTATGGAGCATTATGGAGCAAAACTGAAGTCTGGTGACTAAGTACCTGATCGAAGCGTCAAGCATCGATCGATACCCCCTGGTATCGATCGACACCCATCGTAGCAGAATACAAGTCGCGACTTTAATGAAGTTTGAAGAATTGCAGAACTTGCCCATAACACTTTAATATTTACAAGAAGACCCCAATTCGTGTTTAGACTATTTAATTAGGTTTTACAGCCACTTTGGCTGTGTGCTTTTGATTACTTTGAGTTTAGAGCTTTTGAGAGGGGAAACAAGTCAGAACTCTGTTCGTCTGAGAGAAGATTTCGAACCCCTGTTTTACTCTACTCTTATTTATTTTATTGATGATTTATTCTGTTATGTTGATTGTTTCATTCTTCATGTCTGAGTAGATCCCTTGTTAGGTTCAGGGTTCTCAATAGGGTTTTCTCTGAATGCTAGGTTGATTTATTGTTAGGATTCATATATGAATTAGTTCTACACCATAGGTTGTTTGCAAAGCTAATTCTAGATTGATCGCCTAGAACTTAGATCTTAGGATAATTGATTAGGCGCGAGAGTGCGATTAATTACCTGACAAAACCTAAGGTGAGCAAAACACTACTCGCAAAGAGATTTGGTTTAGTTGTTTTGTGAACATATCAAACTTGTAGATTAAAAGCTGATTTAGACATTAGGATTCGCAAAGAGATTTGGAATTCCTAGGATTTAGATTTAGATAGCTTTCGCAACGAGAGTTGGTTAGTTATACTTTAGTGATTTGAGTTCAAGAACCGCGCTAAATCTGAATCATGTTAATTAATTTATCTGCATTCAGTGATTCCCTGAGAAATCCCCTGAACCTTGCCTTTCTCCAATTGAATTTACAACCGTTTAATCTAAGTACTGTTTTCAATACCATTGATTGCTTAGCGTGATTCTCACCTATATAATCTATTGTGTGTTTCTGTGAGTCCTTGTGTTCGACCCCTAACTATACTATAACAACTGCTTAGTATCTAAATAGGGTATTAATTTAAGCATATCAAATTTGGCGCCGTTGCCGGGGACTCTATTTGCCATTAGATTTTAGTCTGAGAAATTCGACTACGGTATCGATCGATACTACCTAGTATCGGTCGATACTCGCCGCTTTCTTTTATTGATATCGATCGACACCACTTGGTATCGATCGATACTCATCACGTTTTTTTGTTACTAACGTTCTTGACTTCTGTTTTCAGGTGTATGCTTAATCACAAAACCAGAGAAAACAAGAACACTCAGCTAATTGAACTGACATTGGAGCAGCTAGCACTTATATAACGCACAAACCGGAAAGCAAAGAAACCAGCGAGGATGAACAACAATCAAGTTGAGTTGGTTCGCGATGAAGCTGGTGCTTACAGGGACCCAGATGGTCGTTTGTGCAATGAGAGAGGACAACGTCTGGATGGAGAGGGGAACATCATTCCACCTGCTCCTGTTGCTCCTGTTGCCACTGGGAATGTCGCTGGGAATGCGAATGTAGTGAATGCTGAGAACGCTGTGGCAAATCGTGGTAGGACGATTGGTGAGTGCAATAGACCTGACCAGTTCTACGCAAATCGTTCTGCGATTCGTCCTCCTGATTATCAGAGGAATGACTTTGAGCTGAAGCCTGCATACTACACTCTTGTGAGCCAGCATCTTTTTCATGGTCTTTCCAGCGAACATCCCATGGATCACATTGAGAGGTTCGAGGACTTGGTCACTAGCATCAAATGCAATGGAGTGTCCTACGACTACCTCTTCTGCAAGCTTTTCCCATACTCACTTGGTGGAGAAGCAACTTACTGGCTTAAGCAGTTGACTCCTGGATCGCTGACTACCTGGGATCAAACTAAGACTACTTTTCTGAACAATTTCTATGATGATGCACGATCTGAGGATCTGAGGAACAAGATCTCCCAGTTTTCTCAAGGACATACTGAGGCGTTCAAGGCTGCTTGGACGAGATTTAGATCGTATCAGAGAGATTGTCCACATCACGGATACTCTGATGTTCAATTGATGGGATTCTTTTTCAGAGGGCTCGATTGGAGGTACCAAATGACTTTGGATGCTTCAAGCAATGGAAGCTTCAACACCAAATATCCTGATGAAGCCTACGTCATGATTGAGAACTTGGCGTCTAGCAATAGCACCAAGAATGCTGATTTTGAGCGGAAAAGACTAGCTGGTAACGTGGATGGTTCGCAGATCGCTGACTTCCAAGCTAAGTTGGATTATGTGCACAGTCTTCTGATGGACAAGACACAAAAGGCTGCTCACTTTGCTGACGATGTCGAGATATTCAATGAAGACGAAGTAGAGGATGTTAACTACATTGGTGGTTCTGGTTTTCAGGGTCAGAGAAATCACTTTAACAATAACCGTAACTTCAACAACAACTTGCAGCAAGGAGGGTTGCTAGAAACCATCTCAGAACAGTGGGTACACTAGGAACTATGGGAACTCATACTATCAACCTGTACCTGCTAAGCTTCTAGATAGCAAGATCGAGGCTATGTTTGAACAACTGGTTCAAGGACAGCAGCAACTCACAGTAAATCTCAACGGAAAGATAGATGAGGTGTACAAGGATCTGAGTGGGAGGATCGATGCTCTAAACACTCATCAGAAGATGCTGGAAACGCAGGTTGCTTAGACTGCAGCCGCTGTGAAAGGGAAGGCAACTCAGGCACAGAAAGAATACGTCAATGCCATCACCCTGAAAGGTGCATGAGAACTCGAAAAACTTGTAGAAGGTGATTTCGATACCACTACTAATATCGATCGATACCACTCTAAAGAACTGACGAATGAATCTAGTATCGATCAACACCCCTCAGAGGCCGAACCAGTGGTGGTTGGGGAACGTGTCTACAGGCCTAAGAAACCAGATCCTCGACCACCTAAACACCTCAGGGATCCCATCTCTCCAAAGCAGCTGTGTGGCTTTGAGAAGATGGTGCGAAGAATTCCGCTCACACATACTTTTGAAGAAGCTCTAGAGTACATGCCTCTGCTAAGTCACTTCCGAGATTGCAGAGAGACTGAGGAAGAGATTAAGGAACTCTTCACCAAAGTCAGAAGTCCACCGCCTCCACCGAAGCGGCTGACTAAGAAGGAAGACCCATGGAAATTTTCAGTTCCATGCTCCATCTCTGGAGTTGAAATCAAGGAATCACTAGTTGATTCAGGGTCTAGCGTGAATGTCATGTCAAAGGCACTTGCAGAAAAGCTGAAAATCGATGACATACGATCTACTCAGATGCCTCTCACGTTCGCGAACTCTTCCACATCCGTCCCGTACAGTACAATCCCTGACTTGATGGTTAAGATATGAGACTGCGTGGTTCCCACCGATTTTTTGGTTGTGGAGATGCATGCAAGGTCTAGCACGCGTTTGATCCTTGGAAGACCGTTCATGGCCACTGTTGGTGCAGTTATGGATACACCCAATAAGAGGATGTCATTCTCGAACATTGACGAACAGGTCTCCTACGATGCAATACCCTCTAGAAGGCTTCCCGCACATATATTTTGCATCCCCGTTGGTGCAGGAGAAACATTGATGGTTGATCTTTTAGACGAGCCTGATGCTGTGCCGACTGTCATGAAAGCTCTAGACAATCCTCCTGTCATCGCCAAGAAAGTCATCAAAAATACTAAGGCGAAGAAGAAGGTTAAGGACAAGAAGGGCATAGAGAACATGGTCGCTGACCATCTGTCAAGGATTCGGGTCGATGCTGACGTCCCCATTGATGATCAACTACCAGAAGAATCCGTTTATTTCATTGAGACTGAATTTCGGATGGGCTTCGCAGAAACTCAGCAATTTCCACGAATTGCAGGTCTTGGTATCAATCGACACTCCTATGGTATCGGTCGATACCAGGCGACTCCCGAACCAATCTTGACTGTTGAACACCTTGGTACTTCAGAAGAGTATCTGGTAGCTGCAGCCGATTCTGATCAGCCATGGTATGCTGATATCGCCAACTATCTCGTTGCAAATACCGAACCAAAGCACCTCAAAAGCTATCAGAAGAAGAAAGTTCTTGCCAGACATAAGGCGATACTTCTGGGATGAACCTTACTTGTACAAGCACTGTTCTGATGGTATTTACAGGAGATGCATTGCTGAGTCCGAGGTACCTATGGTGTTGTTTCATTGCCATGGATCTGACTATACTGGGCCCTTTGCCACTTTCAAGACAGTATCCAAGATTCTTCAAGCAGGCTTTTGGTGGCCTACTATGTTCAAGGATACTCATACTTTTGTTTCGCAGTGCGATGCCTGTCAGAGGAGAGGGAAGATCAGTAAGAGACATGAGATGCCACAGAATTTCATCTTGAGGTTGAGATTTTCGATTGTAAGTGCATTGATTTTATGGGTCCCTTTCCTTCATCGTATGGACACAAATACATCCTGGTTGCTGTGGATTATGTGTCTAAGTGGGTCGAAGCCATTGCTAGCAGAACCAATGATTCTTCGGTGGTTCTTAAGATGTTTAAAACCATCATTTTCCCTCGCTTTGGAGTACCTCGAATTGTGATAAGTGACGGTGGCTCTCACTTTATCAACAAGATTTTCGAGAGGTTGCTGAAGAAGTATGGTGTGAACCATCGTGTTGCTACTCCTTATCACCCTCAGACCAGTGGGCAAGTTAAGGTTTCCAACAGGCAAATCAAGGAAATCCTGGAGAAGACAGTGAACGTTACAAGGAAGGACTGGTTTGTAAAACTGGATGACGCACTTTGGGCTTACAGGACTGCTTACAAGACCCCACTTGGGACTACACCGTTTTATTTTCTGTATGGAAAGTCATGCCATCTTCTAGTGGAAATCGAGCACAAGGCAGCATGGGCCACGTAGAGGATGAACTTCGATATCAAAACTGCTGCTGAGAAGCGATTGATCAAGCTGAATGAGCTCGATGAGATTAGGCATCTTGCCTATGAGAACTCGGCGCTGTACAAGGAAAGAACTAAGGCATACCATGACAAGAAGATCATCTCCAGACACTTTGAACCAAGTGATCATGTACTTCTGTATAACTCTCGTTTGCAATTGTTTCCTGGTAAATTGTGTTCTCGGTGGTCAGGTCCTTTCACAGTTAAGGAAGTTCGACCACATGGCGCGATTGTCCTTACTAGTCCTTCAGGAGAGGAGTTCATTGTCAACGGACAAAGGGTGAAACACTATTGGGCGAAAGCCGAAATTCCAGACGGACACATAATGCCTCTGGATGATGCACCCACTGCCTGAACGGCGGTACAGTCAAGCTAATGACATTAAACGAGGGCTTGGTGGGAGGCAACCCACTGGTGAGTTTGTTTTTGAGTTTTTTTTTCTTTTTATTTTTCGTTTTTTTGGTCTGTTTCAGGACCAACACAGAGCACAACGAAATCGCCTGAGTGTCGATCGATACCCTTGGGTATCGGTCGACACCCTCCGCAACTGGACGGCTCTTCATATTTACGTAAGCTTCGTATCGATCGATACCAAGCTGTGTGTCGGTCGATACTCTATGTCCCAGCACGGTAGCTTCTTGTTTCTCTGGTTTTGTTTGGTTCATTTGTTTTCTTCCACCAACTCTAGGCTAGATAACACTGGAGACAGTGTTGTTTAAGTCTGGGGGAGGTAGTCGCGGACTTTGTTTTTGTTTTTCTTAGGGTCAGTCCGTTTTTGAGTTATTCGTTGTTTTATTGAGTCAAAATTTTGTCTAAGACTGTGAACTTTTTCTTAAATCTACTGATTTGACCTTGCTTCGAATTGACCATTGTTGCAGAATCAGTTCTAGATCGACTAATGAAAAATCCAAAGGCTGATCGGTTGACTAGAAGATACTCATGTTTCCAGCAAAGTTCCTTAAAGCCTCAGCCAAATTTTTGCACTTCATCAATGTGGTTAGTATCTATAGAGCTTGATTCCTCATTCGTATCTGACAAAGGAACCCATGTGTTTTAAAATAATGGTATTTCTTTCCCTGTTACAAGTTAATGAATAAGATGCAATAAAAGATGAAATGATTTTCTTCTGAGTAGAGGGTTAGGAAAATTTCCAGCGATCCCATTATTCTACTCGAGAGGGAATGATCACAGAGAGGATTGGAAGCGAGGCTAGGATTTTCCTATGATGCAATTATTCGCCTACATCCTTTGATACGTTGAGAGGGAAGAACCGGGGATTAGGTGGCAAACACCATCAATACTCGCGTCTCATACCTTGGTTTGTATATGCAAAACTAAAACTAAAAGGGAGAACACAATAAGAAATAAGTCTGGGGGAGAGAAATAATACCAGAGAGTGTGAAAAAGGGTGGTTCCTTGTCATGATATTGTATGGGAAAGAATCTAGAAGGTTATTGATACTAATTCTCAGCGATGAAACTGGCGAGGATGGCTTGATTGAACGATGATGTGGGATAATGTGTGTAGTCTGGGAAACTGCGAATGTCTACGGAGAAGTACATGGTGGTTATATCAAAAAGCTGGTTAGGTGACATTTGGGCGCTTGGGAAATTGGTCATTGCAACGTTTCAAGAACAAGTGAGTCTCTACGTTTTCAAACCTCTTTCTCTGGTTTAGTCTTTTATTTGCTTGAGGGCAAACAAAAGGCTAAGTCTGGGGGAGTTGATATATCATGGTTTTTACCTCGTTTAAGCCATGATATAAGTCTGTTTTATCGAGTCTTTATTCTATTATAGAGTCTTTTAGAGTTTTTTACAGGTTTTAGCACATTTGGAGCATTATTGGAAATATTGGAGTTTTATGGAGCATTATGGAGCAAAACTGAAGTCTGGTGACTAAGTACATGATCGAAGCGTCAAGCATCGATCAATACCCTCTGGTATCGATCGACACCCATCGGAGCAGAATGCATGTCGCGACTTTAATGAAGTTTGAAGAATTGCATAACTTGCCCATAAGACTTTAATATTTACAAGAAGACCCCAATTCGTGTTTAGACTATTTAATTAGGTTTTACAGCCACTTTGGTTGTGTGCTTTTCATTACTTTGAGTTTAGAGCTTTTGAGAGGGGAGACAAGTCAGAAATATGTTCGTCTGAGAGAAGATTTCGAACCCCTGTTTTACTCTACTCTTATTTATTCTATCGATGATTTATTCAGTTATGTTGATTGTTTCATTCTTCATGTCTGAGTAGATCCCTTGTTAGGTTCAGGGTTCTCAATAGGGTTTTCTCTAAATGCTAGGTTGATTTATTGTTAGGATTCATATCCAAATTAGTTCTTCACCATAGGTTGTTTGCAAAGCTAATTCTAGATTGATCACCTAGAACTTAGATCTTATGATAATTGATTAGGCGCGAGAGTGCGATTAATTACCTGACAGAACCTAAGGTGAGCAAAACACTACTCGCAAAGAGATTTGGTTTAGTTGTTTTGTGAACATATCAAACTTGTATATTAAAAGCTGATTTAGACTTTAGGATTCGCAAAGAGATTTGGAATTCCTAGGATTTAGATTTAGATAGCTTTCGCAACGAGAGTTGGTTAACTATACTTTAGTAATTTGAGTTCAAGAACCGCGCTAAATCCGAATCCTGTTAATTAGTTTATCAGCATTCAGTGATTCCCTGAGAAATCCCCTGAACCTAGCCTTTCTCAAATTGAATTTACAACCGTTTAATCTAAGTAATGTTTTCAATACCATTGATTGCTTAGCGTGATTCTCACCTATATAATCTATTGTGTGTTTTTGTGAGTCCTTGTGTTCGACCCCTAGCTATACTATAACAACTGCTTAGTATCTAAATAGGGTATTAATTTGAGCATATCAAGAGACAACTCTGAACTCCTATTTTCTATTGTTTTTTTGATGATATATTCAATCATGTTGCTTTCAATCTCCATGTCTGAGTAGATCCACTTTAGGTTCAGGGTTCTCATAAGGGTTTTCTCTGAATGCTAGGTTGATTAGTTTATTTGGATTCACCATCTGAATTAGTTCTTCGCCTTAGGTTGTGTTCAAAGCTAATAGGTTGACAAATCTGGAACATAGATCTTAGGATAATTGATTAGGCACGACAGTGCGATTAATTACCTGATAGAGCCTTAGGTGAGCAAATAGATTACTCGCAAAGAGATTTGGTTTAGTTGTTTTGTGAACAAATCAAACGTGATTAAAAAGCTGATTTAGACTTTAGGATTCGCAAAGAGATTTGGAATTTTTAGGATTTAGATTTAGATTGTTTTCGCAACGAGAGTTGGTTAGCTATATCTTAGTGATTTGAGTTCAAGAACCGCGCTAAATCTGAATCCCGTTAATTAGTTTGTCTGCATTCAGTGATTCCCTGAGAAATACCATGAACCTAGCATTTCTCCAATTGAATTTACAACCGTTTAATTTAAGTCATGTTTTCAATACCATTGATTGCTTAGATTAATTCTCATCTTCATAATCTATTGTGTGTTTCTGTGAGTCCTTGTGTTTGACCCCTAGCTATACTACGACAATTACTTTAGTATCTAAATAGGGTATTAATTTGAGCATATCACTCTTCATTAAAGTCGCGGGTCGTGTCTGCTTCGATGAGTATCGACCGATACCAGACAGTATCGATCGACACTGATGCTTCAGATCGGGTACTCAGCTACACGAACGTTTGCTTTGCTCCAAAATGCTCCAGAAAGCTTCAATATCTCCAATTGTGCTCCAAACGTGCTAAAACATGTAAAAGACCCTAAAACACTACAAAATAGTAGAAAGACTCTATAAAACGGACTTATATCATGGCTTAAACGGTGTAAGAACCATGATATATCAACTCCCCCAGACTTAGCCTTTGCTTGCCCTCAAGCAAATAGAAGACTAAACCAGAGAAAGAGGTTTGAAAACGTAGAGACTCACTTGTTCATGAAACGCTGCAATGACCCTTTTCCCAAGCACCCAAATATCACCTAACTTCTCCGTAGACATTCGCAGTTTTCCAGACTAGACACATTATTTCACAGCATCGTTCAATCCAGCCTTCCTCGCCAGTTTCATTGCTGTGATTATTACCAAGAACCTTCTAGATTCTTTCCCATACAATATCATGACAAGGAACCACCCTTTTTCACACTTTCTGGTATTATTTCTCTCCCCAGACTTATTTCTTATTATGTTTCTTGCATTTACATCATCTAAGTATTAAACATATAAATATATTAGTAAAAGGATGGCCAATTAGATTTTTATAAGTCATTCAGCAACGAATTTACAAAGAAATTCAAGAAATCTGTTGCAAACCTAAGAAAGGGTACGGTTAATTTGTTGCAACACCGTTGCTAGTCCGTTGCAATTTGTGAAACCACAAATTTCTTAAGTGTATAACAAAAAATGGCTTACTATATGTTAACAAGGATTCCTTTAGTTGTTATTCTTGTTTTCAATCACGTTTAATGTTTTCTTTGATTATATCATCGATGGTATGTGAAAACTATCCTTTAAGATCATATAACTGAGTAATTGTGTATTCATGTTTACTTTTTTTAAAGATGAATGTTAGGCTCTTATATATTTTTGACATGAATGATGATTGTTGTGGGGTTTTATTTCACTAAAGGTATAAAATATACAGTGGGAAATATACTATGAATAACTTGGGTAGTAGTTATATGAGTAAGATGATTGAAACTTGTTTTTACGGAATGAGTTATTTTGCAACAGATTTGCAAAGAAGCTCAAAAAATTCGTTGCAACACCGTTGCTAGTCCGTTGCAATTTGTGAAACCACAAATTTCTTAAGTGTATAACAAAAAATGGCTTACTATATGTTAACAAGGATTCCTTTAGTTGTTATTCTTGTTTTCCATGACGTTTTATGTTTTCTTTGATTAAATCATCGACGATATGTGAAAAATAATATTTAAAATCATATAAGTGAGTAAATATGTATTCATGTTTACTCTTTCTTAAGATGAATGTTGGACTATTATATATTTTTGACATGAATGATGATTGTTGTGGGGTTTTATTTCACTAAAGGTATAAAATATACATTGTGCAATATACTATGAATAACTTGGGTAGTAGTTATATGAGTAAGAGGATGGAAACTTGTTTTTTTCGGAATGAGCTATTTAGCAACGGATTTGCAAGGAAGTTCGAAAAATCTGTTGCAAAACCAAAACATCCATTGCAAAATCAAGAAATTCGTTGCTAGTCTGTTGCAAGTTGTGAAACCAAAAATTTCTTAAGTGTGGAACCACAAATTGCTTACTATATGTTAACAAGGATTCCTTCAGTTGTTATTCTTGTTTTCTATAACATATAATGTTTTATTTGATTAGATGATCGATGGTATGTGAAAAATATTCATTAAAATCATATAAGTGAGTAAATGTGTATTCATGTTTACTCTTTCTTAAGATAAATGTTGGACTCTTATATATTTTTGACATGAATGATGATTGTTGTGGTGTTTTATTTCACTGAAGGTATAAAATATACATTGGGCAATATACTATGAATAACTTGGGTAGTAGTTATATGAGTAAGAGGATTGAAATTTGTTTTTTGGACTGAGCTATTTAGCAACGGATTTCCAAGGAAGTTCAAGAAATCCATTGCAAAACCAAAACATCCATTGCAAAATCAAGAAATTCGTTGCTAGTCAGTTGCAAGTTGTGAAACCACAAATTTCTTAAGTGTGAAACCACAAATGGCTTACTATATGTTAACAAGGATTCCCTTTAGTTGTTATTCTTGTTTTCAATCATGTTTAATGTGTTTTCTTTGATTAGATCATTGATGGTATGTGAAAAATATTCTTTAAGATCATATAAGTGAGTAAATGTGTATTCATGTTTACTCTTTCTTAAGATGAATGTTGGACTCTTATATATTTTTGACATGAATGATGATTGTTGTTTCACTGAAGGATTAAAATATACATTGTGCAATATAATATGAATAACTTGGGTAGCAGTTATATGAGTAAGAGGATTGAATCCTGTTTTTTCGGATTATGCTATTTCGCAACGGATTTGCAAGGAAGCTCAAGAAATCCGTTGCAAAGCGATGAAATCAGTTGCAAAATCAAGAAATCTGTTGCAAGACCGTTGCTAGTCCGTTCGAAGATGTGAAACCACAAATTTCTTAAGTGTGGAACCACAAATGGCTTACTATATGTTAACAAGGATTCATTTAGTGGTTATTCTTATTTTCCATCACGTTTAATGTTTTCTTTGATCAGATCATCGATGGTATGTGAAAAATATTCTTTAAGATCATACAAGTGAGTAAATGTGTATTCATGTTTACTCTTTCTTAAGATGAATGTTGGACTCTTATATATTTTTGACATGAATGATGATTGTTGTGGTGTTTTATTTCACTGAAGGAATAAAGTAGGGAGAGTTACTTAAATAGCATAGAAATTAGGTAAAATGACTAGACTAATCAACAACTCTTTTTTATTACTGAAATGTTTTTCATACCCATGATGCCCTTCTAAGCATTTGATAACAAAAACGTAATTACAGAAATGCCATTACTTTTTTTTCCACATCAGCGAAAAAACAGGCGCGACGCCTACGTGGCATAAAAACTGCCTACGTGTATTATGAAAATCTGCCGCAAAAATTAATCGCTGTAGTGACGGCCGACTTACAGGACGAGCGGCTGATTTAAAAGAACGGCTGACTTATTAGTTGGTCGGCTGATTTATATTCATAAGTCAGCCAAATGTTACGGCAGACTTATATGAACCTCGACCGACTTATAAATTTTCGGCTGACTTAGGATTACACGACACGGCTGATTTATATTCGGACGGCCGACTTATTGTTGTCAGGCTGATTTATCGTAAATCCGGCTGAATTATTTGGCTGATTTATTTAGCAATGGCATACTTATGCGGGTTAATTGTGGCTGACTTATCTTAAATCAGCCGTAATAAGACCGATTTACTTAAAAATCGGCCTAATTACGGCTGACTAATTAGCGAAAGATTAATTACTGTAATAGTATGCTATTGACGACTGACTTATATTATGTAGCGGCTGACTTATGTTTTCCACCTGATTTATGTGTTTTGATGGCTGATTACAGGAAACTTTATTAATTACTTAAATAGTATTTTAGTGGCGACAGACTTATAGTTTTGTTTGATGGCTGATTTTACATGGCTGATTTATAAGTTCGTTTGATGGCATGTTTCCATGTCAG
>PKML01053699.1:352709-382101 GCA_002933935.1 Eutrema yunnanense
CGTGAATATCGACGAAATTGAAGTTCCCCACGTACACTTTTTTTAATCTCGAGACACCGCGTGAATCCCTATATTTCTCTCGTAAATCAGCCATAACAGTGTTTGGTATGGTTCGTAAATCAGCCATAACAGTATTTGGTATGGTTCGTAAATCGGCCATACCTCAAATCGGTCAGTTGTAAATCAGCCATACCTCAAATCAGTGTTTCGAGGTTTAATTAATAATTGGTAATAATTTTATTTCAGTATTAAGTAATTTTAAGTCTTACATCAACAATGAGTTATATTTGTAAGATTTACACTTCTTGTATGTTTATTCGTATCATATTCATCTCAAACCCTAAACCACATAGAGTATAATCCTTGCCATGTATTTATAAGAATTTTCATAAATAAGCCTATAATATCATTATTTCCTTGCGATTACTAAGTTATAAACATGTCATATCTATATTATCATAAACCTTATATATAGTAACAACATAATCCTTACCATGTATTATCTATATGGCTAACTATATTAGACTTAAACCATAAATCCTACATTACATGTTTTGTAGTAACTATGTTATCATATATAACATAAAAAAATCTCCTAATTCAATGTAAAACTCGTAATCCCATAAATTCAAAAATACTTGTGTGATCAGTCGGCCATAATAGATGACAAATCGGCCATAACTAGTTTGGTATGGTTCGTAAATCGGTCATACCTCAAATCGGTCAGTTGTAAATCAGCCATACCTCAAATCTGTGTTTCAAGGTTTAATTAATATATGGTAATAGTTTTATTTCAATATTAAATAATTTTAAGTCTTACATCAACAATGAGTTATATTTGTAAGATTTACACTTCTTGTATGTTTATTCTTATCATGTTCATCTCAAACCCTAAACTGCATACAATATAATCCTTGCCATGTATTTATAAGAATTTTCATAAATAAGCCTATAATATCCTAAATTTTTACCAAGTCTAACTATATTAGACTTAAACCCTAAATCATACATTACATATTTTGTAGTAACTATGTTATCATAGATAACAAAAAATATCCTCTAATTCAATGTAAAACTCGTAATCCCATAAATTCAAAAATACTTGTTTGATAAGTCGGCCATAATAGATGACAAATCGGCCATGAAGTTGTATGGATGTGTTGGAAACCAAAAAAGATGAAAAAATTAAATATTAAAACGAACAACAAAAACAAAAAATTGAGTTTTCAAACGATTTGGAATTAGAATTCAAGTTGGGGGTGAATATCAACGAAATTGAAGTTCTCCACACACACTTTTTGTAATCTCGAGACACCGCGTGAATCCCTATGTTTCTCTCGTAAATCAGTCATAAAAGTGTTTGGTATGGTTCGTAAATCAGCCATAACGGTATTTGGTATGGTTCGTAAATCAGCCATACATCTAATCGGTCATTTGTAAATCAGCCATACCTCAAATCGGTCAGTCGTAAATCAGCCATAACGGTGTTTGGTATGGTTAAGGTTTCGCTTCGGGAATCTCCCATATAGGTTTTTTCGCTTTAGAAAAATTATTTCTCTTATTAAGATCTGAATCATTACAATTGATAGTAACGAGAAGAATATGAATCGTTAAATTTTTTAATTAACAATAAATCTACTTAAAACAGTAACTCCTAAATGGCATTATCGTTTAAAGACATAAAGACATAAATCGGCCATCATATAAACATAAATCAGCCATCAAGTTTACATAAATCAGCCATCATATAAACATAAATCAGCTATCAAGTTTACATAAATCAGCCATCAAATTATACATAAATCAGCTATCAAGTTTACATAAATCAGCCATCAAGTATACATAAATCAGCAATCAAGTATGCATAAATCAGTCATCAAGTATGCATAAATCAGCCATTAAGCTCGTGGCAAAGCGAGAGGCGCGCCGATAGTGAAAAGATCAAAACAGAGAGGCGCGCCCAAGCTCTGTGATCTTCCCTCTTACGGGGCCATTTACCAGCGAACCACCTAGAGTCTCGCGGCGATTCAACTATCCAGGGATAGATCTTTGAATCAGCTTTTCAGAACCGCCGAGATCGCCTCAATTGAATCCACCGTTCTAGAGTTATGGCAAACCGTGAAGCCACTGCAGTCTGGCCGAGCCCTTCGCCGGTGATTCGATCAGTCACCTCAACGATGTTTTTCCGGCGACTCAGGAAGAATCAGACGATGATCTAGCTATCCACAGAAAACCCCGAACGTCAACTTTTTAGGAAGACCAGAATAGCCCCAAACGGAGTTGTACACCGAGATATATGACAAGATCTCCACAATAGGTGTAGTCTACCAAAGGGGTTATTTGCAGAGAAAAGCGTAGGAATGAATACTTTATTTGTATAAACACTAACCTGGTTTAGATCCTCTTCCTCCACAGGTTTCAACGACGTCGGAATCTGAGACGAGGAGGGAATTCGGGAACAAAACTGCGTCTTCGCCTGACCCGGAGCAAGAGCGGTTCGACAATCGCCCAGAGAGGTTTTCTTTTTCCTGTTAGTGATGAGAAGATAGTGAATCGACACTTTCTTTCTCTATATTAGAAGAAACTGAATCGTCATATTAATTAATAAGAAAATCTCAATTAAAAGCATAAATCAGCCATCATATTAACATAAATCAGCCTTCACGTAAACATAAATCAGCCTTCACGTAAACATAAATCAGCCTTCACGTAAACATAAATCAGCCTTCACGTAAACATAAATCAGCTATCAAGTTTACATAAATCAGCCATCAAATTATACATAAATCAGCTATCAAGTTTACATAAATCAGCCATCAAGTATATATAAATCAGCCATCAAGTATGCATAAATCAGCCATCAAGTACGCATAAATCAGCCATTAAGCTCGTGGCAAAGCGAGAGGCGCGCCGATAGTGAAAAGATCAAAACAGAGAGGCGCGCCCAAGCTCTGTGATCTTCCCTCTTACAGGGCGATTTACCGGCGAACCACCTAGAGTCTCGCGGCGATTCAACTATCCAGGGATAGATCTTTGAATCAGCTTTTCAGAACAGCCGAGATCGCCTCAATTGAATCCACCGTTCTAGAGTTATGGCCGAAACCGTGAAGCCACTGCAGTCTGGCCGAGCCCTCCGCCGGCGATTCGATCAGTCACCTCAACGAAGAATCAGACGATGATCTAGCTATCCACAGAAAGCCCCGAACGTCAGCTTTTTAGGAAGACCAGAATAGCCCCAAACGGAGTTGTACACCGAGATATATGACAAGATCTTCACAACAGGTGCAGTCTGCCAAAGGGGTTATTTGCAGAGAAAAGCGTAGGAATGAATACTTTATTTGTATAAACACTAACCTGGTTTAGATCCTCTTCTTCCACAGGTTTCAAAGACGTCGGAATCTGAGACGAGGAGGGAATTCGGGAACAAAAATGCGTCTTCGCCCGAGCCGGAGCAAGAGCGGTTCGACAATCGCCCAGAGAGGTTTTCTTTTTCCTGTTAGTGATGAGAAGATAGTGAATCGACACTTTCTTTCTCTATATTAGAAGAAACTGAATCGTCATATTAATTAATAAGAAAATCTCAATTAAAAACATAAATCAGCCATCATATTAACATAAATCAGCCTTCACGTAAACATAAATCAGCCTTCACGTAAACATAAATCAGCCTTCACGTAAACATAAATCAGCCTTCACGTAAACATAAATCAACCATCAATATAAAATTAACCGTAAATCTCATTTAAAAAAATCTAAATGGCATTATCGTTAATTAAATTACTCACGCAGCCCTTAATGGATATTTCCTTTAAAAGTTGTATCATTTAAGTAATTTCAAAAAGGTATATAACACTCTAGTCATTTCACAACGTTTTTGTGCTATTTGAGTAATTATCTCAATAAAATATACATTGGGCAAAATACTATGAATAACTTGGGTAGTAGTTATATGAGTAAAATGATTGCAACTTGTTTTTTTCGAAATGAGCTATTTAGCAACGAATTTGCAAGGAAGCTCAAAAAATCAGTTGCAAAACCAAGAAATCCATTGCAAAATCAAGAAATATGTTACAACACCGTTGCTAGTCCGTTCGAAGATGTAAAACCACAAATTTCTTAAGTGTGGAACCACAAATGGTGTACTATATGTTAACAAGGATTACTTTAATTGTTATTCTTGTTTTCCATCATGTTTAATATTTTCTTTGATTAGATCATCGATCGTATGTGAAAAATAGGCTTTAAGATCAAAGAAGTGAGTAAATGTATATTCATGTTGACTCTTTCTTAAGATTAATGTTGGACTCTTATATATTTTTGACATGAATGATGATTGTTGTGGTGTTTTATTTCACTGAAGGTATAAAATATACATTGGGCAATATACTACGAATAACTTGGGTAGTAGTTATATGAGTAAGAGGATTGAAACTTGTTTTTTGGAATGAGCTATTTAGCAACGGATTTGCAAGGAAGTTTAAGAAATCCGTTGCAAAACCAAAACATCCATTGCAAAATCAAGAAATCCGTTGCTAGTCTGTTGCAAGTTGTGAAACCAAAAATTTCTTAAGTGTGGAACCACAAATTGCTTACTATATGTTAACAAGGATTCCTTCAGTTGTTATTCTTGTTTTCTATAACGTTTAATGTTTTATTTGATGAGATGATCGATGGTATGTGAAAAATATTCATTAAGATCATATAAATGAGTAAATGTGTATTTATGTTTACTCTTTCTTAAGATGAATGTTGGACTCTTATATATTTTTGACATGAATGATTATTGTTGTGGTGTTTTATTTCACTGAAGGTATAAAATATACAGTGGGAAATATACTATGAATAACTTGGGTAGTAGTTATATGAGTAAGATGATTGAAACTTGTTTTTTCGGAATGAGTTATTTTGCAACAGATTTACAAAGAAGCTCAAAAAATTCGTTGCAACACCGTTGCTAGTCCGTTGCAATTTGTGAAACCACAAATTTCTTAAGTGTATAACAAAAAATGGCTTAATATATGTTAACAAGGATTCCTTTAGTTGTTATTTTTGTTTTCCATGACGTTTTATGTTTTCTTTGATTAAATCATCGACGATATGTGAAAAATAATATTTAAAATCATATAAGTGAGTAAATATGTATTCATGTTTACTCTTTCTTAAGATGAATGTTGGACTATTATATATTTTTGACATGAATGATGATTGTTGTGGGGTTTTATTTCACTAAAGGTATAAAATATACATTGTGCAATATACTATGAATAACTTGGGTAGTAGTTATATGAGTAAGAGGATGGAAACTTGTTTTTTTCGAAATGAGCTATTTAGCAACGGATTTGCAAGTTCGAGAAATCTGTTGCAAAACCAAAACATCCATTGCAAAATCAAGAAATTCGTTGCTAGTCTGTTGCAAGTTGTGAAACCACAAATTGCTTACTATATGTTAACAAGGATTCCTTCAGTTGTTATTCTTGTTTTCTATAACGTATAATGTTTTATTTGATTAGATGATCGATGGTATGTGAAAAATATTCATTAAAATCATATAAGTGAGTAAATGTGTATTCATGTTTACTCTTTCTTAAGATAAATGTTGGACTCTTATATATTTTTGACATGAATGATGATTGTTGAGGTGTTTTATTTCACTGAAGGTATAAAATATACATTGGGCAATATACTATGAATAACTTGGGTAGTAGTTATATGAGTAAGAGGATTGAAATTTGTTTTTTGGACTGAGCTATTTAGCAACGGATTTGCAAGGAAGTTCAAGAAATCCATTACAAAACCAAAACATCCATTGCAAAATCAAGAAATCCGTTGCTAGTCTGTTGCAAGTTGTGAAACCACAAATTTCTTAAGTGTGAAACCACAAATGGCTTACTATATGTTAACAAGGATTCCCTTTAGTTGTTATTCTTGTTTTCAATCATGTTTAATGTGTTTTCTTTGATTAGATCATCGATGGTATGTGAAAAATATTCTTTAAGATCATATAAGTGAGTAAATGTGTATTCATGTTTACTCTTTCTTCAGATGAATGTTGGACTCTTATATATTTTTGACATGAATGATGATTGTTGTTTCACTGAAGGATTAAAATATACATTGTGCAATATAATATGAATAACTTGGGTAGCAGTTATATGAGTAAGAGGATTGAATCCTGTTTTTTCGGATTATGCTATTTCGCAACGGATTTGCAAGGAAGCTCAAGAAATCCGTTGCAAAGCGATGAAATCAGTTGGAAAATCAAGAAATCAGTTGCAAAATCAAGAAATCTGTTGCAAGACCGTTGCTAGTCCGTTCGAAGATGTGAAACCACAAATTTCTTAAGTGTGGAACCACAAATGGCATACTATATGTTAACAAGGATTCATTTAGTGGTTATTCTTATTTTCCATCACGTTTAATGTTTTCTTTGATCATATCATCGATGGTATGTGAAAAATATTCTTTAAGATCATACAAGTGAGTAAATGTGTATTCATGTTTACTCTTTCTTAAGATGAATGTTGGACTCTTATATATTTTTGACATGAATGATGATTGTTGTGGTGTTTTATTTCACTGAAGGTATAAAATATACATTGGGCAATATACTATGAATAACTTGGGTAGTAGTTATATGAGTAAAATGATTGCAACTTGTTTTTTTCGAAATGAGCTATTTAGCAACGAATTTGCAAGGAAGCTCAAAAAATCAGTTGCAAAACCAAGAAATCCATTGCAAAATCAAGAAATCTGTTACAACACCGTTGCTAGTCCGTTCGAAGATGTGAAACCACAAATTTCTTAAGTGTGGAACCACAAATGGTGTACTATATGTTAACAAGGATTCCTTTAATTGTTATTCTTGTTTTCCATCAGGTTTAATATTTTCTTTGATTAGATCATCGATCGTATGTGAAAAATAGGCTTTAAGATCAAAGAAGTGAGTAAATGTATATTCATGTTTACTCTTTCTTAAGATTAATGTTGGACTCTTATATAATTTTGACATGAATGATGATTGTTGTGGTGTTTTATTTCACTGAAGGTATAAAATATACATTGGGCAATATACTACGAATAACTTGGGTAGTAGTTATATGAGTAAGAGGATTGAAACTTGTTTTTCGGAATGAGCTATTTAGCAACGGATTTGCAAGGAAGTTTAAGAAATCCGTTGCAAAACTAAAACATCCATTGCAAAATCAAGAAATCCGTTGCTAGTCTGTTGCAAGTTGTGAAACCAAAAATTTCTTAAGTGTGGAACCACAAATTGCTTACTATATGTTAACAAGGATTCCTTCAGTTGTTATTCTTGTTTTCTATAACGTTTAATGTTTTATTTGATGAGATGATCGATGGTATGTGAAAAATATTCATTAAGATCATATAAGTGAGTAAATGTGTATTCATGTTTACTCTTTCTTAAGATGAATGTTGGACTCTTATATATTTTTGACATGAATGATTATTGTTGTGGTGTTTTATTTCACTGAAGGTATAAAATATACAGTGGGAAATATACTATGAATAACTTGGGTAGTAGTTATATGAGTAAGATGATTGAAACTTGTTTTTTCGGAATGAGTTATTTTGCAACAGATTTACAAAGAAGCTCAAAAAATTCGTTGCAACACCGTTGCTAGTCCGTTGCAATTTGTGAAACCACAAATTTCTTAAGTGTATAACAAAAAATGGCTTACTATATGTTAACAAGGATTCCTTTAGTTGTTATTCTTGTTTTCCATGACGTTTTATGTTTTCTTTGATTAAATCATCGACGATATGTGAAAAATACTATTTAAAATCATATAAGTGAGTAAATATGTATTCATGTTTACTCTTTCTTAAGATGAATGTTGGACTATTATATATTTTTGACATGAATGATGATTGTTGTGGGGTTTTATTTCACTAAAGGTATAAAATATACATTGTGCAATATACTATGAAAAAACTTGGGTAGTAGTTATATGAGTAAGAGGATGGAAACTTGTTTTTTTCGGAATGAGCTATTTAGCAACGGATTTGCAAGGAAGTTCGAGAAATCTGTTGCAAAACCAAAACATCCATTGCAAAATCAAGAAATTCGTTGCTAATCTGTTGCAAGTTGTGAAACCAAAAATTTCTTAAGTGTGGAACCACAAATTGCTTACTATATGTTAACAAGGATTCCTTCAGTTGTTATTCTTGTTATCTATAACGTATAATGTTTTATTTGATTAGATGATCGATGGTATGTGAAAAATATTCATTAAAATCATATAAGTGAGTAAATGTGTATTCATGTTTACTCTTTCTTAAGATGAATGTTGGACTCTTATATATTTTTGACATGAATGATGATTGTTGTGGTGTTTTATTTCACTGAAGGTATAAAATATACATTGGGCAATATACTATGAATAACTTGGGTAGTAGTTATATGAGTAAGAGGATTGAAATTTGTTTTTTGGACTGAGCTATTTAGCAACGGATTTGCAAGAAAGTTCAAGAAATCCATTGCAAAACCAAAACATCCATTGCAAAATCAAGAAATCCGTTGCTAGTCTGTTGCAAGTTGTGAAACCACAAATTTCTTAACTGTGAAACCACAAATGGCTTACTATATGTTAACAAGGATTCCCTTTAGTTGTTATTCTTGTTTTCAATCATGTTTAATGTGTTTTCTTTGATTAGATCATCGATGGTATGTGAAAAATATTCTTTAAGATCATATAAGTGAGTAAATGTGTATTCATGTTTACTCTTTCTTAAGATGAATGTTGGACTCTTATATATTTTTGACATGAATGATGATTGTTGTTTCACTGAAGGATTAAAATATACATTGTGCAATATAATATGAATAACTTGGGTAGCAGTTATATGAGTAAGAGGATTGAATCCTGTTTTTTCGGATTATGCTATTTCGCAACGGATTTGCAAGGAAGCTCAAGAAATCCGTTGCAAAGCGATGAAATTAGTTGCAAAATCAAGAAATCTGTTGCAAGACCGTTGCTAGTCCGTTCGAAGATGTGAAACCACAAATTTCTTAAGTGTGGAACCACAAATGGCATACTATATGTTAACAAGGATTCATTTAGTGGTTATTCTTATTTTCCATCACGTTTAATGTTTTCTTTGATCAGATCATCGATGGTATGTGAAAAATATTCTTTAAGATCATACAAGTGAGTAAATGTGTATTCATGTTTACTCTTTCTTAAGATGAATGTTGGACTCTTATATATTTTTGACATGAATGATGATTGTTGTGGTGTTTTATTTCACTGAAGGTATAAAATATACATTGGGCAATATACTATGAATAACTTGGGTAGTAGTTATATGAGTAAAATGATTGCAACTTGTTTTTTTCGAAATGAGCTATTTAGCAACGAATTTGCAAGGAAGCTCAAAAAATCAGTTGCAAAACCAAGAAATCCATTGCAAAATCAAGAAATCTGTTACAACACCGTTGCTAGTCTGTTCGAAGATGTGAAACCACAAATTTCTTAAGTGTGGAACCACAAATGGTGTACTATATGTTAACAAGGATTCCTTTAATTGTTATTCTTGTTTTCCATCATGTTTAATATTTTCTTTGATTAGATCATCGATCGTATGTGAAAAATAGGCTTTAAGATCAAAGAAGTGAGTAAATGTATATTCATGTTTACTCTTTCTTAAGATTAATGTTGGACTCTTATATATTTTTGACATGAATGATGATTGTTGTGGTGTTTTATTTCACTGAAGGTATAAAATATACATTGGGCAATATACTACGAATAACTTGGGTAGTAGTTATATGAGTAAGAGGATTGAAACTTGTTTTTCGGAATGAGCTATTTAGCAACGGATTTGCTAGGAAGTTTAAGAAATCCGTTGCAAAACCAAAACATCCATTGCAAAATCGAGAAATCCGTTACTAGTCTGTTGCAAGTTGTGAAACCAAAAATTTCTTAAGTGTGGAACCACAAATTGCTTACTATATGTTAACAAGGATTCCTTCAGTTGTTATTCTTGTTTTCTATAACGTTTAATGTTTTATTTGATGAGATGATCGATGGTATGTGAAAAATATTCATTAAGATCATATAAGTGAGTAAATGTGTATTCATGTTTACTCTTTCTTAAGATGAATGTTGGACTCTTATATATTTTTGACATGAATGATTATTGTTGTGGTGTTTTATTTCACTGAAGGTATAAAATATACATTGGACAATATACTATGAATAACTTGGGTAGTAGTTATATGAGTAAGAGGATTGAAACTTGTTTTCCGGACTGAGCTATTTAGCAACGGATTTGCAAGGAATTTCAAGAAATCCATTGCAAAACCAAAACATCCATTTCATAATCAAGAAATCCGTTGCTAGTCTGTTGCAAGTTGTGAAACCACAAATTTCTCAAGTGTGAAACCACAAATGGCTTACTATATGTTAACAAGGATTCCCTTTAATTGTTATTCTTGTTTTCTATCATGTTTAATGTTTTCTTTAATTAGATCATCGATGGTATGTGAAAAATATTCTTTAAGATCATATAAGTGAGTAAATGTGTATTCATGTTTACTCTTTCTTAAGATGAATGTTGGACTCTTATATATTTTTGACATGAATGATGATTGTTGTGGTGTTTTATTTCACTGAAGGTATAAAATATACATTAGGCAATTCATATATCATGGTTTTTACACCTTTTAGGCAATGATATAAGTCCGTTTTATAGAGTTTTTCTAGTATTTCGTAGTGTTTTAAAGTCTTTTACAGGTTTTAGCACGTTTGGAGCATAATTGGAGATATTAGAGCTTTCTGGAGCATTTTGGAGCAAAGCTGAAGTTCGTGTTGCTGAGTACCCGATTTCACGTCGAGCATCGATCGATACCCCCTTGGTATCGATCGACACTCATCATAGCAGACACGACCCGTGACTTTAATGAAAAGTTGAAGAATTGCAACTTGGTCCAAAACTTGGTCCAAAACTCTGAGTAGATATTTTTAGGTTCAGTGTTCTCATAAGGGTTTTCTCTGAATGCTAGGTTGATTAATTTATTAGGATTCACTCTCTGAATTAGTTCTTCACCTTAGGTTGTGTTCAAAGCTAATTCTGGGTTGACAAATCTGGAACTTAGATCTTAGGATAATTGATTAGGCACGACAGTGCGATTAATTACCTGATAGAACTTTAAGTGAGCAAATTGATTATTCGCAAAGAGATTTGGTTTAAATCATTTGTGAACATATCAAACCTGATATTAAAGCTGATTTAGACTTTAGGATTCGCAAAGAGATTTGAAATTCCTAGGATTTAGATTTAGTTAATTATAGCTTAGTGATTTGAGTTCAAGAACCGCGCTAAATCTGAATCTTGTTAGTTAGTTTATCTGCATTCATTGATTCCCTGAAAAATACCCTGAACCTATCTTTCTCCCAATTGAATTACAACACTTTTAATTTCTGCATTGCTTTTTGTTTCATCTTATTTGCTTAGCTTGATTCGATACTATACAATCTATTGTGCGTCTCCGTGAGTCGTTGTGGTTCGACCCCTAGCTAGTCTATAACTACTGCTTTAGTACTGTTTAGGGTATTAATTTGAGCATATCAAATTTGGCGCCATTGCCAGGGACCAATTTCGCCTTTACATTTTAGATGTCGAGTTTCGACTAGGTTCGTCGGTATCAATCGATACTACCAAGTATCGGTCGATACTTAGGCGATTTCTTTGTTGATATCGATCGACACCACTTGGTATCGATCGATACTCAACGTATTTTTGTTGGTTACTCACGTGCCTTGTCTAGTGTTTTGTTTTCAGGTGTATGCAGGTTCGTGAAACCAGAAGCAACAAGAGCACTCCGCTAGTCAATCTATCGTTAGAGAAGCTAGCACGTTTCGAACGCACAAACAGAAAGACAAAGCAAACATCAGGGATGAACAACCCAGTGGTTTTAAGAGCTGATGAAGCTGAAGTCTTGAGAGACCAAGAGGGTCAAGTGTGCAATGAGAGACGGTAGCGACTTGATGAAGCTGGAAACGTCATTGTCCCTCCTGCTGCTGTTGTTGAGATTGTCGCGCCAGCTACGCAAAGCCAACGTTGGGAATTCTGGAGTTGATCGAGCAAGGACACTTGGTGAGCACAACAGACCTGATCAGTTCTATGCCAATCGATCTGCGATTCGGATCCCAACTTTTCAGAGGAATGACTTTGAGCTGAAGCCTGCGTACTACGCTCTTGTGAGTCAGAATCCTTTCCATGGCCTATCTCATGAACATCCCATGGAACATATCGAGAGGTTCGAAGATTTGGTCATTGGTATGAAGTACAATGGAGTGCCCAATGAGTTCCTCTTTTGCAAACTTTTCCCTTATTCTCTTAGTGGAGATGCTGCTTTTTGGATGAAGCAGTTGGCTCCTGGTTCGCTAACTACATGGGATGAGACGAAGAATGTATTCCTGTGCAATTTCTATGATGATGCGAGATCCGAAGAGCTCAGGAACAAAATTTCTCAGTTTTCTCAAGGACCAACATAGGCACTCAAGGCTACTTGGATTCGTTTCAAGTCATATCAGAGAGATTGTCCGCACCATGGGTTCAATCAGGTTCAGCTGCTGGGTACCTTCTACAGAGGGATCGATTAGAGGTACCAGATGGCTTTGGATACTGCGAGTAATGGGAACTTCAGCACCAGGTATCCATATGATGCGGTCGTGCTGATTGAGAACTTGGCGTCTAGCAATAGCACCAAGAATGCTGATTTCGAGTGGAAGAAGCAAGCTGGAGGAATTGATGGATCGCAGATTGCTGCAGTTCAAGCCAAGCTGGATATTTTGATTGGGAAGTCGAAGAAGGCTGTACACTTTGCTGATGGAGTTAATAATATCAGTGGAGATGAAATGGAAGATTGTAACTACGTTGGTGGTTCTGGATTTCAGGGTCAGCAATTTGGGTACAACAACAACCGGAACTTCAGTAACAACACTCGCAATTATGGGAATTCTTCGTACCGCCCATCTCTCCAAAGTCTACGGATAATAAGATGAAATTCATGCTTGAGCAGATTCTTCAGGGACAGCAACAACTGCAAGTGGATTTCAATGGGAAGATTGACTATCTGAATGGGAAAATTGAAACTGTCAATCTTTCTTAAAGGAAACTGGAAACTCATGTTGCTCAGACCGCCGCAGCTGTGAAGAGGCAGGATGGTTTTCTTCCAGGGAGAACTAAAAATCCAAGAGCACAGGTCAATGCGATCTCCTCAAGTGCAGAAAATTTCGATGAGGATCCTGAAATCGCCAAAGCATCGATCGATACCCCCAAGTGTCGATCGATGCCAGTTACAATTTTGAAACGGGATACTTCCAAAACCCATGTATTGATCTATACCCCATTGGTATCGGTCGATACTGAGGTGATTTCTGAGGAGACACCTGAGATTTCGACTGTGGTGCCTAAAATAGTTGCAGAGAGAGTCTATATACCGAGGATATCATATCCCAGAGCTGCTGGGAAGACTAAGAAGGAGGTAGAGGATGCCAGATGCCAGGCTATGCTGGATAAGCTGATTGTGGAGTTTCCTCTTGATGATGATATATCTGCCAAGGACGATTCAACAGCGAAATCATCGATCGATACCCCACCTGGTGTCGATCGATACCCCTCACAGATCAAGCCGGAAATTGTGATAACACCTGAGTTGATCGAAGAAAGAGTTCGCAAGCCCAAGAAGCAGAATCCTATTACTCAACACCTTAGAGATCCCATTTCTCCAAAGCAGCTGCGTGGCTTTGAGAAGATGGTATGAAGAATCTCCAATGAATTATCCTTTGAAGAAGCTCTAGAGTCCCGTCCTCTGCTAGGTCACTTCAAAGATTGCAGAGAAACTAAGGAAGAGATTAAGGCACTCTTCATTAAGGCTAGAGGTGCACCACCTCCACTGAGACATTTGACCCAAAGGGAAGATCCAGGGAAATTGGTTTTATGCTCTATCTCTGGAGTTGAGTTCAAAGAGTCTCTCGTTGACTCAGGGGCTAGTGTCAATGTCATCTCAAGGGCAATTGCAGAATGGTTGGGCGCTGATATTCGATCTTCAAAGACATCTATCACATTCGCAAACGATTCTACCTCGCTTCCATACGGTACTGTCGATGTTTTGTTTGTCAAAGTAGGAGATTGTCTGGTGCCTACTGATTTTCAGGTTGTGGAGATGAGTGCAATATCTCGTATGCCTTTACTGCTGGGACGACCGTTTATGGCTACTGCTGGCGCAATCATAGACACGCCTAATAAGAGAATCTCTTTCTCTTACATTGACGGAGGGGTCTATTATGATGTCATTCCTCCTGGAGGTGCTCCCACACATTTCTCTAGCATCGAGGTTGTTACAGAAAAGTCGCTAGCAGTTGATCTTTTGGAAGAGCCTCCTGACGTGCCTACTTGCACAGACGTCACGATTGAACCGCCCAGCATCCCCAAGGAAGTTGTCAAGAAGGCTAAGGCAACAAAGAAGAAGGTGAAGAGCGAAAGAGTCGAGAATCCCCATGTCACTTTGACCCCTTAGAACTATGATGGAGATTCGATTGAGTACAAGGTGAAGTGCAAAGGAGCCTCAAAACCATTTTCTAAGGCTAGAGTACTTCTAACTTCGGAGCTGAAGGAAAAAGGGCAAGAGTTTGTGGAGGGTTTGTTGAGCAAAACTCTGAAGATAGCAATGTCAAGTTGTGGAGCATGTTTCCGTGCAAGCTCCCATTCTTATCCTGCCTGAGGGCGTTACAGTCAAGCTAATGACGTTAAACAAGCGCTTGGTGGGAGGTAACCCACTGGTGAGTCTGCTTTTGATTCTTTTTCTTTTTCATTTTTCGTTTTGTGTTTGTGTCAAGATAAACAAGGAGCAAAACTCAAAATCACCTTAGTGTCGATCGATACCCCATTGGTATCGGTCGACACCAATCGCGAATGTACGGTTCATTATGTCGATTTAAGCTTGGTATCGATCGATACCAAGCCGTGTGTCGATCGACACCAAATGTTCCAGCACGGCAACTTCTTGTTTTTCACAATTTTATTCTGTTCTTTTGTTTTCTTTAACCTACTCTAGGCTAGATAACACTAGGGACAGTGTTGTTTAAGTCTGGGGGAGGTGTCTGCTGACATTTTTTTTTATTTTCTTAGAGTCATAAAATAAAAAAAATTGTCGTTTTATTGAGTCAAAACTTGTTGGAGATAATGATCATGTACTTGAATTGTTGTTTTGATTTTGTTTTTGAGTGACTAGTGTTACAGAATCAGTTCTAGATCGACTAATGAAAAATCCAAGGACTGACCAGTTGACTAGAAAACATCCATGTCTCCAGCAGAGCTCTTCTGAAGCCTGAGCCAAATTTCTGCACTTCATCAATGTGGTTAGTGTTTTTAGAGCTTGATTCATCATTCATATCTGACAAAGGAACCCATATGTTTAAAGTAATGGTATCTCTCTCCCCTGTTATAAGTTGATAAATAAGAGCATAAAAGATGAGATGATTTTCTTCTGAGTAGAGGGCTAGAAAAATTTCCAGCGATCCCATTATTCTACTTAAGAGGGAATGATCACACAAAGGTTGAAAGCGAGGTTAGGAAAATTTCCCGTGATACCACTATTCGCCTAAACCTTTGATACATATAGAGGGAAGAACCGGGGATTCGGTGGCAAACACCATCAATACTCGCGTTTCGGACCCTGATGTGTATATGCAGATCTAAAAAAAAAAAAGAACATAATAAGAAATAAGTCTGTGGGAGAGAAAGTGATACAAAAAGTGTGAAAATAGATGGTTCCTTGTCATGATATTGTATGGTAAAGAATCTAGAAGGTTCTTGAACATTAGTTGCAGCGATGAAACTGGCGATGAGGGTTTTATTTGAACAATGCTGCGAGATAATGTGTGGAGTCTAGAAAAGCTGCGAATGTCTACGGAGAAGTACATGGTGGTTAGATCAAAAGCTGGTTAGGTGACATTTGAGTGCTTGGGAAAAGGATATTTGCGATGGTTCATGAACAGGTGAGTCTCCGCATTTTCAAACTTCTTTCTCTGGTTTAGTTTTATGTTTTGCTTGAGGGCAAGCAAAGGCTAAGCCTGGGGGAGTTGATATATCATGGTTTTTACTCCTTTAGGCCATGATATAAGTCCGTTTTATAGAGTTTTTCTAGTATTTCATAGTGTTTTAGAGTCTTTTACAGGTTTTAGCACGTTTGGAGCATAATTGGAGATATTGGAGCTTTCTGGAGCATTTTGGAGCAAAGCTGAAGTTCGTGTTGCTGAGTACCCGATTTCACGTCGAGCATCGAATGATACCCCCTTGGTATCGATCGACACTCATCATAGCAGACACGACCCGCGACTTTAATGAAGAGTTGAAGAATTGCAACTTGGTCCAGAAGTCTTGGATATTTACAAGAAGCCCCAAAACATGATTTAGGTTATTTATAGGGATTTTACAGCCACTTTTAGGCTATGCTTTATTTTCTAAGCTTTATTCTACTTTTGGTTTTTGGAGAGACAACTCTGAACTCCTGTTTTTATTGGTTTTCTTTGATGATCTATTCAATCATGTTGCTTTCAATCTCCATGTCTGAGTAGATCCACTTTAGGTTCAGGGTTCTCATAAGGGTTTTCTCTGAATGCTAGGTTGATTAATTTATTAGGATTCACTATCTGAATTAGTTCTTCACCTTAGGTTGTGTTCAAAGATAATTCTAGGTTGACGAATCTGGAATTTAGATCTTAGGATAATTGATTAGGCACGACAGTGCGATTAATTACCTGATAGAACCTTAGGTTCACAAATTGATTATTCGCCAAGAGATTTGGTTTAATTGATTTGTGAACCAATCAAACATGATATTAAAGCTTATTTAGACTTTAGGATTCGCAAAGAGATTTGGAATTCTTAAGATTTAGATTTAGATAATTCTCGCACCGACAGTTGGTTAATTATACCTTAGTGATTTGAGTTAAAGAACCGCGCTAAATCTGAATCCTGTTAGTTAGTTTATCTGCATTCATTGATTTCCTGAGAAATACCCTGAACATATCTTTCTCCCAATTGAATTACAACACTTTTAATTTCTGCATTGCATTTTGTTTCATCTGATTTGCTTAAGCTTGATTCGATACTATACAATCTATTGTGCGTCTCCGTGAGTCTTCGTGGTTCGACCCCTAACTATACTATAACTACTGCTTTAGTACTGTTTAGGGTATTAATTTGAGCATATCAGCAATATAATATGAATAACTTGGGTAGTAGTTATATGAGTAAGAGGATTGAAACTTGTTTTTCGGACTGAGCTATTTAGCAACGGATTTGCAAGGAAGTTCAAGAAATCCATTGCAAAACCAAAACATCCATTGCAAAATCAAGAAATCCGTTGCTAGTCTGTTGCAAGTTGTGAAACCACAAATTTCTTAAGTGTGAAACCACAAATGGCTTCCTATATGTTAACAAGGATTCCCTTTAATTGTTATTCTTGTTTTCTATCATGTCTAATGCTTTCTTTGATTAGATCATCGATGGTATGTGAAAAATATTCTTTAAGATCATATGAGTAAATGTGTATTCATGTTTACTCTTTCTTAAGATGAATGTTGGACTCTTATATATTTTTGACATGAATGATGATTGTTGTGGGATTTTATTTCACTGAAGGTTTAAAATATACATTGTGCATTATAATATGAATAACTTAGGTAGCAGTTATATGAGTAAGAGGATTGAATCCTGTTTTTTCGGAATATGCTATTTCGCAACGGATTTGCAAGGAAGCTCAAAAAATCCGTTGCAAAGCGATGAAATCCGTTGCAAAATCAAGAAATCTGTTGCAAGACCGTTGCTTGTCCATTTGAAGATGTGAAACCACAAATTTCTTAAGTGTGGAACCACAAATGTCTTACTATATGTTAACACGGATTCATTTAGTTCTTATTCTTGTTTTCCATCACGTTTAATGTTTTCTTTGATCAGATCATCGATGCTATGTGAAAAATATGATTTAAGATCATACAAGTGAGTAAATGTGTATTCATGTTTACTCTTTTTTAAGATGAATGTTGGACTCTTATATATTTTTGACATGAATGATGATTGTTGTGGTGTTTTATTTCATTGAAGGTATAAAATATACATTGGGAAATATACTATGAATAACTTGGGTAGTAGTTATATGAGTAAAATGATTGAAACTTGTTTTTTTTCGAAATGAGCTATTTAGCAATGCATTTGCAAGGAAGCTCAAAAAATCCGTTGCAAAACCAAGAAATCAGTTGCAAAATCAAGAAATCCTTTGCAAAATCAAGAAATCTGTTGCAACACCGTTGCTAGTCCGTTCCAAAATGTGAAACCACAAGTTTCTTAAGTGTGGAACCATAAATGGCTTACTATATGTTAAGAAGGATTCCTTTAGTTGTTATTCTTGTTTTAAATCACGTTTTATGTTTTCTTTGATTAGATCATCGATGGTATGTGAAAAATAATATTTAAAATCATATAAGTGAGTAAATATGTATTCATGTTTACTCTTTTTTAAGATGAATGTTGGACTATTATATATTTTTTGACATGAATGATGATTGTTGTGAAGTTTTATTTCACTGAAGGTATAAAATATACATTGTGCAATATACTATGAATAACTTGGGTAGTAGTTATATGAGTAAGAGGATGGAAATTTGTTTTTTTCGGAATGAGCTATTTAGCAACGGATTTGCAAGGAAGTTCAAGAAATCCTTTGCAAAACCAAGAAATCCATTGCAAAATCAAGAAATCTGTTGCAACACCATTGCTAGTCCGTTCGAAGATGTGAAACCACAAATTTCTTAAGTGTGGAACCACAAATGGTTTACTATATGTTAACAAGGATTCCTTTAGTTGTTATTCTTGTTTTCCATCACGTTTAATATTTTCTTTGATTAGATCATCGATCGTATGTGACAAATAGGCTTTAAGATCAAAGAAGTGAGTAAATGTATATTCATGTTTACTCTTTCTTAAGATTAATGTTGGACTCTTATATATTTTTGACATGAATGATAATTGTTGTGGTGTTTTATTTCACTGAAGGTATAAAATATACATTGGGCAATATACTACGAATAACTTGGGTAGTAGTTATATGAGTAAGAGGATTGAAACTTGTTTTTTCGGAATGAGCTATTTAGCAACGGATTTGCAAAGAAGTTCAAGAAATCCGTTGCAAAACCAAAACATCCATTGCAAAATCAAGAAATCCATTGCTAGTCTGTTGCAAGTTGTGAAACCACAAATTTCTTAAGTGTGGAACCACAAATTGCTTACTATATGTTAACAAGGATTCCTTTAGTTGTTATTCTTGTTTTCTAACACGTTTAATGTTTTATTTGATTAGATGATCAATGGTATGTGAAAAATATTCATTAAGATCATATAAGTGAGTAAATGTGTATTCATGTTTACTCTTTCTTAAGATGAATGTTCGACTCTTATATATTTTTGACATGAATGATGATTGTTGTGGTGTTTTATTTCATTGAAGGTATAAAATATACATTGGGCAATATACGATGAATAACTTGGGTAGTAGTTATATGAGTAAGAGGATTGAAACTTGTTTTTTGGACTGAGCTATTTAGCAACGGATTTGCAAGGAAGTTCAAGAAATCCGTTGCTAAACCAAAACATCCATTGCAAAATCAAGAAATCTGTTGCTAGTCTGTTGCAAGTTGTGAAACCACAAATTTCTTAAGTGTGAAACCACAAATGGCTTACTATATGTTAACAAGGATTCCCTTTAATTGTTATTCTTGTTTTCTATCATGTTTAATGTTTTCTTTGATTAGATCATCGATGGTATGTGAAAAATATTCTTTAAGATCATATAAGTGAGTAAATGTGTATTCATGTTTACTCTTTCTTAAGATGAATGTTGGACTCTTATATATTTTTGACATGAATGATGATTATTGTGGGGTTTTATTTCACTGAAGGTTTAAAATATACATTGTGCAATATACTATGAATAACTTGGGTAGTAGTTATATGAGTAAGAGGATTGAATCATGTTTTTCGGAATATGCTATTTCGCAACGGATTTGTGATATATCATGGTTTTTACCCTGTTTAGGCCATGATATAAGTCCTTTTATAGAGTCTTTCTCGTGTTTTGTAGTCTTTTAGAGTTTTTTACATGTCTTAGCACGTTTGGAGCGTAATTAGAAGTATTGGAGCTTTCTGGAGCGGTTTGGAGCAAGGCTGAAGTTCGTGTCGTTGAGTATATGATTTCACGTCAAGTATCGATCGATACCCATCGCAGCATGACCAAGACACGCGACTTAATGAAGAGTTGAAGAACTGCTGATTTGCCCCAGAAGTCTTTAATAATTACAAGAAGCCCCAATTCGCGTGTTAGCTTTTAAATAGGGATTTTTACAGCCACTTTTAGGCTATGCTTTATTTTGCTTTGGTTTAAGAGAAAATTTAGTGAGAGAGACAAGTCTGAATTTCCCTTCGTCCGAGATCAGATCTCAAAGCCTATTGTTACTCTTTCTTATTTTCTATTGAGTATTTATTCAAACATGTCTATTGATTCAATTTCCATGTCTGAGTAGATCTCTTGTTAGGTTTGGGGATTCTCATAAGGGATTTCTTTGAATGCTAGGTTGATTAGTTATTTAGGGTTCATAATCTAAATTAGTTGTTTGCCTTAGGTTGTTCTCAAAGCTAATTCTAGATTGATCACCTAGAACTTAGATATTAGGATAATTGATTAGGCACGACAGTGCGATTAATTACCTGACAGAACTTAGGGTGAGCAAATTGATTATTCGCAAAGAGTTTTGGTTTAATTGATTTGTGAACATATCAAACTTGAAATTAAGGCTGATTTATTCTTAGGGATTTGCAAAGAAATTTGGGATTCTGATGTTTAGATTTAGATAGTCTTCGCAACGACAGTTGGTTGATTTTACTTTAGTGATTTGAGTTCAAGAACCGTGCGTAACCTGAACCCTGATTAGTTAGTTTATTTTGCATTCATTGATTTCCTGAGAAATATCTCTGAACCTATCTTTTTCCCATCGAATACAACTCGTTTACTACTTTATGTTTTCTGTTTAAACTGAATTGCTTGGCTTAGCTCGATTCTATACAATTTATTGTGTGATTTCTGTGAGTCTTTGTGTTCGACCCCTAGCTATACTACGACTACTGCTTTAGTACTGTTAGGGTATTAAATTGAGCATATGAATTTTGGCGCTGTTGCCGGGGATTCAATTTCACCATTAAATTTTAGCTGTCGAGTTTCGACTAAGCACGTTTAGAACGCACAAACAGAAAGACAAAACATAAATCAGGGATGAACAACCCAGTGGTTTTAAGAGCTGATGAAGCTGGAATTCTGAGAGACCAAGAGGGTCAAGTGTGCAATGAGAGAGGGCAGCGACTTGATGAAGCTGGAAACGTCGTTGTCCCTGCTGCTGTTGTTGAGATTGTCGCGCCAGCTGGGCGCGCCAACGTTGGGAATGCTGCAGGTGATCGAGCTAGAACACTTGGTGAACACAACAGGCCTGATCAGTTCTATGCCAATCGAGCTGCGATTCGCATCCCGACTTTTCAGAGGAATAACTTCGAGTTGAAGCCTGCGTAATACGCCCTCGTAAGTCAGAACCCATTCCATGGCCTACCGCATGAGCATCCCATGGATCACATCGAAAGGTTCGAGGACTTGGTCACTGGTATGAAGTACAATGGAGTGCCCAACGAGTTTCTTTTCTGCAAACTCTTCACGTACTCTCTTGGTGGGGATGCTGCTTATTGGCTGAAGCAGCTAGCTCCTGATTCACTAACTACATGGGATGAGATGAAGAATGCGTTCCTGATTAATTTCTATGATGATGCAAGATCCGAGGAGCTCAGGAACAAGATCTCTCAGTTCGCTCAGGGTCCGACGGAGGCATTCAAGGCTTCATGGATTCGTTTCAAATCTTATCAGAGAGATTGCACGCACCATGGGTTCACTCAGGTGCAGCTGCTGGGCACTTTCTACAGAGGGGTTGATAGGAGATACCATATGGGTATGGATGCTGCAAGTAATGGGAACTTCTTCACCAGGTATCCGGATGATGCGGTTGTGCTGATAGAGAACTTGGCGTCTAGCAATAGCACCAAGAATGTTGATTTCGAGAGGAAAAAGCAAGTTGGAGGAATTGATGGATCGCAAATTGCTGACGTGCAGGCCAAACTGGATTTCTTGATTGGGAAATCAAAGAAATCGGTGCATTTTGCTGATGAGGTCGCTAATGTGGAAGAAGAAGAAGAGGATGTTAACTACGTTGGTGGTTCTTGTTTTCAGGGTCAGCGATTTGGGTACAACAACAACAGAAACTTCAACAGCAACAATCAGCAAGGTGGGTACAAGTTAGAGGGGAACCAATCTGGTTTCGGAGCGAAACAATTTACTCATAAACCACTTCAGAGCAGCGATTTCACTTGCAATTATGGGAACTCTTCGTACCAACCAGCATCTCCCAAGTCAACAGACAACAAAATGGAATCCATGATGGAACAGATTCTTCTGGGACAGTAGAAGTTGCAACTGGACTTCAATGGGAAGTTTGACTCTCTGTACATCGATTTGAATGGGAAAATAGAAGCCATAAACCTTTCCCAGAAGAAGCTGGAAACTCAGGTGGCTCAGACAGCAGCAGCTGTAAAGAGGCAAGATGGTTTTCTTCCAGAAAAAACTGAGAATCCAAGGGCACACATCAATGCCATCACCTTGAGGAATGGAAAAGAGGTGCTTACAGGAGTGAAAAACAGCCCAATTGCAGGAAATCTCGTCGATCTTGCTGGAGATGACGATTGGGATTCTGAGAAGCCACAGGTATCGATCGATACCAGACAGTGTCGATCGACACCAGCCCAGACATCTTCCCGAGTGAATTCAAAATCCCGTGTATCGATCGATACCCCTCAAGTATCGATCGATGCTGAGACGTAGCTAGAGAAGGAATCCGAGATTGTCAAGGAGAGGGTGTATACACCCGAAGCACCTTATCCTATACTTCCCAAGCTGACAAGGAAGGAATGGGAAGATGCCAGATGCAAGGCCATGCTGGATAAGTTGGTTGTGGAGCTTCCTTTTGTTGATGCTATTAAGACTTCTCCAGCTTTCATGAGATATGTGAAGAAGATGGTCTCTATCAATGTGAACCTAGAGGAAGGTGTCATGATGATCACAGTTGAGTGCATTGCGATCCTGCTCAACAAAATTCCTAAGAAGCTACCAGACCCAGGAAACTTTGTTTTGGACTGCACTATCCACTAGTAGAAATTTCTCGCATAGCCACGAATTAGACACAAAAAAGCCACGAAAAATCACAGAATAGCCACTAAAAAGACACGGAAAAGCCACGAAAAAATAAAAAAAGCTACGAAAAAATGGTCACGATCCTATAGCAACGAAAAAAATTCGTGGCTAAAGCTTTCGTGGCTATAGGATCGTGACCATTTTTTCGTGGCTTTTTCGTGGCTTTTCCGTGGCTTTTTCGTGGCTATTCTATGATTTTTCGTGGCTTTTTCGTGGCTTTTAAAAAAGCCACGAATTATTTCGTGTCTAATTCGTGGCTATGCGAGAAAATTCTACTAGTGATCTTCACAGAGAGATTTGAGCGAGCTCTCTGCGATATTAGGTCGAGTGTGAACCTTATGCCACACTCTGTTGCCGAGCGAATGGGGATGACAGATTTCCAATCTACAAGGATTTCGCTGGTACTTGCTTATCGCTTTGTACGACTTCCAGAGGGACTACTTGAAGATGTCCTAATCAAGATTGGGAATTGCTTGATCCCAACAGATTTCATCGTCCTGAAGTACGATGTTGAGCCTAAGGATCCTCTTATCTTGGGCATACCATTCCTTGCAACTGCTGGAGCATTAATTGACTGCAGGAATGGACAGATCGCTCTCAACATCGGTGACTTGGTGATGTCCTTTAACATGGAAAAGATGATGAAAAGGCCAACCATCGATGGTCAGACATTCTATGTGGACACCTTCAGTGACATAGCTGAAGAGTACTTCCTGGAGATGCACCCTGAGGATCCACTGGAGAGAGCATTGGTCTGTTCGGCCACTTCAGAAATCCGTTCATGTGACGAAACTGCTGGATACTCGAAGATGCTTGATTCAGCATCGCCAGTATCGATCGATACCGTACGGCCAGAAAGAAGGTTGGTCGATGGTTCTAAGCAAGCTGATGGGCTTGGAGAATGGAGTACAGAGAATGCTCCTAAGGTGGAACTAAAGCCACTTCCAGCGAATCTGAGGTATAGTTTTCTTGGTCCTAATTCCACATACCCAGTTATCGTTAATTCTTTTTGGAATACCACAGAGGTTGCTTTACTGCTGAGCAAGCTGCGCAAGTATTGCAAAGCTCTTGGCTATTCTCTTGCTGACATTTCAGGTATAGCACCAGACTTGTGCATGCATCGGATTCACCTGGAGGACGAGTCAAAGTCTTCGATTGAGTGTCAGAGGAGGCTGAATCCGAACCTGAAGGAAGTGGTCAGGAAGGAAGTGATGAAACTGTTGGAAGCATGGATTATCTATGCCATCTCGGATAGTTCTTGGGTTAGTCTAGTTCACGTTGTGCCTAAGAAAGGAGGCATAACTGTGGTGAAGACGAGAAGGACAAGCTGATCTCTACAAGGACAATCACTGGTCACAGAATGTGCATTGACTACACGAAGCTTAATGCAGCTACACGGAATGATCACTTCCCATTGCCATTCATTGACCAGATGCTGGAGAGGTTAGCGAGTCACCCATACTATTGTTTTCTTGATGGGTACTCAGGCTTTTTCCAGATTCCTATACATCCAGAGGACCAGGGAAAGACGCCTTCACATGTCCCTATGGCACATTCGCCTACAGAAGGATGCCGTTCGGATTATGTAACGCTCCAGCGACCTTTCAGCGATGCATGATGTCGATTTTCACAGATATGACTGAGGAGTTAATGGAGGTTTTCATGGATGATTTTTATGTGTATGGATCGTCGTTCAAGGATTGTCTGGATAACTTGTGCAAGGTACTGCAAAGATGCGAGGAGAAGCACTTGGTTCTTAATTGGGAGAAGTGCCACTTCATGGTATAAGATGGCATTGTTCTTGGGCACAAGATTTCTAAGGCAGGGATCGAAGTCGACAAGGCTAAGATTCAGGTCATGACAAGCTTGCAACCTCCACGATCTGTTCGTGAGATACGAAGCTTCCTTGGTCTTGCTGGGTTTTACAGGAGGTTCATCAAAGATTTCTCTAAGCTTGCACGTCCACTCACAGCCCTGTTATGTAAGGAAGTCAAGTTTGATTTCACATCTGATTGCCTTGTAGTCTTCGAGGAAATCAAGAAAGCATTGGTGAGTGCTCCTGTAGTCCAACCACCTGATTGTAGCATGCCTTTTGAGGTGATGTGTGATGCCAGTGATTTTGATGTTGGAGCTGTGTTGGGTCAGAGGAAAGACAAGAAACTCCATGCTATTTATTATGCCAGCAGGACGTTGGATGATGCTCAGCGAAATTACAGCACCACTGAGAAGGAGTTGCTAGCACTCGTTTTCTCTTTTGAGAAATTCCGGTCCTACTTGATTGGGAGCAAGGTCATTGTTCACACAGACCATGCTGCTCTCAAATACCTGCTGAAGAACAAGGACCTCAAACCTCGTCTATGCCGATGGGTTCTTTTTCTCCAAGGTTTCGACATCGAGATCAAGGACAAGAAGGGAGTTGAGAATGGCGTTGCTGACCACTTATCGCGACTAAAGGTCGATGAGGTCGTCCCTATTGATGATTATTTGCCAGAGGAAGGTGTTTACCTCATTGAAGCTCAGCTACAAGACCTTTATCCCGAAAATCTGCAATTTTCACGAATGCAGACTTTCGGTATCGATGGATACTCACATAGTATCGATCGATACCCGTCGCGACCTGAACCTGTTTTGTCCGTAGAGCACTTGAACTCATATGATCTCTATTTAGCTGCTGACTCTAGTGCTGCACGTCCATGGTACGCAGACATCGCCAACTACCTTGCTATAGAGACTGAGCCAAAGTATCCCACAAAATATGCAAGGAAGAAGTTTATGCGCGAGATAAGGAGATTCTTCTGGGATGAACCTTACCTATACAAGCATTGCTCCGATGGTATCTACAGAAGATGCGTTGTAGAGTCTGAGACGCCAGCTATTCTTTTTCATTGTCATGGGTCTGAGTATGCTGGTCACTTTGCTACTTTCAAGACGGTATCCAAGGTTCTTCAAGCAGGCTTCTGGTGGCCGATTATGTTCAAGGATCCTCACGCCTATGTCTCACGGTGTGATGTCTGTCAGAGGAGAGGAAAGATCAGCAAGAGACATGAGATGCCACATAATTTCATCTTTGAGGTTGAAGTCTTCGATTGCTGGGGCATCGACTTTATGGGTCCCTTTCCATCGTCACACAAGAAAAACTACATCCTGGTTGCTGTGGACTATGTGTCCAAATGGGTGGAAGCGATAGCTAGTGAGAAAAATGACTCTGCAGTGGTTCTTAAGCTGTTTAAGACCATCATTTTTCCTCGCTTTGGAGTACCGCGAATTGTTATAAGTGATGGTGGCAGCCACTTTATTAACAAGGTTTTCGAGAGGTTGCTTAAGAAGTATGGTGTAAACCATCGAGTGGCTACTCCATACCACCCTCAAACCAGTGGGCAAGTCGAAGTCTCCAACAGGCAAATCAAGGAGATTCTGGAAAAGACAGTGGGTGCTTCCAGGAAGGATTGGTCTACAAAGTTGGATGATGCGCTATGGGCTTACAGGACTGCTTTCAAGACACCGATGGGTACTACACCATTTCACTTGCTGTATGGGAAAGCATGTCACCTTCCAGTGGAGATTGAGCACAAGGCAGCATGGGCGACGAAGTTGCTGAACTTTGACATCAAGCCTGCTGCAGAAAGGAGGTTGATTCAGCTGAACGAGCTGGATGAGATTAGGCACCACGCCTACGAGAACTCTAAGCTGTACAAGGAGAGAACAAAGGCTTATCATGATAAGAAGATCATCTCCAGACACTTCGAGCCAAATGACCAGGTACTTCTGTATAACTCTCGTTTGCAATTGTTTCCTGGTAAACTGCATTCTCGTTGGTCAGGTCCCTTCACCATCAAGGAACTCAGACCACATGGAGCTGTCGTGCTGATTAGTCCTACAGGCGATGAGTTCACTGCCAATGGACAGAGGGTGAAACACTATTGGGCGAAAGCCGATATTCCAACAAGGCAGATAATGCCTTTGGATGATGCACCAACAGCCTGAATGGCGTTACATTCAAGCTATTGACGTTAAACGAGCGTTTGGTGGGAGGCAACCCACTGGTGAGTCTGTCTTTGAGTCGTTTTTCCTTTTATTTTCGTTCGTTTTGTGTTTGTGTCAGGATAAACAAGGAGCAGACTCGAAATCACCTCAGTGTCGATCGAGATCGATACCCCATTGGTATTGATCGATACCAATCGCGAATGTACGGTTCATCAAGTCGATTTAAGCCTGGTATCGATCGATACTAGGCTGTGTGTCGATCAATACTCGATGTTCCAGCAAGGTAACATCTTGTTTATCTTCGTTTCTTCTATTCTTTTGTCTTCTTTTACCTACTCTAGGCTAGATAACACTGGGGACAGTGTTGTTCAAGTCTGGGGGAGGTGTCTGCTGACATTGTGTTTGTTTTTCTTAGAGTCAGTCGTTTTATCGAGTCAAAATTGTTTTATTGAGTCAAAACTTGTTGGAGACAATGATCATGTGCTTGAACCTATTGATTTGATTTTATTTTTGAGTGCACAGTGCTACAGGATCGGTTCTAGATCGACTAATAAAAAATCCAAAGACTGACCAGTTGACTAGAAAACATCCACGTCTCTAGCAGAGTTCTTCTGAAGCCTGAGCCAAAATTTTTTTGCACTTCATCAATGCGGTTAGTGTTTTTAGAGCTTGATTCATCATTCATATCTGATAAAGGAACCCATGTGTTTAGAGTTATGGTATCTCTCTCCCCTGTTATAAGTTGATAAATAAGAGCATAAAAGATGAAATGATTTTCTTCTGAGTATAGGGTTAGGAAAATTTCCAGCGATCCCATTATTCTACTTAAGAGGGAATGATCACACAAAGGATTGGAAGCGAGGCTAGGATTTTCCTATGATGCCATTATTCGCATACATTCTTTGATACATTGAGAGGGAAGAACCGGGGATTTGGTGGCAAACACCATCAATACTCACGTTTCATACCTTGATGTGTATATGCAAAGCTGAAAAGAAAAGAAAGAACATAATAAGAAATAAGTCTGGGGGAGAGAAATTGATACAAAAAGTGGAAACATGGTGGTTCCTTGTCATGATATTGTCTGGTAAAGAATGTAGAAGGTTCTTGAACATTGGCTGCAGCGATGAAACTGGCAATGAGGGCTTTATTTGAACAAAGCTGTGGGATAATGTGTGGAGTCTGGAAAAGCTGTGAATGTCTACGGAGAAGTACATGGTGGTTAGATCAAAAGCTGATTTGGTTACATTTGGGCACTTGGAAAGAGGGTCATTTCGTTGGTTCATGAACAGGTGAGTATCCGCGTTTTCAAACCTCTTTCTCTGTTTAGTCTTCTATTTGCTTGAGGGCAAGCAAAGGCTAAGTCTGGGGGAGTTGATATATCATGGTTTTTACCCTGTTTAGGCCATGATATAAGTCCTTTTTATAGAGTCTTTCTAGTGTTTTGTAGTCTTTTAGAGTCTTTTACAGGTCTTAGCACATTTGGAGCGTAATTGGAAGTATTGGAGCTTTCTGGAGCAGTTTGGAGCAAGGCTGAAGTTCGTGTCTGTGAGTATCTGATTTCACGTCAAGTATCGATCGATACCCCATGGTATCGATCGATACCCATCGCAGCATGACCAAGACACGCGACTTAATGAAGAGTTGAAGAACTGCAGATTTGCCCCAGAAGTCTTTAATAATTACAAGAAGCCTGATATATCATGGTTTTTACCCCATTTAGGCCATGATATAAGTCCTTTTATAGAGTCTTTTCTTGTGTTTTGTAGTGTTTTAGAGTCTTTTACAGGTTATAGCACATTTGGAGTATTCTTGGAGATATTGGAGTTTATGGAGCATTCTGGAGCGAAACTGGAGTCTGTTGGCTAAATACCCGATTTCACGTCCAGTATCGATCGATACCCCCTGGTATCGATCGATACCCATCGAAGCAGATTTCAAAGTCGCGACTTAATGAAGTTTGAAGAATTGCAAAAAGTGCCCAGAAGTCTCTGATAATTACAAGAAGACCCCAAGTCGTGTTTTAGGTTATAAATAGGA
>PKML01053777.1:6984-22710 GCA_002933935.1 Eutrema yunnanense
AACTCTTCTTGAACCGTGGTACCCCGGATGCACAACTCAATAAACGTGGTGTCCTTGTCGACCGGCTTATGAGAATCCATGAGAAGTTCATAGCCTTGACTCTCCTTGCTCAAAAACCCATGATTACCGTGCTCCTTTGTCAAAACCACTTCTAACCCATCTTCCACTCTCATTTCTTCAAGTAATTCATCGGCCAACTCATCCATGGTCTCGATGTAGAAACATTGCCCGTCTATAGTGGGCTTCTTCATTACTTTGTTGATGTCAAACTCAAGCACTTCTCCTTTACCCAAATGGAGATCTATCTTGCCCTTCCTTACGTCGATTATCGCTCCCGCGGTTGCTAGGAACGGTCTACCAAAGATAAGGGGGTCTTTTGGTTCCTCATCCATTTCAAGAACCACAAAGTCCGTGGGGACGATGAAATCCTTCACCACAATTGGTAGATCCTCAAGTAGACCAATAGGGACCCGCACGCTCCTATCCGCTAATATTAGAGAGATGTTGCATACTTTGTAGCGGGTGAAACCTAATCTCTTAGCTACCGAAAATGGCATGAGGCTTACACTTGCCCCAAGATCACATAAGCAATGATTGAAAGCTAGAGGTCCAAGAGCACAAGGTAAGGTAAAAGATCCCGGGTCTCCTAGCTTCTTGGGTACCATTTTCTTTTGTATAATGGCACTACACTCATGAGTTAGGATGACCATGGATTCCATCTCCTTAGCTCTTTCATTGACAGCATCTTTCAAAAACTTGGCATATTGGGGGACAAGTAAGAATGCATCCACCAAAGGCATTGTGAGTTCCACTTTCTCCATTTGCCTATCAAAAATAGCTTTATACTTATCCATGAGTTGTTTCTTGAAACAACCGGGAAAAGGTAGCTTTGGGACGTATGGCTTGGGGACGAACTCATTCTTCTTTGGCTTGGCGTGAGCTTCAACATCTCTAGGCTTGATCTTCTCGACCTCGTCAACCTTGTCATGCTCCTTTACTACCTCATATTCTTGAAATTCCACCCCCCCCCCCACTTTGGTCCTCAATGTCCACATTGAGAGGAGAAGGAGCTTCTCTTGTAGGCAAGACCGTGCCACTTCTCAAAGTTATGGCATTGACATACTCCTTGGGATTCGCTTCGGATTTGCCCGGTAGTTGACCTTGTGGACGCGAAGAAGAAGCGACCCCTTTGTTCTCCATGTGTTTGACCTTGGAGTTCAAAGCCTCAATCTTTGTGTTGAGGTCATTATAAGAGCAATCCACCTTTGTATGGATCTCCGCTTGTCCCTTGAGTAGTTGTTGGAAAATGGAGCTCAAATCAAGTTCTTGCGGTTTAGACGTAGGTGCTTGAAAACCGGGTGGTGCTTTGTGTTGAAATCCACCTTGGTTCCCTTGGAATTGATTCCGTGGGACAAAGGCTTGATTGTTGGGGTTAGAAGCTTGCCCTTGAGGTGGAAATTGTTTTTGTGGGGCTCCTTGAGGTTGAGTAGGTTGTGGTGGGTAGACTTGATCTTGTGGGTTCTCCACATTTGTATTTCGGTAGGAGAAGTTGGGGTGGTTCCGGTAGTTTTGATTGAACCCTTGGCGTTGGTAGTTTCCTTGGTTTTGGAAGTTCCCTTGATTCCCCAAGTAGTTAACCTCCTCTTGAGTGTTCATGTCTACGTTCTCCTCTTGAAAGTAACCTTGATTCTCATCATAAGCATCCACAAATTTGACCGTCTTTTGGGAAGACACTAGTAGTTTATCAATCAAATTGGCTTGCTTGTCCAACTTGTCGTTAAGAGCTTTCATGTCTTTGGCCCGTTTGTTCTCATCAAAATCACTAGTGTTCCTTGTGGCGCGATCATAATCGTCGCCGTAGGTACCATCACTTTGGGCCAAATTCTCGACAAGCTCCATTGCTTCCTCAACGTCTTTAGCCAAGAAGTTCCCGTTAGATGCCGTGTCAAGAAGCATACGGATCTTAGGTAAAGCACCACGGTAGAGCGTGCTAAGGAGAGAGGCGTTGCTAAAGCCGTGATGTGGGCATTGAGAAGTGTAGCTTCTAAATCTCTCCCAAGCCTCATTGAAAGACTCATTGGATCGTTGTGTGAAACTTGAGATCTCGTTGCGAAGCTTGGCGGTTCTAGCCGGTGAGAAGAATTTGGCGAGAAACGCGCGTTTGCAATCATCCCACGAAGTGATAGATCCTTGAGGTAAGGTCTTTTCCCATTGGTGAGCCTTGTCACCCAAAGAGAATGGGAAGAGACGAAGCTTGAACCCATCTTCGGAGACCCCATTGATCTTCGTGAGACCACATATCCGGTCAAATTGGTCAATGTGGTCCAATGGATCCTCCATGGACAAGCCATGAAATTTATTGGCTTGAACCATGTTGATAACTCCCGGTTTGACTTCGAAGTTGTTATTCTCCACCGGTGGAGCTTGAATGCCTTGGCGGTTTTGGTGAGCATTAGCGGCATCACCTTCTCCAACAACGTTTCTAGCTCTAGGTGGATGGTTGGGACCTCTTGGCCGGGCGGGTGGAAGAGGGTCGTTGTGCGCGTTCCCTCCTTGTGCGTGGTGGTTTCCATTACCACCTTGTGCGGGATGGTTTCCATTACCACCTTGGTTGTTGCCATGTCCATCCTCATTCCCACCGTTCCGTTGGTGGGGAATGGGTTCATTGATGTTCCCAAGTGGAACGTTCTCATAGTGATCCATGTTGGTCTCAACTTCTTGTTGTCTTACAAGTCCTTCTCTTGTTCAAAACCCTCGGTATGATCGATGTATGTCGTCCCGTGGTCCAACTAGATTGTCGTTGCCTCGAGATCGTGTATGCATGCACCTATAGGTTTAGAGAGAGCAATTGAAAGCAAACAAGATTAGTAACTTTGTAGGAAATATAGTTTAATCTCACAAAGAACCTAAACCTTAATGTTAAAACAAATCCCAATATGGCAACGGTGCCAAATTGATACAAGGATTTTGCAATCCAAAGAGGTATCAATACCCTCTAACCGATGTAGTAAGAGGTTATCGAATCCAATTATTGGGAAATAGTCCTAACCACTAAGAATGCAAGGAACTTATGTAAGTTAAGCTAATTAAAGGGAGTTTTGTGATTAAGTATCCAAATTAAACAAGTAAAGCAACTAAGCAAGATGTAATCCAAATAATAAAAGCGGAACAAGAGATAAGGTTAATGATATATGGTGATCCAAGTTCAATTAGTGGTGTTCATTTACTCAAGAAGCTAATTCCTAGGTAATAGATCTTTAATCTAGATGAGTTCTCTTTCAAGCAACTAATCACTATGCTAATCATCAAGTCCATTAGCAAATCATCATTTGTGGATTAACAATTAGCAAGCATTAAGAATCATAACAAGATCAACCAAAGATATACCCTAAACAACTAATGTCTTAGGTTAGGAACATAAATCTCTTGTCTAGTTTGGTCTTGGCATTTCATCAAACACTTGGTGTTCATGAAATGCCTTGTGATCTAGACCCAGTCTTTCAAGCTAGATCTAGCATTAGGGACTCTAGACAAGAAGGAATATAAGATTATCTAATCCTAAACACCACTAATCAAACCCTAGATCCCCCTAATCTACCTCATCCCAAGATCCTTAAGACTACTCACTAATCATCATGAGTTTAACAAATCCAAGGAAAGAAGTGTTAAAGCTCATGATCAAGATGATTGAATGATTAGAAAGTAGAAGATAGATGGATTCAATCAAGAAAACAATACTCAAATTGCATAAATTAAAAGGATCAATCTCTTACAAATCACTCTTAGAGAGGGTTTTTGCTTAAGAAAAGACTTAGCCCTTCCAAATTAGGTTTTTGGGCTTAAATAGTGAATAGTGACGAACCGGGTACCGACCCGGGACAAACCGGGTACCGACCCGGGACAAACCGGGTACCGACCCGGTTTAAATGGATAAAATGTTTTGTTTCGGCCAATACCGAGGACACACCTCGGTGTAACACCTCGGTATTGAGCCTGGGTATTTACACCGATGAGCCAATACCGAGCAGTGGCCTCGGTATCGGGGCGATTGTTCTTCAGTGGATACCGAGGTCACTCCTCGGTATCTTTGCTCCGTATTAAGGACTTTTCCCCCCGGGTTCTTCCTGTGGCAGTACCGAGCTGTGACACCGAGCAGTGGCATCGGTGTAATCCCCTGAAGCTTTGGTACCGATGTCACTCTTCGGTGTCGGTCGATACTCGGTGTCACACCTGGTATCGGTCGACACTCGGTGTTAAGCTTGCTTTTCCCCGTCGAGCAATACCGATCAGTTGCACCGAGCAGTGACCTCGGTGCAACCCCTCTGCTTTCGATACCGAGCACCAGTACCGAGCAGTGACCTCGGTACGGTCTCTGTCTCCTCTCCTCGGGTCTCGAATCTCCTCGTTTAACACCTGAAATATGATCTAAAACATGCAAGAACTCTCTAGGACTAAATGTGGACACACTAGACTCCTAAAATGACTAAAATGCTAAAAAGATATCATGAACTACATGCAAATGAATTGAAACCTATATGAAACGAATGCTAGAATGATGCAAAATATGATGATATCAAACACCTATTGGATTAATCGATTCCTCATAAACCGTTCTCCATGCGGCAGTGGTATACCTATTCGTAAATTTTATCTCAAATTATTAACATCATAGATGGCAAATATGAAACGTAAGAGATAAAGCAGTATTGTACCTTTTATCGGTGAGCGTGTGTGGTTCCTTTTCCACAGAAAAACCAGCTTTAATGGCGTGTCTGCAAAGAATATTTAACAAGTTGTACTTCCCACATGAACACGTTCTTCTTTCCAAATCAACAAGACAGTCAAATCTGTCTCCTCTAACTAGAAATTGATTCTGGTTAACCGGATAAACAATAAATGTTTTACCCTTTTCAGTCCTACTACGAATCTTTTTCTCAACCTCAATGGTTAAAGGGTGCTTATGCTTCGAGCTTAATCTTCGACGCTCATAAAACAACCGGGTTAACATTTCTCTTATGTTGTCCAACAAAAGAATTACAGGAAACTCTCTAGGTGTTCGCAATGCAGAATTTAACGATTCAACGGGGTTATTGGTTCTAACGTCATACCTGAATCCAATAAATTTGTAACGAGCCCATTTTCTGACATCAGCGTCTCGTAGATATTTTCCAACAAGCGGACTAATTTTGCAAATATCGTTGAAACTCTTAAAATCGGGAACCCTATACTCTTTTGAAGCCTTTTCAATCATCGCAGTCAAACCCTTTGTCTTGAAATATGTTATCACATTATTCAACAAATGGTGGATGCATATTCCATGAGAAGAATGCGGGTACACTTTGTCAAGTGATTTAGTAACAGAAGTATTTATATCTGACACAAAAGCCAAACCTTGCTCGTCTGCAATTACAACCTTAAGTTGCATTAAAAACCACTCCCATGACCGGTCGTTTTCTGAGTCAACAACCCCAAATGCAATTGGATATAAGTTAGAGTTACCATCTAAAGTTTTAGCAACAAGCATAACTCCTTTGTATTTGTTCTTTAGAAACGTACCATCGAGAACAATGACCCTACGAATGGCTTTGTGGAATCCTCTAACTGATTGACCAATATATATAAATAGATATTTGAATCTACCATCACAATCAGTCTCGTAATGAGTATGCGTACCCGGATTAGCTTCTTTCAACATGTGCAAGTATTTTGGAATTTTACCATAACTTTTTTCCGGAATACCTCTGACAGCGTTAACTGCATACTCACGAGCCTCCCATGCATGGGTATAAGAGATCTCGCATCCATGCTCCATACGCATAATCTGTATGATTTCTCTCGCTTTATGCCCTTCTTTGACACATTCATACTTATACATAATTAGACTTCCAATTGTTTTCGCTGAAGCAGTCCTGCCGTTATTTTTTTTCATGGAAGGAGGACATGTATGTTCATTCACATACTTGTTGATCTTGAAATACTTAGACCCCTCTAAACTCTCAGGACGAACACGCCAATTGCATTTGTTATCCTTGCAGCGAATATACCACCATTGTTTTGTTGATTTTTCAACCGTGTAGTCAAAGTTATACTTCATTGCACAAATTTTCAGAGCTGCCTTAAGAAGATTTTTGCTTCTAAAAATTTGGTCCTTCTTTACAGCATCTGTCACTGAAATTGGAACTGCCTTTTCACTATCTTCTTTGTTTTCAAAAACTAAGCCATCGTCACCAATATCGCCCTCAATGTCAACGTTGCGGACATTGTTTTCCAAAGCAACTTTCGGCTGCACTTGCACAACTTCTACAGACTTCTGTCGCCTATTAGCATCATCTTCACTACTAGTAGGATCAGACGGCTCTTTATTCAAATCAATGTTGATTGTATTCTCTCGTCGTTCAACTTTAAATGTGACACACAAATTTATCGAGGTATTCTTCCTTGTATACCCAACAAAGTTTTTCAGTTGACGATCATTGACGATAATAACTGGGGGAGATTCAATCAAATCGCTCGGTAGATAACTAAACTCGACATTCTGTTTGACTATTCCAAAGTCCTCCAAAACCATCGTNAAAAAGACATTGTTTACAACAAGTGCAGCTTCATTTTACAAAATAAAAGACAATACATCAACAGATTTTTGAATTTTTTCTATCAGTTAGGTTCTACTTGAGAACCAAGCGACCATAGCTTCCTCGTAACGCAAATCCTTACGACGTATGATAGTGATCCTATTTCTCACGTTTTTGTCGATGAACAAGATGTGATGTCTTGGAGATTTTGTTGGTTCCCCATGTGTGCGGCCGTTGCGTTCCCTCCAGACATAATTGACCACATTTTGGAAAACATATCGGAGAAGAAATCGCTCTATTTGGGATCCCCTAGGGCAAGAGATTAGCTGTAAAATAGAGTACCAATCCGAGGTATTTGGCGGAGAAGCCCCTTCTTCGTGAGATTGCTCCAGATTTCCTGTGAGTACTCGCAAGAGAAGAACAGATGATCCCGAGTTTCGAGATTTACATTGCAGAGAATACAGTTTCCTGTGATGCATGGGTTCTAAATCTTCATCCTCTCACCTGTAGATAGTCGGTTTAGGACAGCAAGCCACGAGATAAATGAAAATTTTGGAGTTCTATGTTGGAACCAGATTCCTGAATACCATTCCACCTTTTGCTTCTCCTCCCTTAGACTCATCAATGTATCTTTCGAGTTAAACAAATGCTTGTACCTTCCATTTTTTCTTTTCCATAGGGGGATATCTTGCTGAGTAGAGAATGTCATCCTCATAACTTCCCAAATAATCAAATGATTCTCATTCAATGTCAAAAGCTAAATTGGTGGCAAGAAAACTATTATTTGATTTAGCTAATTTTCCTCTTTTTGTTTAAATGTGAATAATTTCTTTTAATGTATTTTATTGTAAAAATCACCTTGTAAGAGTTATAAAAAGTGTAATTGTTCTATTGTAAAGACATATACAGATTTTTGAAAAATAGAAAGAAAGAGTTTTCTAAGTTCAGGCTTTGTTTTTGCTTGTCTATTTTAGTTTGTGGATTTCATCCTAAAATACAAGTGTTTTGATCATTTGAGTATTGTGTGCGATTCCCTTACTCTCTTGTTCGTGTGGAATAATAACTTGTGATATTCAAGTTGTTCTCTCATGTGTTGATTTGTGTGATTCAATCAACAACAACTCCATCTCCATCTCTACTATCGTCTCACCATCCATTTCAAGCCCGAGGCCTTGAAATCACTTGATTTATAAGATTGTGAGATTCAATCGTATATCACTTTATCTTATGCTAAGAGCACAAATCAACTATAAGAAATATTCTTACAAAGAAATAATTTCAAAAGTATGCAACAATATTCACGGCAAGATTGGCTTACTTGATATTCATAGCTGATCCTAAGGAGGAATTTTGAAATGGGAAAGACGGACCAAACCAAAAGTGTTAAAGACGCCAAACCAGTTCTTGAGAAATATGTATTTTCGTATTCTCATTAAAATTATATGTTTTGTTCTCTCTCCTTCATGCATAATCGAAGAAATTTCGTATTTATTATGTTGTTTTCACTTATAAATATGTAATCTCCTTTAAAGATAAATACACTAAATATACAAAACTTTTCAGTTAATCATCTTCTCTATTCTCTTTTCTTTGTTCTCTCCATTCTTCATTTTATTTTCNTTTTTGGAAAATAGAAAGAAAGAGTTTTCTCTCTAAAGCTTAGGCTTTGTTTTTGTTTGCCTATTTTAGTTTGTGGATTTCATCCTAAAATACAAGTGTTTTGATCATTAGAGCATTGTGTGTGATTCCTTTACTCTCTTGTTCGTGTGGAATAATAACTTGTGAGATTCAAGTTGTTCTTTCATGTGTTGATTTGTGTGATTCAATCAACAACAACTCCATCTCCATCTCTACCATCGTCCTACCATCCATTTCAAGCTGGAGGCCTTGAAATAACTTGATTTATAAGATTGTGAGATTCAATCGTATATCACTTTATCTTATGCTAAGAGCACAAATCAACTATAAGAAATATTCTTACAAAGAAATAATTTCAAAAGTATGCAACAATATTCACGGCAAGATTGGCTTACTTGATATTCATAGCTGATCCTAAGGAGGAATGTTGAAATGGAAAAGACGGACCAAACCAAGAGTGTTAAAGACGCCAAACCAGTTCTTGAGAAATATGTATTTTCGTATTCTCATTAAAATTATATGTTTTGTTCTCTCTCCTTCATGCATAATCGAAGAAATTTCGTATTGATTATGTTGTTTTCACTTATAAAAATGTAATCTCCTTTAAAGATAAATACACTAAATATACAAACTTTTCAGTTAATCATCTTCTCTTTGTTCTCTCCATTCTTCATTTTGTTTTCTTCTTTTCTTTAACTCTCAAATTATCTCACATTCGACCATGTTCTTGAAAGAGAAAAACATTAAAAATGCACTAAAGCGGGGTGACAACTTTGATTTTGACGACGAACTTAAGAAACACACCGCGAGCTGTGGTAATTTCCAAAATCAGATCAATGCTCTTCCTCTGCTCAATGTTTTTGTGTTCAGGGGTTGATTTTCCCCTCTTTTTTTTTTTTATGTATGCCACTCTTTTTTTATTTTTATGAACGAATAAACATTGACTGCTTTATGGTTTTGGTTTTACCTTTCACCATAGTATGAGGGTACAAACAGAGGATAGTATTTTTTTCCTTTGCCGTAGCATGAGGAGTCGATATATCGTGATTAGTTTGTTAAACATGATTTTTTCTTTTGCCGTAGCATGAGGGTATGACTCATTTTTGGTAAATTACCTTGTTCTTTTTATCGTAGTATGAGGATTCGATCTATCCCAAGTTCTTTTCCCTTTTGATGGGGCATGAGGGCGTGACTCGTTTTTTTAGAAAGAGATAATCTCGTTCTTTTTTCCGTAGCATGATGGATTTGATCTATAACGAGTTTTTTTCTCTTTTGTCGTGGCATGAAGGTGTGACTCGTTTTTTGAGAAAGAGATGATCTCGTTCCTTTTGCCGTAGCATGCAGATTCAATCATTTGTAAAGTATCGTGTTTTTCCTTTCGACGTAGCATGAGGATATGATGTAAAAGTTGTTTATGTGTAATAGTTGCACCTGATTTCGCAGGCTGCCTATGTATCCAATTAGGGATCAATCCGATTCGTAGTTCAATAGTCGAAGAAAGTATTCTAAATATAGTACCTTTTCAGGTTCATAGTGTTCCACAGGCCTAGCTCATGTTTCTTCTCACCATTTTCAAGTCCGTAGACTCGCAGCCTCACCACCTTAGTTATCTTGAAAGGTCCTTTCCATTTTATACTAAGCTTTCCAGCGTTCTCTTCTCTGGAATTTTGGAATACTTTCCGCAATACCAGATCTCCTTCATTAAAGGGATGTGGTCTAACTTTTGCATTATAGAGCCAAGCTATTGTTTCATGATACTTCTAGACTTGTGATTGGGCTTTTCCCCTCAATTCGTCCAGACATGTAGAGCGTACTCTACGGTTTTGTTATTACTTCCTTCGTCTTTGGGACAAACTTCTCTTCATAAGCTTGATACCCTCATTTCGGCTGGAACCATTGCTTCGGTTCCGTACACAAGAGAGAAAGGCATCTCTTTCATGGCTCAATTCAGAGTGGTTCTGAGTGCCCACAAGACTTCATGGAGCTTCTCTGGCCAATCCTTTTTATCGGAGTCCAACCTCTTCTTGAGATCATTCAGGATGTTTTTGTTTGCTGTCTCGGCTTGACTGTTCCCCTGTGGATAATACGGATTCGAGTAGCTAAGTCGAATTTTCCATTTTTCACATAAATCTTTTAACCTCTTTGAAAAGAATTGTTTCCCGTTGTCCGTAACGATTTTGTAAGACAACCCGTGACGATATACTATATTCCTCCATATGAAGTGTTTGACCACATATGCAGTTACGTTCTCGAATGCATCAGCTTCTATCCATTTTGAGAAGTAATTAATTAGAACAAGTATGAATCTTGTCTTTCGGTTCGATTCAACAATCAGACCGATTAGATCCATTGACCAACGCATAAATGGGTATAGTGCGGACACGCTCGAGATTGCTTCGGCTGGTTGTTTGATGTGAGGAGCATCCTTCTGACATTTCTCACATTTCTACGAATAAGCCTCGCAATATTCCATCATCATGGGCCAATAAAAGCCTTGTCGTTTGATTCGGTTTACCATCGTGCTTCCACTGGAATGATTTTCGCAAGCCCCATCATGGGTTGCTTTTATTGTTACTTCGACATCTTCTCCGTGAATCCCTTTAAGATAAGGTCCATCGGTGCTTCGCTAATATATCTTTTCGTTAATCACCATGAAACGTGCACATACAAATTTTAATTTGCGTGCTTCCCATTTACCCTCGGTTGTCACCATGTTTACTATAAATCTGATTACCGAGACTCTTTAATCTAGGCCATAATCTTTTGCGGGTGGCTGACCCTCTTTTATGATCATCATCACTTGCTTTTGAGTGCCAATACTTGGGTGAACGATCCCTTCCACTAAGATCATCCTCTGCGACTCAAAATTCGAGGGCGTACCTAAATGTGCGAAAGCGTTTGTCGAGGTATTCTCCCGGCCCCTTTGGGGATTGTTGTCAATTTGAAGTGACCAAATGACTAGGAGATTTCATGTACCAATTTCAGGTAGGCACTCATCCTTCCATCTTTACCCTCATACACATAGTTAAACTGATTTGCCACGAGTTGGGAATCACACAACGCTTCTATCTCTTGGGCCCCCACTCCTTGCTCTAAACGCAATATGGCGATCAGGGTTTCTTATTCTGCTTCATTAATTATTCGAAGCATTAAACTTTAATATGTATGAACGTTCAGTTACTTCACCATCTGGCGAAACTAACTAAACTCTGACCCCGGAGCCCCTCTGTGAAGAGGCCCTATCTACATGAAGGGTCAATCTCTTCTTAGAATCTTCCGCAGTCCTTTGATAACACCGGTTTTTAACCATTTTTATGGATCTCTTTAATATATTTTGCAGGTGTTTTAACTCCGTTTTCAATGATTTTCAAGTGATTTCCATGTTTTAGAATTTTGAAAGACAGTTCATGTAACTTGGGATAAAAGAGTGCATTTCAGAACAAAAGTACGTTTTTGGATAAATTTGGACCGTCAGAAGTCTCGCAATCAAAGAAGACCTTCTCACCGTCTAATACTCACCATATTTGGACACAACAAAGTAGATATAACCAGCTTTCAAATACAATTGGATTGGAGACGATCCAATGGTTGGATCATTAAATACACCAGAAGCACTTAAGACAGATGAAGCTGCCCCGAAGAAGCTCACCGCGGCAAGCCAAGCTCGACCCATGGCCAACTACCATTCCGCCGCGGCCAGCCCAGCTTGACCCGCGGCCAAACCTCATTTTGCCGCGGCCACACCCAATTCGTCCAAACGAGGTCGTTTCTTCACTCGATGTCAAAATCGTCTTTTCACATCGAACCCTAAACGAAGTGAAGACTATTAATTCTTGTTTTAGGTCTTTTAGACACACACACACATATTTCTTTTCACGCTTTAAGGCAGAGATGAATCCCTAGAAATTGTTACTCTTGTTCTTCGGTGTGGAGCAAGGATTCTCGATCGGTGTTTTTCGATAGAGAATCCTTCTTCACCCCTTTTCTTTACTGTTTTCTTTTCAATATATTGATAATGTTTATCTCAGCTATGACTGAGTAGTTCTCTTATTGGGTATAGAGTTTCAAAGGGGCTCTCATGGTTCAATTATTCATTGAGTTTTTAGACTAGGATATCGATTAGGGTTCTTCGTTTTATCATCTTTCTTAATGCATGTTTGCTTGATTGATCTCCTTGCAACTGAACTTAGGTATTTTTAGAACTACGAAAGTACTGTATCCATATGCTTGATATAGGGTAGACGAGCAAAACCGTCACAAGATACGAAAGCATACTTGTGGAGGGATTGTGAGCGTTAACGACTTTACACCATTGTTTTAATTATTTTCTTATCTTACTTGTTGTTTTATTTCATCGCTTAATTTAGTTTAATTTTCTAGCTACAACCGTGACAAACAAAACCCATAAAAATTTATTTACGTCTAGACACAACTTAGAAATCAAAAGATATCGACAACGATCACCATGTGGATTCGATCCCTAAATATTACTACGTTTGATGTGCACTTGCAGCCTAGCTAAAAGGTAAAACCCGTGTCGGGAGCGATCCCGACACATCATCCCTTCCGGTATAGCAAGTTCTACTGTGAAGTCGGCCAAGACTTGGGATTTGATCGCGGTCCGAGGTTTATACTCGATATATTACTCACCGAGCTCGATCGCCCATTTGACTAATCTCAATAACTGACTCATTCTAAGAAGGATTGAGCAAAGTGGTTGGGTCGTTACAATGATTATCGAGTGTGATTGGAAATACGGCCTCAACTTCCTTGATGAGCGTGGACCTTTTACATAGTTTAGCAACGTCCGCAAATAATATGCATCTTCCATCTTACACGGTGCATAATTAATCATTCCAACGCTAAATATTTTTTTATTAACTCTTTCTTTGAACATCTTCTTCTTCTTATCGAAAAGAAACTTAGTAGGAATTTTCTCATAAGTGAGCTCTCTAACATATGCATTAACCTTATTCAGCTCAAACCAGGCTAAGAACATTGTATTTTTGATGAGTTTACGGTTGACCACCGTTTCTACCTTGTCGTCACCCTTGAAAATTATAATATGTTTTCCGGCAGATGGAAAGAAAGCCTATAAACAGGTGTAGATCGATAATGTACATGGTATTTAAAAATCATCCATGTAGCTTCACTTGTAGAGATATACCTGCTCAATTCAAAATAGTCACGTTTAGTAATGGAAAAACAAATACATTATTTGGAAAGCACAAGTTATGGTGAAGCCATTCAAAACCTGCAGTCAAAGAAGTCTTTGATTTCGTTCTTTTTCTATTGAGTGTTCCCTTGGCTTTTTCCTACATTGTTTGTTCCACCTTTCTGAGGTGGTTCTAAAACAACACTTACACGATCTTGCCCTTTATTAATGTACTTAAATAAGTACTTAACAACGCCAGTTTGGTTGCACCACTCCACATTAATGTGAGCTTTGTAACGGATAGATAGTTTATTATTGTAAGGTATTACATATCTGTTGTGGCACTTAAAACCATTTTTCTCAACATATCTATCCGGTTGGTTGCGTCTTCTGTAAACTGGAAATCCTTCTTTGTTAACTGTAACTTTTTCTGCATAAGCCTTTGGATATAACTTAGAACATTCACCATTCTCCATGCATGGTGAATTCATGTTAGCAACTCCACAAGGTCCAAGAATCATCATTTCTTTAATAACTTCGTAAAGCTCGGGTTCTTTTTCTTTGTCTGGAATTTCAGCATAAATTATTTTGTCTATGTCATCAGTTGTGGGAAACTTTGATGTTAGATCCATGAAAAGAAGAATGTGAGCATGTGGTAGGCCTCGTTTTTGAAACTCAATTGTATACATTTCCGCACATTTAAAAATATCAAACCATAAAGTTAGTAATTCAATGCAGTTTAAACTTACAGGATCTTGTACTTCCTAAAAGTTTGTTTTTTGTTAAATCATTCATCAAAGCATCAAGTTTCATTTTAACATCCTGTAAATAATATATGGACGATCTTTTGGATCTAAGTTCCGCTTCTTTAGATATCTAGTGATCTCAGACCACTTTGGATTGCATGTAAACGTGATGAAAAGATCTGGGAATCCAAAATGTTTACATATGGCAATCACATCCAAATATTTATTCTTCATGTATTTGGGTCCACCTGTGAAAGTAGCTGGCAACATAAACTCATGCCCTTGTTCATGCATATCAGTGTTACCAGCATTCTCTGACTGTTTAATGGAATCATAACTATCAGAACGTAAATATTTCTGATTTTTCCTTAGATAGCGTAGCCTGTTAGACTATATCATAGTATAGGCATCTACCAGAAAATGTTGGAATAAACGCTTTGAATAGAGAAGAGTATGAGACTCACTGTTTCTTGAAGACGGTATGCAAAGAATTGTCTCATAGATATAGTATCCGTCTTGAAGAGTTTCCCACATTTTGTGGCTCATTTTTTAATCCCAAGCCTAAAACCATCTTCACCATATGGCATTATGAGAGGATATTGAAGTGCAAGATACGAAGGATGGATTTCATTAATCCTTTGAAGTTTACCAGATTGTTGTTCCAGAACAATATCACGCTTATCCATGTCAGCGCTGAAATCTCCAGGAATCAGTGCATCCACTTCAGATGTTGTGGGAACGTTATATGTCCTTCCATCAGTGACACGATTACTAACAATTCTCATATGAAATTTTCCTTTTGGGTTAGTATCGAATCTCTCTCTGGTTGTTCTGAATTTTGCAACATATGGATTGACTGCATTTTACAGTTGGATGATACCCTCGATAATCCCGTCTTTCAAACCATCTTTTTTTCCTTGTTGTCCAGTCTTCTTAGACTTCCTGCAATTTAGTTTAAATAAAATATAGTGAGAAATATAAATTTGAATAAGAAAAAGTCATTCAAAATTGATTAGAGAACATATACTTTTCTTGAATGAAGTTTACCTCAAAGTCGTTGCTCTGTTTTGTACCTCAGTTTTTGTGTCAACAATATATAGCTGGAAGAACTTAGCATAATTACCATTGGTTGGCTTTAAACTTCCCATCAAATGATAGTTTTCTCCTTGAAGTTGAAACATTTTTGGTCCACGCCCTTTTTTCACTACAAGAAAACACGCTAGAACCGACGGCAAAATCCGTCGGTATCCCGTCGAAAACGGCCATTTCCGACGGGTTTCCGACGGATTTTGCCCGTCGGTTCTATCTCGTCGGAAAAGAAAATTCCGACGGATTTCCGACGGCCTATTTACCGACAAATTTCCGACGAGTTGTCCGTCGGGAATAATTCCGACGATAGTCCGAGGGATTTCCGACAGTGAATTTCCGACGGCTTGAGAATCCACTCCGTCGGAAATCCGTCGGAAATTTCCGACGGATTTCCGACAGCTTTTTTACCGACCGATTTTCGACGGCTTATTTACCGACGGATTTCCGACGACTTTTTTACTGACGGATTTCCGACGGATTATTTACCGACGGATTTCCGACGGCTTTTTGTAATTTTTTTTTAATA
>PKML01053819.1:21346-43668 GCA_002933935.1 Eutrema yunnanense
TCTTCTGAGTATCATCAAGTGAGGAGCCGCGTTTCGTCCCTACGATCAACGATAAATCATGAAATCCAAAGAAAGCGGTACGAAAACTTCATCTCCTCCTCAAAATTAAAGACATTAACTTTTTCGTGAAGAATGAGATTTTCAATAAGGATGATGTTCCTCCGGAGTAGTGTCCATGCATAAAGGCGAAGTCATTTTTTTGATGAGAGACAAAATCTCGGATCCCCAACGACATTCTCTCACAAGGAAGAAATCAAGCAAACTTTGGTATCGATCACTCGGATCCAGTGACTTGTTTTCAACTAAAGAAGAAGCAAGATTAAAGTCAGAACCATTCTGTAAGGGTACCAAGATCAGACTAAAAAAATACCTTTAGTCCGAACCCATCGCGACGGAAGCGGCACAGCAGAGGCAACCAAAGCCGGGCTAATAATCTTAAAGAAGAAGTAAGAAGAATTCAAGTAGGGGTCCTTTAAAGGAAGGTCATCAATGATTCGATGATTCCAGAATGAGCTGACTTATTCCAGGAACTCCGTCGGTAGAAATCATGCAAAAAGAAAGGAATACCGGAATCCTGAACTAACGCCCATAGGCCGAGAATTTGTCGAATGGAATTTGGCATCAACTGGGATAAGCAAATCCTTAAATCTGCAAGATACCGGACTAAAATGCTGGGAATAGGAAATCGAAGTCCGCCTGAGATGAAGTAAGTTTCATAAACATTGTAGAAGCCCAGAGGGGCTTCTTTCGGGGTTTCAGCGTCATAGGGAAACCTGATTTCAACCTCATCATGAACATATCATTGCCGGCAAAACAATGTAAGGTCATTAGGTTTCGATTTAAAAGTGGTTTTGGCCCAAGTGTTAAAGATACGACAAGGAGAAGCTTGGGAGGCCATTGGTAAAACAAAATTAAAAACAAAATAAGGAAAACATAGGAAAACGAAGAAGGCGAGATCAGTTAGGCCGGATTTTCTTCTGTAGAAGACGAAGACAAAGTGAAAATCCTTAAAGCAAAGTCAAACCTCCGCGTTTAAGGAATTAGGGGGCTAATCGTGGGGTTTGAATCCCAGCCCAGTAAAAATGGGCCCAATAAATCAGAGGTAAAATGGTCCGACGAAGTCAAAGAAGCCAAACGAGCACAAATTAACCAGATGAGCTCAAAGGAACAGACGAGATCACGGGCCGAGCTGAAAATCCCACTGGAGTGAACGTCTACGGTTAAAAATAATTAAATGCAGAACCGTTAGTCAACCCCAACGAGACCAAAGACTCGTTCAAACCGGTGATTTAAGGTGGATGGACATAACGGTCGGAGCCTCGGCATTAAAGACCATTTATGGCGAATCAGGCGGAGTAAACGGTAACATTAAACACGATCTCAGAGTATAAAACTAGGACAAGAGCAAGGATCAAGGGATCCCGAATCCAACTCTCGACACCACTTCTTATTGTAATTAGCTCTAAACTCAAAACATTTATCATTTTTTGTTCTTGTTCTTATAAAATCACTTCTGAGAATCGAAATACTAAAGCCAGTTTACCCCGTGAAAACCTTGTCTAAATCACATATGAATCATGTTTGATCTCGTCGAGCAACAAACTTTCTGTTTATTGCTCGATAGTCCTTCGACTCTTCTTCTGTTAAAGATAAGTCAAATTTCTCCGTTTATTCTTATTTATAAATTTTGATTGTTGTATTTCCAGCTACAATACTTACAATAAAACCGATTAAGAAATTTTAAAGTATGTTTTTTTTTTTCATCTGAAAGTTCATTGAAGTGAAAGAGTAAGAACGGTACAACGAAGTTGAAAAACAGAGTATCAAACACCTAAGGGAAGGGTTATAGGATACTCAAAAACAAACTTAACATGAATCGTGGTGGAGGATGTTGTGCAGCCAAGAAGGTCCACCCAAGGCGATGTAAGAGTGGAAACGTCCATCACGAGTGACGCTCTTTGATATTTCACGCGCTGGTCTGTTAGCTTCCATCAGCTCGTGTTCAATGGAGAAATTAGAGAACCCGACACAGAGGCGAGAGATATAGTCTGTGAAAGCATGAAACCTTGGCCATTCGAATGGTTTGGCAATTGCATTAATCACTACGCGAGAGTCTGAAACCACCAAAACCTCTGGGATATGAAGATCACGCAGACTCTGTAAAGCCCATATGAGGCATCAAAATTCTACGATCATACGATTAGGTGAAGACGTTAATGCTTCTCTAGAATGGTAAAGCGGTGACCCCGACTGATCTCACAAAATCCAAGCACCACCGCTATGTAGTTTATCATTACGCCAATTGGCATTAATGTTACATTTCACCAGACCCGGGGGAGGAAGAAGCCAACGCTTCTCATCTAGACCAGAAACTGATATATTCACGTCATGTTGCCCTGAAGGGAAATTTAGCTTAAACCATAGAGAAGCCTCTTCCTGAGCACGACTAGACAACACTTCTAGAAGCTCTTGTTTTCCAGCCAAGAGGATTACGTTCCTGTTTGTCCATATGTGCCAAAGAAACCAAGGAACTGCAATACGAATGTCACTCGATATAGATCCGTCTTCCATTAGATCCAGAATATAGGAAATATTATCCTCCAAGATTGTCGAAATTCTAGACGCAGGAATCGGCACATTTGACAGAGAGTGAAATTGTTGAGCAATATCACAAGTGAACAAGACATGATTAATCGTCTCGACTCCTTGCTGGCACATGCGACAAGTATTATCCATATTTATACCCCTGGTGCGTAGACCATCAGCTACTACCAATGCTCCAGAAACAGCTCTCCAACGGAATACTCGTATTTTAGGCGTTGTCTTTAACTTCCAGATCCTGCTTTTCAGCTGAACTTGCCTTTTCTCTCCATTTGATGGCTGATGAAATCAAGGAATTGACCTTTAATTCAAGATCGATGAGAGTGTGTTTATTGACAGGCCTTCGAGGATGCTCATCCATTACCAATTTTTCCAACCAGATTCTTGTATCTTGACAATTCCTAATCGATTTCAATAAAACTCTTGACATGAGCCAAACATAAGGGGGTCTATACCCTTTTTCACACTCTAAGAAAGTTTTTGTAGAGAAATATCGGCCTTTGTACAGACGAGAAACCAAACTGTTAGAGTCATTTAGGATTCTCCACGCTTGTTTTGCGAGGAGTGCTTGATTGAATTCCTCTATACCGCGAAAGCCCAGACCTCCGCTTTTTTTGGATTTACACATTGTTTTCCATGAAACCCAATGTATCTTCTGTTTCTTTTCAACTGCATTTCACCAGAAATCATACATCGCGCTTGTGATTTTCTGACAGAGGTGTTTTGTTAAGCGAAAACAAGACATCGCAGACACCGGTAGAGCCATGGCCACTGACTTGAGAAGAATCTCTTTACCACCAAGAGACAGAGTTTTGGCGTACCATCCACTTGGAACGTTTATTAAGCTTTTCACCGATGAACGCTAGAATTTGTTGCTTAGATCCACTTAATCATTCTGGTAAACCCATATAAGATCCTGCCCCACCTTCCTTTTCAATATCCAGTAGCTCCACGATCAGGCGACGAGAGATAGGATCAATGTCTAAGCCGAGCGTGATGGAGGATTTCTGAAAATTGATGACTTGACCCGAGGAGTCACCATATAGTTTAAGGCAGCAGAGAAATTTCGAGCATTCCTTCAACGTAGCACGTCAAAGGAACAAACTATCGTCAGCGAAAAGGAGGTGTTGTATCGGGGGACATTTGGAGCTCAGTCTCATTCCCGATATTCTTCCATCCATCTTTGATTTTTTCAGAACGTGAACAAGAGCTTCCGCACACAGGATGAAAAGAAATGGGGATAGGGGATCACCTTGACGAATACCTCTTTCCGGACGAATGAAGCCATGAGATTGACCATTCAACAATATTGTGTATGACACAGAGTACGCAATTCATTATCCACGAAGTCCATTTGCTATCGAAGCCCATACGATTGAAAAACATCTCCAAAAAATTTCACTTCACACGATCGTAAGCCTTGGACATATCTGTTTTAATAGCCAGAAAATCACCTTTGTAATTTGGATTTGTCCGCAATCTATGTACCATTTTGTGGGCAATTAATATTTTCTGAAATGAGTCTCCCGGAAACGAATGCCCCTTGGGTTGGCGACACCAATTGGGGAAGGAACCACTTTAATCGGGAGCATAAGATCTTCGAGATGATCTTGTAAGTAACGGAGCACAAACTGATAGGGTGCATGTCTGTCATGCTGGTGGCATTATGCTTCTTAGGAAGAAGTGATATATGTGTGAAGTTCCAATCTGATGGAAGATTGCTTGTCTCGAAGAATTTTTTCACCTCTGCCGTGACATGAGGTCTCGTGATTTCCCTGAAGTGTTGAAAAAATTGGCCAGTCATACCATCAGCCACAAGGGCACTATCGTTTTTGATACTCTTAACCGCCCTCTTTATCTCGTAATTTGTAACCAGTTTGGTTAAATCACGATTCATACATGTCGTAACCTTAACCGGGAGTCCTTATAGCAGCTCCGGTGGGCTTAATATAGCAAAAAAAAAACGTTTCCTTATAAAAAAGAAAGAAACAAAAAGCGTTTTCTCCCCCTAAAAGGCGATGCTCAAACAGATCAACAAAACCACCGCTTTTTTCCCTAATTCCTCCGGCCGACGTCGGCTCGTACTTCTTCTTTATACTTTACAGTTTATTAGATTAGGTATAAATGATAATGGGTTTCCTTTCTCTCGGGCGAGTTGAATTTTCGTTCGTTTCCCGCATTTGTTTTCTTTTCTTCCGGAAGAACGTTTGTCCGGCATTTGATCTACGATTTTTTTGGGTTAATTCGGTCGGTTTCGGTCCATTAAGTTAAATCTCTGGCGGTAGATGGAATTTATTCTGTTCGGATGAATTTTGAATCTTTAAACCACTTTGGATTTTCTTCTATCTAAATGCTATTTTGATATTGTTATTCAGTTTCTCTATCAAACCCCGCTCTCCTTAGAAGCGTTGGTTGAACCGTTCTGTAATATTCCAGTGGTTGCCGCAAGGAATGACGTCGTAGCGATAAAATACGATGTCGATCACACATCCTTTTCGGTGTTGACCACACACATGTTACTTTAGTGATGGATGCATACTTTCAAGTGGCATGTGTGACTTGGTTCCTCTTTGCTGGTGTTCGTTCCAATTTGAAGAAGCAACATCTTTGCACTCTTACGTGCCAAATTTATAGATGTGAAGATTTGGGTATCTACGTTGTCGGTCGAGGTTTCTATTCATTAGACTCTTTCACCAAAGGCGGTTATTTGCATGTGAAATAATTTTTTTGGCAACAACCACAGAGGAGAGGGCTTTTTGAAAATTACCATGTGTGGGATCATGAAAATTCTGTAAAGAAAGATAAAACTATAACCATTATCCAGAAGCAACGTTTGAATTTAAAAGGAAGAAAATCAAAGTCAAAATATTTCAAAAAAGTTTTGATACGAAAGCATTGGTATCAGATTGTCGAAGTTCCAGGATTATTATCGGAAACATCGGGTTTTGTCGTGCGGTGTGCAATTCAAAGGTTATACTATCGACTATAACGGATTTTTTTGTCATGCGGAAGCATCGGGTTTTGTCTAAGTTATACTATCGATGCACATATTTTGCATCAGATTAAGATCAAATACAGAGAATGAAATAACGGATTTTCTTGATTCGTTAGCGAGTAAGACTTTTCTATGAAAAACATCGTCAAAATCACTTTTTGGTGTATCTTTTTCACTATATGGCGTATATATCTGCTTATTTAATAATTTATTTTCAAAAAATTATGTATAATTTTGTAATTCTAATTTGAAATCAATAAAATTGTTCGCCGTAAAAAATAAAAATAAATAACTTCTCTTTTCCCACCCAAAAATTAGGTGTTTTAAAACTGTAAAACCGGGGAAAAGCGAATTATGCCATACGTGTCGACGAATCAAGTTGAAAGGCTTAAAGACGTATCCGACACGTAACCAATTAGATCTTTCCACGTCATCGCCAATAGCAAGTGGATAAGAAACCTTTCGCTGTTCTGTTCATCAACCGCTCTAAGCAAATTTGGGGTTTTCGTTAGGGTTTTGAATCTGGAATCTGGAATCTGGAACCTGAAATCTGAAATCTTTGATTATCATGGAGGAGGAATTGCTTGATTGGGAGCTTCTTCATGGCTCTGACACGGAATCAACTGATTCAATCACATCGAACAAGAAATCGGGGAACTCAAATGTGATCGATGACGGTATGATTCTTTCTGATCATTTCTCTGCCGATAATCTCATCAAAAGATCTGGTGAGACCACTGATCCGACCCAATACGCTGTTTTGGAACCCGATAACTCTTTCCGGGTCGATTCCGGGTCGAATCAGATGCATTATCCGGGAGAGGTTCGGTTTGATTCGAGTTCCGGTGATGCTTGTGTCGGGAACGAATTATGGTTGAATGATTCGAAAACTGGGATTTCTGGTGATGGTGAAGTCAAGGTGAGTGATTTCGAAGCTGTCGATGAGAAGAACGTCGAGAGCGAGGCTGTTGCGGAATTGACTGAGGATGGAAGCAATTTTGTGTTCGGATCAAACGATCTCAAAGTTGATGATGGAAGGCATGTTGAGAGCCAATCTGGTGTTGAAGAGCCTATTGAGGATTCGAGTGAGTCTCGGTCTGATTCAGAGAGAAATGAAATGGTTTCTGGAGATTCTGGGATTGTGAATGGTGAAGATGACATTGTTTCTGATAGTGGAGTTGTATCTACTGAATCAGTTGTGGCTGTGAGGTCTGGTGATGGGAGTAAAAGTAGTGACACAGTGTGGTGGAAGATGCCATTTGCGCTTGTCAAGTATTGTGCATTTAGGATTGGTCCTGTTTGGTCTGTTTCCATGGCTGCAGCTGTGATGGGTCTTGTTCTCTTGGGACGCAGACTGTATAATATGAAAAAGAAAGCTCAAAGGTTCCATCTTAAAGTTACAATCGACGATAAGGTACACTATATTGACATTGAAGTTGATTGATTGAAACTTTTGCGTCATCATTTTGCTTGAAGTTGGTTATAGTTAGTCTAGATTGATTCTTTTTCAGGCGTCAGCTTTACTCAATTATGTTGCGTTGATGCGAAGTAGTTTGGTTTTTATTCAAAGATTGTCCTGTCCTGGCTTAATTCAAGGATAGATCTTTGTAGTTAATATGTTCTTGGAATTTTTCTAAATCAAGAACAAAAAATTGCTTAGGCAGCATCACCTGCACACCTGAAACATTTTATTTGCCCGTTCTTTCCTTTGGCGGAATTTTCTTCTATCATTATCACGTCTTGGGTTGTTTATGATATGTGCAGAAGGTGTCGCGGGTGATGAGTCAGGCAGCTCGACTCAATGAAGTGTTCACAGAGGTAAGAAGGGTCCCTGTTATCCGCCCTGCTCTGCCTTCTCCTGGCGCATGGCCGGTTTTGAGCCTTAGATGAGAAGCTGATCATATAATGTCTCATCATGTTATGTACCAGAAGAATAGAGAGATACATGTGTGTACAGTGTCTCATCATGTTCTGTACCAGAAAAATAGAGAGATACACGTGCTTGTGTCGTTCCTTTGCATAGTAGTTTACTATATTATTCAATAACATTTGCAAGTCTTATGCAATAACATCTGCAAGACATACAAAAATGCAGGTCTTTCCATGGTCGAGCATATATTCATGAATCATGAAAGACCAACGAACAAAAAATTAACTAACACAACAAAGCGTTTCCAAAACTTCATTTGAATTTCAAAGATAGATCACAATGAATATTGCACTAATATTTGTAATCCCAACAAAAAAAGATCCCAAAACGAAGAATCAACTTATTTATACATGTAAGCAAACTCTGCTACTTTCTTATCTTACATTCTCAAATCACTAGTGAATCTTTCTGTCTTGAGTGTTAAATTTTGGTAGGATCTCGATCAGATTCTGAAACGAGAGCAGAACCATATTGATCAGTGTTGGCCGAGGCTTCGCTCTTGCTTCTTCTACCACTTTCCGGTCTTCTCCTCTGCACATCCCCGTCTCTTGTGCCTTGGGAATCACTAGGAGCTTCATATAGAGTTACCGACTTGCCCCTGCTATGGAGATTACTCATGACTTCCTCATGTGCATCGCTGTCCTCCTTGAGAGTCTCGAGGACTTCTACCACATGATTCATGAGGGGCCTTCCTTTCGGGTTTTGGCTTAGGCATTGGTATGCCAAACCAGCTACTTTCATCAACGCGTTAGTGTCGTACTGTCCATCCATTCGAGGGTCTATGATCCTCAAAAGCTTTTTGTTGTGATTCAATAACGGTCGTGCCCACTCTACCAAGTTATGCTCCCGGCAAGGTCTGCTTTTGTCCATCGCCCTTTTCCCAAGCAGCATCTCAAGGAGAAGTACCCCGAATCCATAAACATCACTTCTGGATGTCAAATGTCCTGGTACAACAATCACAAATATGATCCATTTACAATGCAGCTGCATAATACGATCATATCATCTATTCATAATGCATATACTTAAAAGGGTCAATTTAACACTGGTAGACAGAAACAGCTATGAATTTAGTAGGTGCTTGTATCAGTTGACCATGCTGACATCAAACTTATTTTACCAATATTAGATGCCAGAGAAATGCTTATGGAAAAATAGCAAAGACAGACCTGTCATTACATATTCAGGAGCAGCGTATCCGTAAGTGCCCATAACACGTGTTGAAACATGTGTTTGATCTCCTCTGGGACCATCCTTTGCTAGTCCAAAGTCTGAGAGTTTAGCATTGTAACACTGCACAAGCATTACACCTTTCAGGGGCAGCATAGACAGACAAATCGAAAAAGTAGAAAACCAGGTCATTGTAGACTTCGAGTTTCACTGACAACTCTATGCACTTGTACAATACCTATTGAAGAACAAGAATTAGAAATCTATGTAATTTCAAAACAAAGGGCGTAATAGCTGACCTCGTCCAGCAATATGTTTGCTGTCTTCAGATCCCGATATATGATGGAGCGTTCCGCACCATGAAGAAATGCGAGACCCTTGGCTGCATCTAACGCGATCTTCATTCTTTTCGACCATGTCAAAGTGCATCCAACTCCTGCCAGCGAATCCCAAGAGAAGAAACATTTGGTCAGTAAACCATTTATAATATGGATATGGGAACATAATCTGTGTTTTATCCATCAATAAGCTTTATCAAATTCTCTTCACGTTATTCATAATGACAAAGAACTAATATATCCATTGACTTCCCCTCTAACAAATTGTCTGAACTTCTAACCTTTTATTCTCAATTCATTTATTACCATCTGAAACTACTCTCATCTCATCTGAAACTACATCTTCGTTAGTAGCTTTCAGCTTTAACCATTGGGTATATAGAGTCTCCATAACGTCTGACTGTTCTTTCGAGCACCAGCACGTGCTTGGTTTGAAATGCATATTTCAATAACAGATTCAGTCGGTTTTGAAAAACTCATTTCATATGATCCTATATTTTGTTCTTTAGTCTATAGGACTGGGATAACTCATATCAATGCGATAATGGCATAAAATTTGAAAGTGTATATCATGAGAAAAGTCATTTGCAGTTATATAGAGCAAGTACGTAGAGAGGTCAATAGATGCATAATTATTTTTTTCAATCTTCATGTCTTAGATGATGGGGAACTTACTTCGAAAGAGATGTTTCTCCAGACTCCCCATTGCCATGTATTCATAGACTAATAATCTGTGATCATCTTCACAGCAGTAGCCAATGAGCTTGACCAAATTCTGGTGACTAAGCTGTCCTAAATAGTTAACTTCAGCCTGCAAAAATTGAATATCAACAGTTTTAATAAAAGAAAAACCACACATTCCCAAGTCCATATCTCTGATTTGTGATCAGTCACTGCTTAAGATGCATTCAAGAAGCACATAGAAACAAATAGAAAAACAAATTTACCAGCCACTCTCGATCTCCCTGAAACCCTTCTGGATTAAGTTCTTTGATGGCAACTTTGGTAGACTTGTAACCAGCCCTCACGTTCTCATCAATAACTCCTTTATAGACCACTCCAAAACCTCCCTCACCAAGAATGTAATCTGGCCTGAACTGCTTAGTGGCCATCTTCATCTCTTCGTAGGTGAAAACATCGACGTTTTCGTATCCGGGATTCGACTGGAGATCTTTGATGTTTTTAGGTGCCAGAGGCAAGCAAGTCGCACTCGATTTACCAACTGAATCTTGACAATCAGAATTCATTAGATACACAGCAGAATTTTTGCCTGATTTCCCTGAGACAATAAACAAAAATGGAGTTTTCATTTCTTCAAAACAGAGAAAGAAATCTCCAATTACAACCAAAACTCAATAAGATAGATGCCCAGACTCGAATTTTCAATCACCAGAATCGGGACGAAAGATCAAGCAGCAAAAAGGGGCAAATCAAAAACTCAGAAAGAGAGATCCAAATCGGATTGATACCTGATGTCGTCTTCTGAGAAAATTGGTACTGCTCTTCAGCGCTAAAGCAAATCCCCATGAAAAATAATAAAAAAAACTCTCGAGGAAAGGCGTTCTGTGCTAATCGATCGCCGTCACATTGTCCATCAACGAGACAGATCCAGAAGAAAACACACACCCGAGAAACTGCCGACTAACTCTCTCGGGAGGAAAATGGAGAATAGATGGTTTTCTCGGAGGTTCGGAGAGAGAGAGAGAGAGAGGAGAAGAAAAAGGGAAGACGATAATTGTAGAGAGAGAGAGAGAATGAATTGATCCGTTGGAATCGAAGGATTTGAGACTAGCCGCCAAAAACGCAAGTGGATAAGAAGAAGCTTTTATTAGGCTGTGTTTTTGATCATCAATTTAGGTCAAAGCGATGCGAAACTCTTGATTCGATTTCTACGCCTTCCGAATCCAAAATCTCCATTCTACTTCACAAACGAAATTCCGATAATCATCGAATCCGAGATGTATCTCAATTCGAAACTCACCTGTGATGGTTTCTGAATGAATAAATTCCTCAGAATCGCGGAGGAACCGTGAGAGTCGGTCGCCGGAGATTTCGGTGACGGAGGAATCGAGATCGAAATCGCAAGTCCGGCGGTGAGAAACCGTAAAATGAACGGGAAAATAAATAATAATAATAAATTTTATTTTAGGGAATTTTTCTAAATTGGAAAAACATTCATTGACTCTAGTTATTAATATTATCATTTTTTGTTTTTTATGATATTTTAGGTAACCCAAATATTTTGTTTCTCAAATTAAATTATAACTCTTCCGTTTCAAAAAGATAAAATTTCTAGTTTTTTTTTTGTTTCGTATACTGTCCGTTTATTTTTCTGGGTCAAAATTTTCAAATATCAAATCTACAATATTAGATTTGAAAAATTAACTAAATGGTTAACGATCTATTTTCCTACGAAAAATATCATATAACAGTATGCGGCTCATATTAAAATTCCGTTTTATATCTCCTCAAAAACTTATATATATCACATATGTCGATTTCAATGGTTTATTAACTAAAGCCGATACCAAACCATCAAACCCCAAAACTAATAACCCAATCCATATGTCCATCCGCCTAAAATACTCAATGCCCCCAAATAAAAATCCCCAAATCAATATTTTTCAAATTCTTACTCTTGGGGAAATAATACTATTAGTATTACTCTTGGTGTTCGTTTTAATGATTCAAAAAACAATTTATCCTATTTCTTTTACGGCTCTGCAATTCATCATTTTTGTGGTTTGGTTTTGTTGAATTTTTTATGATCTTTAATCATCATTCATCATCATTTTTGTGGTTTGGTTTTGTTGAATTTTTGATGATTCATCATCTACGAGAAGACATACTTTGGTAACAATGTTGAGCAGAGTAAGGAATCTTTCAAACTAAATGCAATAGCTTCATTGCCAAAACAAGAAAAACAACAAATGTCGTAGATGCATAACATGATGATAACAGTCAAGACGGTCTCTAATCATCAGCTTCTGCAACCGGGATAGAAATAGTCGATACCATTATCCTTGATCTTGAATTGAAAATTCTGCAACTTGTTCCTCGAGCTTCCTTGACCCGAGTTGCTTATCCCCTTGTTCAGAACAGTCAACTGTATATGCAACGAGCCAGTAATAAACAGTTTAGACACCAAGAAATAACCAAAACGAACGGTTTAATTTAATGACATCGAAGAAAGAAAAAAAGTATCGAAGATTTACTTGGCCATGTACGTCATTTGCTAAACCAGAGGCTAAAGGCTCTGCCTTTATCACAACATCTGCAAGGCATACCATTTGTAGCAAAAATGCAGGTCTCTCCATGCTCGAGTATATATCTTTATGATTGAGAACGACCAACGAACATTTCTGTCTTTAGAGAAAAAAATTAAAGAATGGCCTGTTAAGACGCGAAAGAAGAAAAACATACCCTATCATGTACTTCAGAAGGGGTTCGATTAAATAAAAAAACCGAGCCTCTGGCTTACGTTTTCAGAAGTTAAGGAGTGGCAGTAGTGCAGGAAGTCCAAGACGTGATCTGAATTGCTACTGGTAGCAGCAATTTCCAGGAGAGACATGTCATCCACCATAACGGTTATGTCGCTATTAGTTACACTGCGTAGCTTTCGAACGGTTTCTTGTATCTCCCGAAATAGTTTTGCAACTGCACTCATATTTTCTTCACCATCTGCTAAGGAAATTTAGAAAAAGAATTATGGGCACCTTACCAAAAAGGTTTAAAGATGACACAAAACAATGAAACATCCACTACAAGTAGATGAGATCAAACGGAGACCTTTTCTGTCTACCAAAATAAGTACAACGAAGCTAGACACAAAAACTCATCATTTGTGTTCAAAATACACTTTCTTATAGATTCTGAATCTGATTTGCATGGAGCAGAAACCAAATGCTACTTTAGTTCTTTAAATCGTAGCTTACAAAGAAGAACCAATGATCAAATGGGATAACCAAAACCAAAACCAAAAGTTAAGATATATGATCCAACTAGTTCTCTCTAAGGCCAAGGCACTCCCAAACATCCAAAATATAAGATCTGTCTAACCCTCTAAGTATGCTTTATCAAAGACCAACTAGCTTGTTAACTGACTGCTAGTTTAGCTAATGTGACATTAAGCATTGGCAAAACTTTACAAAGACTTATCACTTCCACAGTTTAAAATCCCTCTGGGAAAAGAAAACCATGAAGAATCAAATAACAATAATTTACTTGATAAGTCTCACCTGAGCACTTCATCATGAGCATGTCGACGAAAACCAATCGATTGTTTGTCTTTTGAGTGGCTAAATTGCATCCCTGTACATAACCCAAAACACACGAACATGGTAAGAATCCTGGTAGAAAAACAGGGATATACCGTATCTCAAAAGTGAATAATGATGTAGAAAGCCATGAAAATTGACACAAACAGAAGAAAAAAAATACTTTACCAGTTTACGCAGGATTCGATCATAATGAGAGAACGGGCGAGCAAAGGCGAGAAAGATAAGGGCATCAGAGGAATGAGGGGAGAGAACACGCTTCATCAGCTGGTGAAGCACAAACGAGCCACTGGTCTCCACACAGTCCTCGATCAGTACTACCTTCCCACTTAGTGGGGATGGATCAGCTAGCTCCTGATCAAACCCTAAGGCTAAATCGAGTAGATTCAGAGATCGATCCATGGGCTTAACACCGTTGAAGCAAACTGAGAACATTTTAAGATGCTTAGTCATTATTAAACAAACGTATAAGAACAATTTCATGATTGTATCAAGTAGAATTCACATAAACAATTGTCATCATCATTCATTTAATCATTTCTCTAAGAAGATACTATATGCTCAATTCAAACCACATTTACACATGTAAGTCAAATTTTTAATCACCAACTCATACACATCAAATCTTGATTTCTCCAACACAGTTTAAGTCACTCAAAAAGTTCAAAGTTCTGTTATTTATCAATCTTTTGATTAAACACAGGTAAAGGTTATTCAATTTGATTTCAATTGGATTATATACAATCGACATCTGATTGGATTCCTCCTTCTTTCGTTTTTAAACAACACATAGAAACCATGAAAAAGTAAATTCGTTGAAGCAGTAAAGAGTAAATCCATGAAAAAGTTTACGGAGTAGATAAAACGAACCGGCGGTGGCGAGTTCGGCGGCGGAGATGATGAGCTCTCTGACGGTGACAAGCTTGGCGGTGGTAGCAATTTGGAAAACGACTCCGATGATGATGACACTACTTTCAATTTGTTGATGAATTAAATTAGACATATTTGCATAGATTAATATTTCTTTAAATTTTATTTACAATTTTAGCACTTAATTTTTTTTTTAGTGTGTAAATGACAAAAATATTATTCTCTTACTCTACATTTATACTGTCTACAAGCGTACACACCGTAATGTAGAGAGACTAAATTGTCATGAATAATAACAAAAGTGTTACAAAACTATAAACCATAAATTAAAGTGAAAATTACCCAGAATAACATGGATCTTTTATGTAATTACTAGATTAACACCCTCAGAACCGAGTTGACTAGAATAACACAACTCTTTTGTCAAAAGACAAAACACCCCTATTTGAGTTACTTATACACAGAAATGCCATTTTGATTTATTTTTCTCAAAAAAAAAAAATAAACGGCACGCTTTTGAATTCAAAACATTTTTGTCTTTCTAAAACATTTTCACTTCCCTCGTCTTCCCTAGAAACGTAAAAAACTGTTTTCATATTCCTCTCCCACACGAGTCCGTCGCCGTCGTCCTCCTCTCTTCTTCTTAAGCCTCGCCGTCGTCCTCCTCGCCGTTGTCCGCCACTCGTTTGCTATTTTCTGTTCTTCAGCCTCGCCGTCGTCTTCCTCTCTTCTTCTTCTTCATTCGCCGTCGAGAAACCCTAAAACCAAGCCGCTTCTCTTCCATCTTCTCTTTCTTCGCCGCCGTCAGGAAACCCTAAAACCCAGATTCCGGTATTCTTCGTCTATTATTTTGATTTTGATTTTGCCGCGGATTATGCAGATTTGTTGGTATTGTTGCAGAATTGTTTGTTTTGTGTGTTGCAAATTTGTTCCTTTTTGCAGATTTGTTATTATGTTGCAGATTTGTTTGTTTTGTGTGTTGCAGATTTGTTCATCATGTTGCAGATTTGTTATTATGTTGCAGATTTGTTTGTTTTCTGTGTTGCAGATTTGTTCATCATGTTGCAGATTTGTTATTATGTTGCAGATTTGTTTGTTTTGTGTGTTGCAGATTTGTTCATCATGTTGCAGATTTGTTATTTGTTGCAGACTTGTTTTTGTTGCAGACTTGTTTTTTGTTGCAGACTTGTTTTTGTGGCAGACTTGTTATTTGTTGCAGACTTGTTTTTGTTGCAGACTTGTTTTTTGTTGCAGACTTGTTATTTGTTGCAGACTTGTTATTTGTTGCAGACTTGTTTTTTGTTGCAGACTTGTTTTTGTGGCAGACTTGTTATTTGTTGCAGACTTGTTTTTGTTGCAGACTTGTTTTTTGTTGCAGACTTGTTATTTGTTGCAGACTTGTTATTTGTTGCAGACTTGTTTTTTGTTGCAGACTTGTTTTTGTGGCAGACTTGTTATTTGTTGCAGACTTGTTTTTGTTGCAGACTTGTTTTTTGTTGCAGACTTGTTATTTGTTGCAGACTTGTTATTTGTTGCAGACTTGTTTTTTGTTGCAGACTTGTTTTTGTGGCAGACTTGTTATTTGTTGCAGACTTGTTTTTGTTGCAGACTTGTTTTTTGTTGCAGACTTGTTATTTGTTGCAGACTTGTTATTTGTTGCAGACTTGTTTTTTGTTGCAGACTTGTTTTTGTGGCAGACTTGTTATTTGTTGCAGACTTGTTTTTGTTGCAGACTTGTTTTTTGTTGCAGACTTGTTATTTGTTGCAGACTTGTTATTTGTTGCAGACTTGTTTTTTGTTGCAGACTTGTTTTTGTGGCAGACTTGTTATTTGTTGCAGACTTGTTTTTGTTGCAGACTTGTTTTTTGTTGCAGACTTGTTATTTGTTGCAGACTTGTTATTTGTTGCAGACTTGTTTTTTGTTGCAGACTTGTTTCATTTATCGACTTGTTTCATTTTTTTGTGTATAGGTATGGATTCTAGTGAGAAAAGAGAATATCCTCGGCGGATGTATAGTGTTGTTCCACAGCAAAATAAAAGTATAAATCATGGATGTTCTTTGTCAATTTTGAGAGATGTCCGAAAGAGTGTTGGCGATGAAGTATGGGAGTATCTAAAGAATTCAGCTCTTGGTGTTCTTATTTTGTTAGCAGAGAGTAAGTTTTGTTGGCATAGTAAGACAGTTCACTACTTCCTCACACATCAGTTGAAAATCAAAAGTTCAAGTGAGATTTGGTGTTTGATTGGAGAGAAACCTCTGAGGTTTTCATTGCATGAATTTGCTGAGCTCTCGGGACTTAATTGTGATCCGTACAATGTTGAAAAAGAAGGGGAAGAAGCGGAAATTGATCACCGCGAAATATGGGCTGAGATGGGTGTGCCTATAGGTGATGGACCTTCTTGGGAGGAGTTGGCTAAGGTGTTGACAAAGTGCAACACATGGAGCTACGAGAAGAAAAGAATTGTAGGTTGTTTGTGCATCCTCTCCCTAGGAATATTTGGTTTAAGTAGAGGATGTAGGATGGATTTGAAATGTGCCAAGAAAGCATTGGATCCTGCTGCTTTGGAGAGGTTTCCATGGGGTAGGAGGTCATATGAATTGTTGATTGAGTCCATCAAAGAAGCAAAACTTGCTGATAACACTTACACTTTGAAAGGACTAGTTCACGTGTTACAAATATGGGCGTATGAGTCATTTGAAAGATTAGGAGAACTTTATGGTAGAAAAAAGCAAGAACAAGAACTTCCTATTCTCTCATGGGGTGGATCTCGTGGCCGTTACCAAATTGATGATATTGTTCTTGATGAAAAGAAAAATCATGGCCAGGTATATTTCTGCTTGCAATCCCTTTAGAGACTTGTTCTAGGATTCGTTGCAGACTTGTTCTATTCGTTGCATACTTGTTTCATGTGTTGTTGCAGACTTGTTGTGTTGCAGACTTGTTTCATTTGTTGTAGACTTGTTTCATATGTCGCATATTTTTTGGTGCAGACTTGTTGTAGACTTGTTTCATGTGTTGCAGATTTGTTGTAGTTTGTTGTTGTAGACTTGTTTCATGTGTTGCAGATTTGTTTCATATGTCGCAGATTTGTTGTAGTTTGCTGTTGTAGACTTGTTTCATGTGTTGCAGATTTCTTTCATGTGTCGCAGATTTGTTGGTGCAGCACTTGTTGTTGTAGACTTGTTTCATGTGTTGCAGATTTGTTTCATGTGTCGCAGATTTGTTGGTGCACTTGTTGTTGTAGACTTGTTTCATGTGTTGCAGATTTGTTTCATGTGTTGCAGATTTGTTTCATGTGTTTCATATGTCGCAGATTTATTGTCTTCTCGCATTTTCATTTCTCACTTTTAATTTGTAATTGACTACAGGTACGTGTCAGACAATTTGATCCAATGGTTAACCACAACAAGGATGATCACAAACTAGACAATTTGATCAAAGACATCATGGATGGTAAAGTGGCTGAAAATGCATGGAGTAAGGAAGACAGTGTGGGAAATAAGGCACTTGTTGTTGTAGAAACTGTAGGTGGAACTTCGAAAAGGGTTCGAAGTGGTAAACATAAAGATCCCATTAAGAAGCCACGGGTTGAAAAGAGGACAATATCTACTGTGCATGAAAATGTTGATTTCAGTGACATTGGAGATTTCGGTGCACTGGTCAAAGCTTTAAGTAGCTTAAGTGAGAAAGTGGATCTGATGGACTCAAGAATGAATGAGAGATTAATGGCAATGGATAATGACATTGGTAAACTCAAAGAAGAGGTGAAGCAACTACGGCACGTGCCGACTGTCATAGAAGTAGTTGATCAAAGTTCTCCTAACAGAGCTAATCAAAATTCTCCAGACAAAACCCCGGTATGTTCTTATATGTTTTGTTGTGTTGTAGACTTGTTTTATTTGTCGCACACTTGTTTGTATTGTTGCAGATTTGTTTTGTTGTGTTGCAGACTTGTTTTATTTGTCGTAGACTTGTTAGTATTGTTGCAGACTTGTTTTAGTTGTCGCAGACTTGTTTGTATTGTTGCAGATTTGTTTTGTTGTGTTGCAGACTTGTTTTATTTGTCGCAGACTTGTTAGTATTGTTGCAGACTTGTTTTATTTTGTGTGTTGCAGACTTGTTTTATTTGTCGCAGACTTGTTAGTATTGTTGCAGACTTGTTTTATTTGTCGCAGACTTGTTTGTATCGTTGCAGATTTGTTTTGTTGTGTTGCAGACTTGTTTTAGTTGTCGCAGACTTGTTAGTATTGTTGTAGATTTGTTTTGATGTTTCCTTATGTTAATTTTACAGTCCTGGTTAAAAGTTCCAGTGGATAATGTGAATGCTGGTGAAGCTACCTCTAAGGAAGAAAACAAAAAAGTTGAAGACCCAGAAATTGAGGACATAACAGAGCAATACCATAAAGAGGAGAATGCAATACAGTCTGATACTGAGTCTGACCCCAGGAAACAGGCTCAACAAAAAGTTTTGAAGCACAATTTAGAGCTCTTGTCTAATGTCCTAGATGATGGTCACGATCGACCTAAGATGTTGGGTCCCACGCAGAAATCACCCTTTATGGGAAACTCAACGGTGAAACGGATAATGGAACCTGATGTCGCATTTGGTTGCCATCCTAGTGATGCCGCATATGATCCTTTTACACCAGTTGATGCAGTTAAACTGCAGAATCTGAGGGATTTTATTCGTGTTCGTGAGTAAGTTGTCAACTTCATTTTTGTTTTCCATATGGTGCAGATTTATTTTTTCGTGTTGCAGATTTGTTTAAATATTTGGTGACTTATTCTATTAGGGAGCAGCCAATTGGGACATTCGACTGTGAAGTCAATTTCTACCGAAGGCTCATGACCCGTAAAGAAGAATGGCCAGAGGAAGAAAAATCAAATTACGGTTGGGTAGGTGACCAGGTAACTAATCTAATTCTCACTTGTTAGTATTGTTGCAGAATTGTTTTTTTTTTGTGTTGCAGACTTGTTTTTTTTGTTTTGTTGCAGACTTGTTTTTTTTTTCGCAAACTTGTTAGTATTGTTGCAGACTTGTTAGTATTGTTGCACACTTGTTTTTTTTTTTTGTTGCAGACTTGTTTTTTTGTTGTGTTGCAGACTTGTTTTATTCTGCAGACTTGTTTTATTCTTTACAGACTTGTTTTATTTGTTGCAGACTTGTTTGTTTTATTTGTCGCAGACTTGTTAGTATTGTTGCAGACTTGTTTTTTTTTTTTGTTGCAGACTTGTTTTTTTTGTTTTGTCGCAGACTTGTTTTATTTTTTGCAGACTTGTTTTATTTGTCGCAGACTTGTTTTATTTGTCGCAGACTTGTTTGTTTTTTTGTTGCAGACTTGTTTTTTTTTTGTTGTGTTGCAGACTTGTTTTATTCTGCAGACTTGTTTTTGTGTTGTGTTGCAAACTTATCTTCTTACTTTTGTTTTGCAGCATATGGTCTCCTCCATGCATTTGTTACGGAAGAGGTCTCTCCGAGTACCTACTCCATCCCGGACAGAAAAAATTGCCTTCCTTGACCAATGGTTTGTCGTCTTATGGTATATCGACTATAAACAGTTTGCCATTTCGCCGCCGAAGTTCTTGTTTGGTGAAGGTTATGAAATGACGTTTAATGGGACATCTCCAGATTACGCCCAGACAAAGAAGAGATGGATCGACGATGTTGATATTGTCTACTTTTTTCACAACATCAGCAATAACCACTGGATTGCGTGTGAAATGGATCTCAACAAAGAGATGATTGAGATTTACGATAGCATCATTCCCGAGAACTGGAAAAAAGTGGTCGACGGGGTGAGGCCATTTGCAAAAATGGTTCCATATTGGATTAAAGCTTTCACACCCAAAAGGGAAAAGAAAGGGTCGTAAATTGACTGCTTTCAAACTTCACTATAACAAGCATGTCCCACAAAACGTTCAGACAGGCGATTGTAGTGTCTATGCTGTCAAGTTCGTGGAGTGCCTTGCACTGGGATACCAAATGGATGGTTTAAGTGACAACACAATCCCCGAAATCCGTTTGAAGCTTGCAGCAGAGATTTTTGACGAGGTTCCTGACGCAAACCCTCAGATGTCTGACCCACGGCCTTATGGTCAAGACAAAGTCCGCATACCTACGCATGCCACACAATCGTAGTTTATGTACTTAGATCCAGATATGTAGACTTATTATCCTTTTGTCACAGACTTTTGTTTATAACCTTGTTGCATACTTGTTTTCATATGTTGCAGACTTATATTGACAGTGTTGCAGACTTGTTTCCTATATTGCAGACTTATTATAACTTTGTTGCAGACTTGTTTCCTATGTTGCAGACTTATTATAACTTTGTTGCAGATTTATAAGTCTGCAACATAACATACTATATCAAGTAAACTATATACTATTAAAATTGCACTGATAATAAATAGAGGGTAAGGATTCAAAAGTTGGTTTACAGAAACGTCTTATAAAACATGATTAAAAAGTTCAAGTTATAAAATAAGTTGGTAAAACATTTATACCAACTACATCCTTAACCAAAATATCCGAATAACATAAACAAAACAACAATGAATCATGGGTTGAGTCTTAGAAAGGAGTAAAACCTTGCTTGTGATCATTGTTGTAACTCTGTGGTAGAGGAAATGGGTACCTGACAATAGTGATTGATGAAAATTAGTTATCAGGAAATACTATTTTGAACTTTTATTTTATACTAACATATATTAAAAACGATATTACCTATTCAGAAATTGGTAGAGTTCAGGAAATGTGTAATCTTCAAACTCTATATCTGAGAGCCCTTCTTCTGCTGTAAGCCATGAATGATCTTTAAAAAACAAAATAGGTTGTTAGTACATTGTTAGCCATGAATGATGATTTAACAAAAAATTGGTTGTTAAACTCTATTCTGTTTAACTTACGGACTAATGTGGAGACACGGAAACACCTTAGGATTCCAAATATGTGCCATTCATGCTCACGACAAAATCGTCTTGACAATTCCTCAGCCAACTTTCCGTAAGCTAAACATTCCAATCCTTTAAACCTGAACGATTGGAAACAATTTCAAAACGTAACTAAAATATGTAACATATCTCATTTTGATGATCACAAAAAGCCACTTACTCTTGGTTTCTAATCGTAAATTGAACCATTGCCCTCATCCTAAGCTTCTCATAAGAAAGTTGATTCCACCATTTCCAGTTAATCTTTCCAACCCAAGTAATCACTCCTAGAACATCTATAAAGAACACAAAATTCAAAAAATAAAAACTCAAAAATAGTATGATCTAAAAAGATATACTCTATTTTACCTATAGGGTAACGTTCTGAGACAGTTTGACTTAGGATATCAACGATTGGAGTGAAAACCAAGAAATGATGGTGGTTTGGAGAGTCAGCGAGTAGTCTCATTTCTGTGTTTGAGTTGAAGTCGATCTCATAAGAGTGGCGAGTGGTTTGGCCAAGAATAAAACCAAATGAAACGCTAAAATCTTTAAGGGAGAACCAATAACGATTGAAATGCTTAAGCCATGCATAAACATTTAAGGCTTCACCGGAAAGATTTGCTGAAATTCTGTTTCCCTGAAAACAAAAGAACCAATAACGATTGATATGTATTTCAGAATAAAGAAGATTTCTCTAATAACAAACACTTTAGAAACGAAACCGAATTCCTATACTAATTAGAATCATCAATATATAACAAGTGTTGAGATATTACCTCTTCATCACACAAAATAAGATGCATGGTTGGGGCAGACAAAACAAACTCTTTAGTCCAAACACGCAAGATCTTCACTCTTAGGTTCCAATCTTTCTTGCGCCTATTGATTTCTGAGATCATATGGACAGTTTCGTTTGCCATAATCTTCTCAACAAAGTGTCTGGTTTAGAAAAAGAGAAAGAGAAAAATATGAAAGACGAACGGTTTAAAATGTTAGAGAGAAGAAGCTATGAACGAAATATAGTAAACGCAAGCCAATGAAGAAGTTGAAAGGATCACCAGATTTTTACGCAAGCTATTGGTTCATTTATTACAAGCACCGATTCATTTATTACCAAGAAGAAGTTGAATCGGTTCATTTATTACCCAGAACCGTTCTTCTGACTTGTTTCCTATGTTGCAGACTTATTATAACCTTGTTGCC
>PKML01053821.1:0-18156 GCA_002933935.1 Eutrema yunnanense
TTCTATGAATCCTAACACAATAGGATATATTCCTTATTTACAAAATGATATTTTCCTGATTCTTCGAGATACTACGAGATACGTAGTTATCTCCTAATAATTTACTTGTTCTTGGTCGATCCTCCATATTATTTAAAATAAAATTTCTAAAAGTACTAAATAAAAAACATTAAATCATGATTGTACCCTTTATCATAAACATAAAACTGTTAATTGGTTTTTTATTTAGTACTTTTAGAAATTTTATTTTTTCAAAGAGTCCATAGTTATAAACCATAAGTATATAAGAGTCCATAGTTAATCTTGGTTTTTTGATAGAAGGTGAACCTCACGTTCGCCGGCGAGAATTTCTTATCTGTCCTTCTTCCTCTCTTAGCTATCCCAGTATGTCTCCGACTCTGCCTCCACCTCCTCCAATCCCGCCAGATCCGCCGCAAATCCCCTCCTCCGTCTCTGTTCCTGAGCAATTTCTGGATGTTCCTATGCCTGATTCGACTCAAGCTTTGCCTCCCTCCGAGTCGCCTACCTCCGAGTCACCTCCGGTTCTCCCTGCGACTGTGTCTGGTAGAGATGGGTCTGATAATTCTTCTCAGTCGCCAACTCTGGATTCTTCTCCCGATTTGCCTTCTGGACTTCAGGGCCCAGCCTCATTGAAGAGCTCAGAGTTCAATTGGGCAGCAAACCTCAAGCCCTCTTGCCGTATTCCCAAATCTACCGTTCCTGTGACTATTTCGCCGGAAGGAAGGTTTAGGGTCAAGGTCCCAAATGTGGTTTTTGAGAGAGGAGCAAAAATCCACTCAGATTACATCGTGGGAATCTTCTATGGAAACCCTCCTTCGTACGGGAAAATTTGGGGCGTGTTGAACTACCTTTGGGGTAAGGACAGGAGAGTGACAGTCCATACCCTAACAAAAAACGCTTTTTTGTTCCACATCCCTTCTCCAGCTCTCCATAGACGAGTGTTGCAGCATGAGTTATGGCGAGTGGGAGACTCACCATTCTTTGTTACAGAGTGGAAAGCGGAATTCAGTCTAAATCCTCCTTCATTGGAGAGAGCTCCTGTGTGGGCTAAGGTGGAGAACATTCCTTTTGATTTAGTCACGGACGAGGGACTGAGCTACATCGCGCGACCCCTGGGGCAAGTGGTAGATGCTAAGCCATTCACTAGCATCAATTCGGCGGAAATTAAGGTCATAGTGGATCTAACAAAGCCTCTCCCGAAGGAGTTCGAACTCGAAAGGGAGGATGGTGGTGTAAGGATCCTCACTGTGTCTTACCCGTGGCTTCCTCCGCTTTGCCCAGTTTGCAATGAGATTGGCCATAAAGCTTCCTTTTGCCCTAAAGCCAGCAAGGATTCGAAAGGAAAAGGGAAGGAAAAGGTCAAAGAAGTTATCTCTGAGCCAGCGTCGACTTCTGGATCGTTTGAGGTTGAAGCTGAACCTGCTGTAAAGGCTGCAGTGGTAGAAGCTGAACCTGCTGTAAAGGCTGCAGTGGTAGAAGCTGAAGCAGTTGTAGGGGCTGGTGTTTCTTCTAAGGCTGATGAGTTTTTGGAGATTAAGTCGGATGGTATCTCGGAGGCTACAACTGAGGTTACAATTGAGCAGGGTTTGATTGCAGCTGATCGGAATTGCGTTGAAGCTTCGGCATCCTCTCTAGAGATAGACACAGCTTCTCTGGAAGTTTTAGTGGTGGAAGATCAGAATAGGTCAGCTAAGGCGCTTCCTAACAAAGTCTCTGATTCCCCTTTTATCATAGCCACCAATACAGTCCCGGCTCCTCCTAAAGCGAAGGAGATGGCTTTGGCTGTGATAAATAAATTCAACTTGCTGCAATCAGGGAAGGAAGAAGAGATAATAGAGCCTGAGAGGGTGGTTGTTTATTCCCATAATCAGACTGCTTCTTCTTCCCCAGCCTCTTCGTCTTCAAAACAAAAGAATAAGAAACGCAAGAAGAATGGAAAAAATTCACCGGTTTATGGTGGTGGTAATCCTCTGATCTTAGAGGGGCGTCACCTAACCAAAAATCATTAAATGTCGGAATCATTTTTTTGGAACGTGCGGGGTATTAATGAGGTGACAAAGCATCGATCGCTCGCTAACTGGCTTATATCTAGTCCAGTGTCTTTTGGAGCGCTTTTGGAAACGCACGTAAAGGAACCTAACCTAAACCACATATTATCTAAAATAGGACCGGATTGGTCTGCCTTTTGTAACTATCAACATTCAGAGCTTGGGAAGATTTGGATTATATTTAAGCTTCCAACAAAAGTGAAGCTACTTTTTGCAGATCTTCAGTCAATAACCGTGGAAGTCACATTGGAGGAGGGCCAATGTTTCATCTATACGGCGGTATATGCTTCAAATGATTTAGAGGTTCGAAAGGAGCTATGGTCTTCGCTGCGGGACACCTCCACATCCTTTAATCTCTCTGCTTTACCTTGGATGGTAAATGGTGATTTCAATGAGATTCTCTATCCTTCTGAGACGTCAAACCAGTCAATGGTTAGATCAACAAGGGCGATGAGAGCTTTTGGGGACTGCCTGACGGAAGTGGGACTTTTTGATCTCCCGTTCCAAGGGCCTCAGTTCACTTGGACAAATCACCAGCCCCTGGATCCGATTGGAAAGAAGCTGGATAGGTGCTTGGTAAATGGGCACTGGCTGATGGAGTTCCCGACCAGTCACTGTAAATTTGAAGCCCCTGAATTCTCTGATCATTCTCCCTGCCGTATCCAGTTGTTCACAAAGCCACCAGATTATGGAAATAGACCCTTTAAGTTCTTCAATATGCTTATAAAGCATCCATCCTTCTTGGATGTGGTGAGAAATGCATGGGCGGAAGCTGGTCCTTTAGCCTCAAACTTGGGAGATCTAGGGTTCAAGCTGAAGCAGATGAAGAGACCAATGAAAAATCTATGTAAAGAGAGCTTCAGTGATATTGAGAAGAGAGTTCTCGAAGCAAATGAGGTCCTGAAAGGCAAACAGGTTCTCGCTCTAAATGATCCTTCTTCTTCCAATTTACTCCAGGAATCAGAAGCAAGGGAATCTTGGATCTATCTGAGGCTTGCAGAAGAGAGCTTTTTCCAGCAGAGATCTCGGATTAAATGGCTTGCCTTAGGAGATTTTAATACTCCTTTCTATCACCAGGTGACACAGGCAAGGAATGGGTCTAATGCCGTTAAATATTTAATTAGGCCTGATGGTACTAGATTGGAATCAACCAAGGACATCCATGAACATGTTGTTGGTTTTTTCGCTGGTATCTTGAGATTGATTAGGGGTCAGTATAGCCCTGAGTTGCCAGACTTTCTGGATCTTCTTATTCAGTCTCCTTGTTCCGAGAGCCACCTACTTGTCCTCAACGCTCCAGTGACAAAGGAAGAGGTTAAAGCTTCATTGGCAGGTATGCCTTCAAGCAAAACTCCTGGTCCAGATGGTTTAACTGCAGAATTTTTCAGAGCTAGTTGGACGGTAATTGGTGATGAGCTCTCAGCAGCTGTCTTGGACTTCTTCAGCAATCCTTTCATCCCCACGGCTCTTAACTCTACATCGCTTGTATTGCTCCCAAAGCGTCCAGGGGCAGATGAGCTAAAGGAGTTCAGACCTATCTCTTGTCTTAACACGGTGTACAAGATTATATCTCGTATCCTGGCAGGAAAGCTCAAACTCATTCTTCCTGATATTGTGGTTCCAAATCAAACTGCGTTTGTGAAAGATAGGCTGCTTCTAGAGAACGTGTTGCTAGCATCGGAAGTGTTGAGAGGATATCATAAAGAGTCGATGCCGAGTAGAATTACGTTGAAAGTGGATATCTCTAAAGCGTTTGATTCTGTTCGTTGGGACTTTATTTTGAGCTCTCTTCAGGCGTACCAAATCCCAAGTGTGTTCCTGAACTGTGTAAGAGCCTGCATTTGTTCTCCATCATTCTCTGTGAGCATCAATGGCACAACATCAGGCTTCTTCAAAGGCAAATCAGGCTTGAGACAGGGAGATCCTCTTTCTCCATCTCTGTTTGTATTGGTTATGAATGTGTTATCCCTGATGTTGAATAAAGCAGCAGCTGAGGGGGATTTTGGGTATCATCCAGGATGCGAGGATGCTAAACTGACCCACTTATCCTTTGCTGATGACCTCCTTATCTTCCTTGATGGGTCGCCTCAATCATTGAAGGGGGTATTCTCGGTTCTAGCCAGGTTTGAAAAGCTTTCTGGCTTAGCTGTGAATATCTCCAAGACAAGCATGTTTTGCTCAGGAGTTGCAGAGGCGTCTCTGTTGGAAATAAAAAACAGCTTTGCCCTTTCCCCTTGCTCTCTTCCCATCCGCTACCTTGGCCTTCCTCTGTGCTCCAGAAAGCTCTCTGTGGCTGATTGCGATCCATTGCTTGAGCAGATTAGAAAGAAGCTAAACAGCTGGACTCATCGCCGTCTGAGCATGGCTGGCAGGTACACGTTGATCTCATCTGTCATCTCGGGGATTGTAGGGTTCTGGAGCTCAGCTTTCTTTCTCCCTAGGAAGGTAATCAGGAAGATAAATTCCCTCTCAAGTGCCTATCTTTGGCATGGAGCAACGGACACAGCAAGAGGTGCAAAGGTTTCTTGGTTTGATATCTGTTTTCCAAAGCAGGAAGGGGGATTGGGATTGCGAAATCTCTCTGTCTGGAATGAAACTTGTGGTCTCAAGCTCATTTGGATGATGTACTTTAGAGCGGGATCTATTTGGGTTGCTTGGGTTCGCCGTAAATACCTATCTTCCTCTACTTTTTGGGCCCTAAATGAGAAAAACTACGGGTACTCTTGGATGTTCCGTAAGCTGTTGAGGCTAAGGAAGAAAGTGAGCTCCTTCCTCACAATAGCTATTGGAACTGGTGATGACACCTTCTTTTGGTGGGATCCATGGACTCCGTTTGGTCCTTTGATCCAGTTTTTTGGTCCTAGCGGGCCTTCCCTTATGGGAATTCCGCTCTTCTCTACGGTAAATGACATCATTTGCCCGACAGGATGGAACTTACCTCCAGCAAGGTCAGAAAAGCAGATTCAATTATATACCTTCATCTCGACTATCACTCTTGATTCCTCAAGTGACAGAGCTGTATGGAGGGTTGAGGGAGAGACTCAAAAAACATTCTCCTCTCGTAAGTCATGGAACACCATCCGTAATACAAAAGAGATTGTCTCTTGGCATGGTTTGATTTGGCATAAAGCTAGAGTCCCAAAGCACGCTCTCACGACATGGCTTTTTGTTCTTAATCGCAACCCTACGCTTGATCGTCTTGTGAAGTGGGGATGCGATGTGGAACATACTTGTCTTCTATGTGGTGAACATGATGAACGGAGGGATCATCTGTTCTTCCAATGCTCTTTCTCCTCGGAAGTCTGGTTGAAAATTGTGGGAAAGCTTCGCGTAGCAGCTCCTCCTATCTCCTGGGATGACATCATCTCTTGGTTACATTTGGCTTCTCCAAGTAAAGATATTCGACTAGCGCTCTGTCAAGCCTGGCAAGCTTGTATCTATGAGCTATGGCGAGAAAGAAATCGTAGGTTCCATGACGGAATCTCAATGACTCCCACAAAGATATTTTATTTGGTTCTTAGTGTAGTTCGAAACAGGGCGCAAAGCCTGTGTCTTCATAATCCTGACCGTGCATCCCTCCTCCAATGCTGGTCGTCTTCCTCTCTTCTAGCTCCGTAAGGTTGTACCTGTTTTCTCTTTTTTCTCAACGTTCTTTTTTGTATTAGATGAGTGGTTTCATCTGGTTCCTTTGTAACACTTATTAAATTTATTCAAGCAAGCCCTTTATCAAAAATAAGTATATAAGAAATAATCAAAGAGCTGTAATCTATTACTATAAGTCATGACTCACTTTACTACTACCGTCTCTACTCTCTCTCTCTCAACCCACGTCAATTCGACTCAACAACAATATTAGCGTTCAAAGAAAATCTGGGTCCCACTTTTATTTTAGTGTCTTAATTTGAAATTATATTGTCTTTTGTAATTGGAGCTTGATTATCTATTGAATAACTTTATGTCAAGTGTATAACATTGTTTGCAGGACCAACAACAATTACAAAAAAAAATCCCATTAATTTTGTTGGTTTACAAATAGGAAAAAACAGCAAGAAAGATTTAAAAATAACACAGCAAGTTGAAAACAAGAATCAAAAACAAATAATTTCTGTGTTATCTCAAGCTCTACATTTAATATATATATATATAAACATGTAAACATTGGAGAAAACATAAGTCCAAACTAAAAAAGCTTCGATTTTTCTATGCAAATTAATCATTTTCAAGTAAATCATCTGTTTTGTTTCATATTCAAGTAATTATTGCACATAGGGTGAGGAAATTTTGCAAGAAACTTCCTTCACCTTCACGAAGTTAGTGCCAATTCCTTTTAAATTAAGGCAAGAAGATATTGACATTGTCGTAGGTTTTGCGGGCCTTTTATATTTAGGATCAATATTTCATCTCAAATGTGCAAAGCTTTCACATGGTAAACTTTATATAATATGAAATAATTGTGACATTAGTAGTTAAGATGGTATTGTTGTATGAACTAGGCACGATGATTCTACCTTCTGTACTAAGTAACAAACGATCCTAGTTACTAGAAGAAGAAAATCCAGCTTTTATGGTGTTTTTGTTTCCACTTACACCAATCAGTCGTCACAATTCTAAACTTATATTTATCTAATTTTTCTTCGACCATATATTTTTAGTTTAATGGTTGAAGAATTATTATTATTATTTTTTACATCTAAACTAACCATGTAAAAGATACAATTCTTACTGATACCTAAATCCTATAATTTTTTATAATCAACCAAAACACCTATATATAAATCTATTGGATTTGGCAAGGTCTAGATATGTGTGAACAAATTTGTTTAATAAAAAAATATTCGTTTTAATTAAAAAAATTGTTTAATTATGGTAATCCACGTGTAATCCTAATCGGTTCGCACTAACAATAGTGTCCACGGCATTTCAGTCAATGCGTGTTTTGCCACTAAATTATACGTTCATGTAGGAAAATTTGAATTTTGTCTTTTCGTTTAGCTATTAGCACTATCAATGAGTTCATGTATGAATCTTCTCATCAATCTTTTTCCTTATCAAATTATATTGACTTCGTTTTTTTTAAATCGCCTGTCTCTCGGCAACATTCACCTCTCTATCTCGATCCGTCTAGATTTTTCATTTCCAAAATGAATAATGATGTGTGAGATGCGAGTCTCATATTTATTTAATATCCTTAAAATGTTTGGTTTTACAATTGTAGAATAAAGGGACATAAGATGTTCTTGACTGGTCCTCCATTGTCTTATGTAATCATATTGTGTGCGTTATTAATTTTCAATAATTATACTCTTATTTTGGAAATATATATTTTTTTTTCATTTTTTCCACCTATTATATATGTGTTTCCAGAGAGATATATGTTTCGCTCGGTGGCCTCCTGATGTTGCTTCAGGGAGATCCATCCAGCTCACATTTCTCACTTTGAACTCTACCAGAGGCTCTTCCTACTCATGAGGAAGCTGTGAGATGCCATTGTCTAATCATTATCCGACATTTTCACATAAAAAACCGAATCAACAGAGAGCTTTATAAAGCTTTATCTTATGTTGAACTTTAGCTATTTTCATGAAGCAACTCTTGTACAAAAGCAACTTCTTCTTTACCGTTTTAACATCATACTCCACGATTTGACTGGTCCAATTAAAATGTGCTTGTATCTCTTCTAACCAACTCTCACTTGTGTACCACATTCTCTCTTGCAACAGTATGCAGCCAATTATAAAACTCAAAAATTATATAAATATTAAAAAAAAATTGACTCGTTTATTTAGTTTTTATCTCTTCCCCCGACAATTCCATACACCAAATTGTATATATTTTGCCAGTTTGCGCTCGTTTTAATTTTCTATACATTACAAAATATGAAATATTAGCAACAATTAGGGAATTTTTCATTTAGAAAATATAATAATTTTACCTAAAAATAATAATAGCGTGACAAGTTAAAAATACATTTATCTATCATTTAAACATTTTTTAATGAGAAATTCCTTAAAGTACCACCACACTTTGAAGTTTTGTTTCCAAAAATACCACCATTAGTTTTATTTTCCAGAAATTCCACAAAAAGTTTATGTTTTCCAAAAATACCACAAACACTAAATATGAATTTTAAGAGTTTATAATTTAAATTTTTGGGTTTCGGTTAACTACTTTCAATTTAGGGTTTAGGGTTTAATTTTTCGTTTTTAAGGTTTATTTTGAAGATTAAAATTTAATTTTAGTTATGTGATATTTTTGGAAATCATAAAATTTTAGTTGTATTTTTGGAAAATAAAACTAATAACTGTATTTTTGGAAACAAAACTTCAAATGATGGTATTTTTGAGAATTGCCCTTTTTTAATCAAACTATGCGATTGCAACAGAGCATGTCCCTTAATTACAAATCTAAATAACTTTTTCTTTTTTTCTTGTTTTTTTTTTATTTCAATTTTTTCATGATTTTTTTCTTTCTTCTTTTTTTTTTGTTAGTTTTACATCAAGTGGTTATGTTCGAAACAAACAATTAAATTAATACAAGGAAAAATACATCACACATGATGACATGTTTTGCATCTACGGTGTGACGAAGCTCGTAAGTTCGAGACAAACAATTAAATTAATACTTGATGTTACAGCATTCAAACGGATTCCACATGTTTTTATAAGACAATAACAATACTTAATTAGAAGAATAGAATGACAAATATAACTAAAATAGTAAATTGGATTGCAGTAGTTAAACAAATATTTACCACTGCACACCATTTGCTGAAAGGTGAAAAAAATAATAATTAATTTATGGGTAGTGTGCGAAAATTTCAATTACAACAAATTAGTAGTTTGACTTTTGAGATTATTGGGAAAATTTTAATGGAAGAAGTTATGAGTCATTATCAAGAAAGAATATGAGTCACTTACCAACTGTCTTTGTCCAAGCATATTCAACTTGTAAAATATGGGTCCCTTGGTCAAGATTCTCAAGAAACAAATTTATTTTCCATGATGACAATATTTTTTTTTTCCCAATTATTCTTATTTGTTTGGCTTAGTGAAATACTAACAAATGATCCATCCTAACTTTTTTTCTTGGATCTAGTGGAGAAAACTCTAAACTCTCATGAATCAACATTTTGTGCATAATTTGAATTTGGTGTTTTTATCACTTATTTGCAATGGTGTACTATGTTTATATAACATGCACAGTATGATTAATTTCTAACAAACCATTCCAAAACTAAATAAAAAAATTGGATAATCAATTCTAAAAACCCAGCGTATAATAATCCCAAGACGTGCAATGTCTTAAAAAAACATTGCGTCAAGATTAAAAAGTCATACAAATATATAAAAAATGGGAAAATATTTACTTGTTCTTGGTCGATCCTCCATATTATTTAAAATAAAATTTCTAAAAGTACTAAATAAAAAACATTAAAGCATGATTGTACCCTTTATCATAACCAAGTTACATTAAAACCAAAAATGGAATCCAGGTCAAAATGAAATTAGACAAAACCGGAAACTACAACAATTTCTATAACACAAAACATAAAACTCTCGTCTTCTACACCGCCAGAACAGAAGATCTCTGACGGACCACAACAGTTCAGATAACCACTATCACGCAAGATCTGCCACCGGAGCAGAAGACCTCCGACAGATCGCATCAACTCAGAACACCACCACCACGAAGATCCGCCACCGACCCCAATTTGTTGTAGTACAAGACCACTGCCGCTTGACGAGGTAGAATCATGACCCAATCTAGATCTAGAAGAAAAAAAAAACGAGAAAGAGAGTCTGAGAGAGAATAAATTGTCACGTGTGAGATTTTCGCGCCGGACTTCCCTATATATAAAAATTATATTTGCATTTTATATATTTGTTTGTTTCTTTAAAAACATTTTTTTACCCAAACCGTACCAAACCGATATTCAACTTGATCCTGAATGGAATTTATTTTTTAAAAACCGAAAAACTCGAAAATCGAATAACCCAAACCGAATCGAACCGATATACAACTTGATTCCGAATGAGATCAATTTTTTAAAACCAAATTAACCAAACTGAATCGAACCGAACAACCGAATGTCGACCCTAATTTTAGTATAGAGACGTATATGGTTTAGTCTTGGTTATTTAAAACAAACAAAAAAAAGGTATGTATGATCCTCCGACTCTGTCATTGTGCGTGCATATTCAACTTTGACAACGACAAGGAATGAGAATATTTGGCCTGTGAAATATGGGTCCCATTGTCAGATTCTTATTTTATCTTAAAAAAATAAAAAAAATAATAATAATTAAATTGATATTCAGTAAAGGTCCGTACGGCCATTTATTTGTTTTTCTCTGAACCAAATTTTACTTGTATAGATTTTTTTTTTTTTTGGACAATAATAGTAAACCGGATAGGAGAACCGAACCATAATAACCGAATGGACTTGGTTTGAGAATCTAAAACCAAGTTACATTAAAACAATCATAATCCTTCAATTGTTTGCTGTTCCCCCTTTAATTTCACACTGGCATGCCAATCATAATTTATTAAGTGAACACGAGTGTAAGGAAGCTTTCCACTTGATCTGATGAAGTTCATCGATTCTTCAAAATGTTGAACTAAGATAGATTCTGATTTCCCTTCTCCATTTCTTAACAAGTTAATAATGCACACAATAGGAACAAAAGCCTTTTTCTTCTGGTTTTCCCCAACTGGTGCATCTAGATTTCTAGTATCATATCGCTTGCTTAACCTTTGGTAATAGTCTGTGCTTCCTTTATAGGGATCTCTATCCGCCACATAATTTTCTGCTTCTGCCGCTGTCATCTTCAATTCTGCACCCCCACCATATTGGTATGTACCGGTGCCACGTCGCCAAATGTATGAGCTAAAAGCAATGCTCTGACCATGCCTTTTAGGTGTCCATACAAGCTGCTCACACTCAACTTCGTTACCTGCACTACACATACACTTCTAAAATTAGGCCCTAGTCAAATCCAGAGCCACATTTACATCAAATGTATGCCTTTCTTCCAGACAGCCATTGCTTTTGAAGGTGTTAACAACAGAAAAAAACGAAAAGAGGAATTTCGGGAGCATCTCACCTGTGCCAGAACATGAATTTATGCCCCTAGCTAAGTAACGAGTCCCTGGATGCAGTCTGCTACGACGGGCCATTAGAGCAACAATCCCTTCTAACTGACCTGAGCTCCCAAAAGGTCTATATTCTGCAAACCCCTATAATTAAATATGAAGACATGATGTGATGTCACCTCATCTTAGAATATGAATTCAAATGCTTCTGAGACTTGACATAAAACCAAAATCTGATTGGTTAATTCATTAACGGAGGACGAACCTGCAGAAGAATGGCACAGTGTTCAGCCAGCCCAATACTCTTAAAAGGAACGGATAACCATCTATTCCAAACGAATTCATCATCAGGGGTTTGTACTGGCAAACGGCTCGGGAAGGGCCGGGTGATGTCCCTAGTATCACAGAAGTAGTGCTTCCCGTCGATGTCAAGCTCTGTCAACTCCTGAATATTCTTGATTTCACCTTTCCCTTGAGGCTGTGGATTGTGAAGTGGTATTTTGACCCATTGACTCTCAGTCACTGTGTATACACATCCTCCACCAGGCAAATCCGGAATACTTGGATTTAGCTTGGTCGCAACTAAAAGCATCCCAAAGCTCCCCAAGACAGCATAACCGAGTATTGCCCTGCCATAAACTGAGCTCCTAGAAACACCTCTTGATCCATTCGTGATATAATCTACGGCTTCACGCTCTGGCTTGAAATTATCAAGTCCAGGCTTCCCATTGTACCGCAGGATACCGGTGGTGGGATCGATATAGATAACATGAGTGTCAGCCCTAGAGAACAGACTAGCTATGACATAGACTTCACCAGAGTCTAAGGTGACAACAACTATAGATGTCTTCTGACCAGCCACTGCAAGAAGAAGATAAGAATTTAGCCAACCAAATGATGACAAACACCTAGAGTGGAAAAAAAAAAGAAAACACTTGCATCTTACGGTAGGAGCATCATCATCAGAATAACTACATGGACTAACGAGCAGAATCACACTGTTGACATCTGAAAGGTTATTGAGAATGATGACAGCTTCAACAGAGTATGAAGACGGAGGAGCTTTCCAGTAGGAATTACATGAAGCAAGATTCAGAGGGGGTGAGCAATGACAAAAATGGTGCTGGATCAGTCCCAGTTTCGACCTACATTGCATTATGCAATCATCCAAAAGAGACAAAGGAGGATTAGGTAAAAACATATAACAGCACTCTGTATTTGAACTGAAGAGATGCGGAAAGTTTATCTCACACACGTGGTGTTACGCCACTTCCTTAAGGTTATCTACTTAATAAGCCTAAAATGACACTGATGGAAATTGACCAACAAGGGGGGGGGGGGGGNGGGGGGGAACAAGCAAGTTCCATTTAGAGCAAAAGAAATTGAGTAGCTTTTGAAACACCATCAGAACATAGCAATCTTGGATGTAATAGAACAACATTTTGAGGATAAAATTTCATCACGAAGCAAGCCATTCAATGCAATATGATGATACAGGTTGCAAATCTAGAAATTCTGGAGATAAGGAGCTAGGTAACTCAACCAAATCAAAACAGAGGGACCAAACGATATATTGAAACATCTAAAATATTTAACACCATGCATATAAGAACAAAGAAAAGAAGTTCAGCCACAGGCCTTACGGGAGAAAGAAATAAATTACCTTATGTAAGAAGCTTGCATATGGGAACTCAGCAAGTGATTCCTCTTGACCCAGAGCTTGAGGAAGGGAATTAAAGTCTTCTTGATTCGGAGAAGGTTGACCTCTAACAGCAAGATGATTCGTAATGTTAGATCCAAATACCTCATTCAGAGCTTCCCGGCCAGCATTATCAACACGGCCACTTCTTCGCAAGCTGACCAAGACCCTAACATAATCTACAATCAAGGCTTCAAGTACTATCGAGCTGCAGCATTTTTTACAAATGTAATGATCTGAACCTATTGACAGCTTCACGGATCAAGATATCAATATGGAACCAACAATCTAACAAAAGACAATGCAATGAGGAAATCGTTCACTTGAAATCCAGAGAAATAAATAGCAATGGAATCCCAAAATGCAGCCAAGTAGAATTCAAAGTATCTTCCTAAAAAATCCTCCACGATCACTACTTTTTTCACAAAATCCGTGGTCTCTATTCCGATTAAAAAAAAAAAAAAAAAATCGGAGATTTCTGAAATGCGTACAGGAACAAAATTCCACATTTTTTCCAATTCTCCATCAGCTAATTAAGTTTGAAATTCTTAGTCGATGATCATTCTTACAACATTCATATGCTAATTTTGATCGCCAATTTAGCTTTCATCTCCACAAAAATTCAATCAGTTTCAATTCAAGGAAGAAAAACCCATCTAACCAGCGAGGATGAGCCCATCAGCTCCAATCTCGCGCTTAACGGCCTCGCACTCGTTCCCCGTAACTCCGACTCTGTCTCCGAAAATTTCCGGCGGAATTTTGAATTGCAACTTCGCTAAGTGATTGACAAAGCCATGAGCATCGCCATGATCGTACTTTTTCCCCTCAGGAAAACGACGCGATTGAATTTCCAGATTTTTTTGTTTTTCTTTTCTTTCTTTTTTTTTAAAATAGTGATTTGTTCGAAATCGCAAAGTGAAAACGTGGAGAATGTGTTCGATTCTTTTATTCATCCGCGACCCTGCCAAATCCCATATTTATTTACGTTGTCGGAAAACAAAAAAATCCCATATTTATGTCAAATATATAATCGGTCGAATCCAATTTTTCTTACATGTATTATAAAATCAATAGATGACCAAAAAAAAAAATAAAAAAAAAATAAGACATGTATTATAATCGATAGTATTTTCTTAGACATGTATTAGTTGTTGATGCATGCATGACACCAATCATTTACTTGTCGTGCGCTTGGTGGAGCTATTGTAAGTGACCTTCACGCCGTCAGGACCGATTCTCCCACTGACGGTTGTCTGACTATCGACCGTGGTCTTGCCTTTGTTGCAGTTATCCTTCCCCATCGCGACACTGAGTAAGTACTCCTTTTTCTCTTTGCACTCGGAGTCGCCTCGGCAGTCCGCCGGCAATTTGCTCGCCATGTCCCGCGCCATCGCTTTGACGGCATTACTACAACCGCTTTTGGAAGAAGACATTTCTTTGTTTGTTTATTTTGTTTTCTTGCAATGTGTTTCTTAAGTATCGTTTCCAATGCACATGCACAACGCTTATATAGAAAAAATATCTGGTTGCAAACTAAATATCTATTACTAAAGAGTTTCTCATGCAATTTTACATGTTTTCCAGGGGTTAGGGAGAAATTAATCAATAATTACCGACAAAGTAGAGTCATCATGTCATGGTTAAGTTCTTTAATCGGATATATCACCCAAAAATTCAACATGTTAAATAAGGGATCATCCTTTTTCAGTAATCACTTTTTAACAACGCGCATAATCACTATGGTTTTCAAAAAACTTTTTTTTTTTTTAGTTATATATATAAAAACCAACCCTAAAATTTATCTACAATATTACTTGTATTAATTAACTATTTTGATTTTTTTTAACCGAATGGAATCTATTTTCTAAAATCCAAAAAACCCACAAACCGAATTATCCAAACCAAACCACCGAATTCCACCATAAATTAGTATATGCTTTAGTCTTGGTTTATTCTCGTTTTTTTTTTTTTTTTTTTAAGTTAATGTATGATCCACCGACTCTGTCATTGTCCGTGCATAATCATTTTTGACAACGACATGATTTATTAGTGTACGAGGAATGAGACTACCTGGCCTGTGAAATATAGCCATGGGTCCCATTGTCAGATTCTTATTTTCTTTACAAAAACATAAAATATAATAATAATAATTTAATTAATATTCAGTACACGGACGTACGGCCATTTATTTATTATTTTTTTGAACCAAATTTTACTTGTATTTATTTTTTTATTTTTTTTTATTTTTGTTTACATTAATAATAAACCGGATAAGAGAACCGAACTATAATAACCGAACAGACCTGGTTTGGGAATCTAAAACCAAGTTACATAAAACCAAAAATCATATCCGGGTCAAAATGAAATTAGACAAAACCGGAAACTACAACAATTCCTAGAACGCAAAACAGAAAACTTCCGTCTTCGGGATGCTGCTGCGTCTGATCTACACCGCTGGCGGACCACAACAGTTCAGATAACCACTATCTCGCAAGATCTTCCACCGGAACAGAAGACCTCCGACATATCGCATCAACTTAGAACACCACCACCATGAAGATCCGCCATCAACCCCAATTTGTTGCAGCACAGGACCACCTTATGTAAGAAGCTTGCATATGGGAACTCAGCAAGTGATTCCTCTTGACCCAGAACTTGACGAAGGGAATTAAAGTCTTCTTGATGCGGAGAAGGTTGACCTCTAACAGCAAGATGATTCGTAATGTTAGATCCAAATACCTCATTCAGAGCTTCCCGGCCAGCATTATCAACACGGCCACTTCTTCGCAAGATGACCAAGACCCTAACATAATCTACAATCAAGGCTTCAAGTACTATCGAGCTACAGCATTTTTTACAAATGTAATGATCTGAACCTATTGAAGTAATAAAGGGTACAATCAGTTAGTTTTTATATATATCATGCTTTAATGTTTTTATAAACATTTGTAAAAAATGCTGTACTATGTTTGCAATGGTGTACTATGTTTATATAACATGCACAGTATGATTAATTTCTAACAAACCATTCCAAAACTAAAATAAAAAATTGGATAATCAATTCTAATTAGAACCCAGGGTATAATAATCCCCAGACGTGCAATGTCTTAAAAAAACATTGCGTCAAGATTAAAAAGTCATTCAAATATATAAAAAATGGGAAAATATTTACTTGTTCTTGGTCGATCCTCCATATTATTTAAAATAAAATTTCTAAAAGTACTAAATAAAAAACATTAAAGCATGATTGTACCCTTTATCATANATTTTCTCTAAATATAAAACTGTTAATTGGTTTTTTATTTAGTACTTTTAGAAATTTTATTTTTTCAAAGAGTCCATAGTTATAAACCACTAGTATTACCACCCGTGCTACGCACGAGTCAAATTCTTTGGGTTTATTAGAGAACGTTGAATTCTTTCTTTCCAAAGCTCATAGACGGTGGCCTGCCAAATAATTAAGAGAGAGATCCTTCGCTTTATCAACCGTGGTAGGCTGAAGCCAGAGTAGAATCTGATGCCAATCGTTTGCAGTGCTGGCTCATGCGCTGCACAGAACGCTGCAATTCAGAACAACAGTAAATTAAAAATCTGAAGAGCAATAAAATCTTGTAAAAACAATTAAGTGAACAGTGTTAGGTTCAACTGAAAAAACTCAGAATTTGCTATAATTGTCACTAAATTCTAGAGAAATCATTCTTCAGAAGAAGCCTAAGAATAAAAACCTTCGGTGTTGATGCAGTGACTTCCACAGTCACTTGGATGCAGTAAAGCTGAAGAATAATTTCCTTTTCATTGTGTATTGATATACCAAACATCTGAAAGAAAAAAAAAACAAATTTGTGTATTGCAGAGACTGGACCAATTTACAGAAAACTGAAACAATTGATACATACATGTAGCTAATATATACCTCTCTTAATTTTTGTCTTAGAATTTAATCATCGTTCCCATGGCAGCACCGATTTTGTCATCTTCAACACTTCATGTTCCTCTCGCCCCTACAACCGTACATAAACCAATTTTTTTGACCGAAAATCTGAAACATTGAAATTATACAGAGAAAAAGCAAATCTCTCTACGGTTTTCAATTTATCCACCAGATTCACTCTTTCTCGAACCTTCTTAGCCCTTAACCGGTTCCGATGAAGCAATATGGTGCCCGATTGCAGCCGACAAAACTGTACAGAAGAGTGAGACAACGTTACTGGCGAAAGTGAGTCTCTGAGATCCGTTTACCCCTGAATCAAACTCGGCTCCCGCTCGGGACTTTTGATACGACCCCAATTTTTAATCAGGGTTTTGAAATCGAAGGAGGAGTATAGAACTTTCATATTCTGTTTTTCATCGATTGAGAGCTTCTCTACTATTTGTTTGTCGAATCTGAGAGATATAGGAGTTTGAGAAAGAAAAGATCGTGGACGAAGAAGAAAGATCGTGGGTCGTGGGTCGTGGGATGTTTCCAGAAACCGTTGCTACGGTCATTTTTTTTTATTTTTTCATTATCTTGCTTTTTTTATTTTTTAATCTTTTAAATGTAAGCACAAGCCATGTGGCAGAATTCAATTGGCCAGGTGACTTGTGCTTTAGTAGATAAATATAAGTATATAAGAAATAATCAAAGAGTTGTAATCTATTACTATAAGTCATGACTCCACACGTACACATCGGTAGCGGCCTATAGATTGTGAATTCTTCCTAAAGTGAGCACATCTTCCCATAGTAATCCATAACGGATTGTCCGTCTTGTTGACAAGCCGCAGTCTTGTTGACAAGCCGCAAGTTGTGCCTTAATCTGGTGAAGACGCACCTTGTTTCCCACCGAGAAACGCAGCTTCAATTCTGACCATAACTGACTTGCCTCCGAGACGAACGTCACAGACGATTTCACCTTCGGTTCAATGGAGGCGCGAATCCAACCTATCACCATTGAATTTACAGCCACCCATGAATCGTAATCGGAACTTCCAACAAGAGGTTTCTTCAAAGTACCATTGATGAAACTTGTCTTTCGTTTGGCTTGGAGAGCATTAAGCATCTCGTTGGCCCACTGATTATAATTATCTCCGTTCAACATCACCGGAGTAATCATCGAACCCGGATTATCGGATCCGTACAAAGCATACGGCGAAGGATTCATCGTCTCCACCGTGAGCTTACTTGAGTCGTCTCCGGATTTCTCCACAGAAGTATCTGAAGCCATGTGAACAACGATTGTTTAGTGCAAACGATGAACTAAACAAAGAACAGGTTCAAACTTTGAACTAAAGCAAAAAACGATTTTGGAAAAGAAAA
>PKML01053821.1:59086-70532 GCA_002933935.1 Eutrema yunnanense
AGCTAATTCTAGGTTGACGAATCTGGAACTTAGATCTTAGGATAATTGATTAGGCACGACAGTGCGATTAATTACCTGATAGAACCTAGGTGAGCAAATTGATTATTCGCAAAGAAATTTGGTTTAATTGATTTGTGAACATATCAAACCTGATATTAAAGCTGATTTAGACTTTAGAATTCTCAAAGAGATTTGGAATTCCTAGGATTTAGATTTAGATAATTCTCGCAACGACAGTTGGTTAATTATACTTTAGTGATTTGAGTTCTAGAACTGCGCTAAATCTGAATCATGTTAGTTAGTTTATCTGCATTCATTGATTTCCTGAGAAAAACCATGGGCCTATATTTTCCTGATTGAATACAACTCTTTTATTTTCTGCACTGCTTTTAATTACATCTATTTGGCTTAGTTTGATTCTTAACTATACAATCTATTGTGCGTTTCTGTGAGTCTTCTGTGGTTCGACCCCTAGCTTTACTATAAAATCTGCTTTAGTACTTTAGGGTATTAAATTGAGCATATCAGTAGTCATGACCGGAAGATTGCGGTTTGAAATCCGCCTTTGGCTTAAAATCGGTCTGTGGGGGATAATTCGATTTCTCTCCTTTGGTGAAGCTCGGCATAGAGCTTGAAGCGTAAGGTTGTCGTGACACCCCTTTTCTCTTGAGTTGATGTTCCACTAGGACAGCCTTATGCAACATTTCCTCCAAAGTCACATACGTTTGCATTTCCATTCGGTCTTGTAAATCGCGGTTCATGCCGGCTAAGAACCGTGCCATCGTGGCATCACTCGGCTCATCAACATCAGCCTTTAGCATTAGCTTTTCCATCTCCTGGAAATAGTCCTCCGCGCCTTTACTTCCTTGACCTAGACGTCTCAAACGTTTGTGAAGTTCCCGATGGTAGTGTAGCGGTACAAACCGCCGTCGCATAAGCGCGATCATCTCCGTCCATGTCTCCACGGGATTCTCACCGTTGCGTGTCCTGTTTGTCATAATTTGATCACACCAGTCAATAGCGTATTCATAAATTCAGTAGCGGCTAACCTGACTTTTTTATATGCGGAAAAGTTTTTGCAATCGAAAACGAGTTCGATTTTCTTTTCCCATTCAAGGAAGGCGTCCAGATCGTTCTTTCCGTAGAACGGGGGAATGCGAAGTTTCATTCCGCCAAGATCATCGTTGTTACGCCTTTGAGGTCGTGGATGTCGGTTTTGGTTTCCCTCGGATGAATCTCCACGGTCGTAAAATGGATTGTCCTCCGATTCATCTTGTCGCGGCCGATTTCTCCTCGGTCTCGCCGGTGCGTGACAACTTCCATGTCCAACACTCTGCTCGGATCTTACATCCTCGGCTCTATGGTCTCTCGGTTCAGCGCCTTGATTTCTCTCATTTCGTCTCGGCGTACGAACCCCTAGTATCGCCATTTGATCTCGCATCTCGCGGAGAATTTGTACCATATCATCGACCTTTTGGTTAACACCATCAACCTTTTAATTCATCGCTGCATCTCGTTCTCTCCTAGACCATGATTATGCGGATTTGCTTTCTTCCGACATGTTGTACCTTGCACAGAATCGAACACAACAAGTAAGTGTATGCAAGAGTTCAGATTTTTCCAATATAACCACAAAAACAGTGATTTTCGAAAAACTCAAAAACGATTTCCGTTTTTTTTTTTTGAATTTTAAAAATTATGACAATTAAGATAAGACACAGATCTACTTAGGTATATTTGTTTTTGATTTTTTTTATAAGTTGTTGAATTAATAAAAATCGAAACAAAACAGAAACAACAAAACTTTTAAACCCATAAATTTGCAAAGAAGATGAATAGTTTAAAAGGATAGATCTCACCGATTTTGGAGCAAGTATCTCTGATACCACTTGACACGATTCGACTAAGGACCGGCTTGCTCTAGTACGGTTGAGAGGGATAGATCCACGACTCCAAGGAGTTCTCGAGAAGAGATGATAAGGCGTGGGACAATTCCCGAAAATCCCTAGACCCAATTCCGACGAACAACACTTGAAACGAGGGGGTGGCTGCGTTTGCTTGAAGGATCCGAGAAAAAAGATGTTAGAGCGTGGGAGATGAATCCCGAAAATCTCTAAGCCCTTTGTTGCGAGAAGAATCGAACGAGTAAACGGATCGAAGGTTGCGTCGAGAAGATGCGGAAATAATCTCGATAAACCGAAGTAGATTTCAATGACTAACCATCAAGAAATCGAAAGAAAAAGAGATGAAATCTCTGAAAATATCTTTGATAAAAATGTTGTATGTTTTCGCAAATGAGGGAGAAGAAGAGATAAAGAGAAAAATTCAAAAGACAAGTCAAAGAGTCTCCTCGAAAATGAGAGAGAGACTACATGGAAAATTACAAAGAAATTAAATGACAGTTTGAACAACTCTTGGGATTCCGCCAGAAAATCCCCGCGGAGAATTTCCCCCGGGAAAGTCCCTCGAAAAGTCCCTCAGGAATAAATCCCTCGGAATTTCCCTCGGAAAATTCCCCCGCGGAACTCTCAAGAAATATGTCCGTTAGGCGGTGTAAGTCGGTTGCCTCGTTAAAACCTCTATACGGAAAATCCAATTGGGACAAAACCGTATACAGGAAAAATAGTACAAACGACTTACACAAATGGCCAAACCTCATAGAGAGTTCGAAGACAATGAGGTGAGGACGGGTTGTGTACGTTGGTCCTCCTCGATCCTTGCATCCGTGAGTAAGCTCCGAACCGCTCCCGCTAGTTGCCGTGCCTTAGACCGTGTGATGGGTAATTCGGGAATGACCATCGCGTCTTCTTGAACCTCCACCGAAGCCGTCACGTCCATGATCATATCACCTGCACCAGAGATTGGGAGGGAACAGACAGGCAGACAGGTGAGAGTAATGATTGCGTCTATAGGCCCATCTCAGAGACCTGGGACGATTACGACACGTTGTTCTACAATGCTTGGCAAGACGTTGATATACAGACCACTCGGTTTGTTGACCCTCAGACCATGCGAAGCCTGGCTATCGACAGAGCACTCGGGAGATTGATAGAGAAGATGGGTTTGGGGACTATGCCGATGCGACAGTATGATTTGTACCCTAACTTAGTACGACAGTTCCTCGCGACAGTCCGAGTTTACTATCAGGATGAGGTTCTAAAGGATGCGCTGGAAGGCACCATGACCTTCATGATTCACGGAGTGAGATATAGGCTGCCACTCCCAGATCTCTGCGACATTTATGGTTTCCGCAGGGATTTCCGGAAAGTCGCTTTGCCTACCCAGTTTCTCGATGTGCATGTTATCTGGGAGCACTTCGGGAACGGAGCCTACGACTCCAAGACATCTACTCAAATGGACGTTCGTCATCCCATTGATGACGATCCCGTTCGGCTGCGTTTCGAACTTGATCCGAGCGTACTGACTGCCGCACCTCGCACTCACCAAGGACAAGGTCCTTCTGCTAGCACACCTGCACCAGCTGCTGACATTCCATCTACTTCACGCCAGGGAGGACGAGCCCAGCGATCGCGAGCAGCGACCTCTTCTATCTCAACTCCGTCATTTATGTCTGATTCAGAACTTCCGATGGAGCCAGCCGCCTTTCAGAAGGTGATGATAGAGAGCATGCGGAGCATCTGGACTGCTATTTCACGCTGCCGCTGCATGACTGACACAGACGCAGCTCCTCCATCTCATCAGACTCCGGTTGATCCCTCGCCCGTTGATGATCCTGATTCTGATGGTGATTCTGAGGCCACGGAGGATTAGTGATCTTTCTATCTGATTTTCACGTTTGTTTTTCTTTTCTTTTTCCCATTTCTTTTTATTTTCATTTGAACTTTTGTGTCTTTTATGTTTTTGGATCTATGGATTTATGCTTCTATGATATTTTGTTGCGCCTAACTTGTGTTTGAGTGGTCTAACAGTGATTACATTTAACACCTGGATTGTTTGACACATTTGTGGAGCTACATCTGACCTTAGACGTTGAAAAACACGAAATCGCCTGAGTGTCGATCGATACCCTTTGGTATCGGTCGACACCCTACGCGAATGAGGAGAACATCATATCGACTTAAGCATGGTATCGCCCGATACCAAGTTGTGTGTCGGTCGATACTCGATGTTCCAGCACGGTAACTTCTTGATTTTTCACAATCCACTTGGTTCATTTGATTTTCTTTCACCAACTCTAGGCTATATAACACTGGGGACAGTGTTGTTTAAGTCAGGGGGAGGTAGTCGCTGACTTTGTTTTTGTTTTTCTGAGTCAGTCCATTTTTGAGTCAGTCCGTTTTTGAGTCATTCGTTATTTTATTGAGTCAAAACTTTGTTGGAGACTGTGATCTTTTTCTTGAATCTTTTGATCTGGCCTTGCTTCTAAGTGACCATTGTTACATAATCAGTTCTAGATCGACTAATGAAAAATCCAAAGGCTGACCAGTTAACCAAAAGACACTAATGAAAAATCCAAAGCCTAAACCAAATTTTTGCACTTCATCAATATGGTTAGTATCCATAGAGCTTGATTCATCATTCGTATCTGACAAAGGAACCCACGTGTTTAAAAAAATGGTATTTCTTTCCCTATTACAAGTTAATAAATCAGATGCATTAAAAGATGAAATGATTTTCTTCTTAGTAGAGGGTTAGGAAAATTTCCAAAGATCCCATTATTCTACTTCAGAGGAAATGATCACAGAAAGGATTGGAAGCGAGGCTAGGATTTTCTTATGATGCCATTATTCGCCTACGCCTTTGATACGTTGAGAGGGAAGAACCGGGGATTCGGTGGCTAACACCATCAATACTCGCGTCTCATACCTTGATGTGTATATGCAAAGCTACAAAAAGAAGAGAACATAATAAGAAATAAGTTTTGGGGGAGAGAAATAATATCAAAAAGTGTGAAAAAGGGTGGTTCCTTGTCATGATATTGCATGGGAAAGAATCTAGAAGGCTCTTGGTATTAATCACAGCGATGAAACTGGCGAGGATGGCTTGATTGAACGGTGCTGTGAGATAATGTGTGTAATCTGGGGAGCTGCTAATGTCTACGGAGAAGTACATGGTGGTTAGATCATGTACTTGAGGGAAAGCAAAGGCTAAGTATGGGGAAGTTGATATATCATGGTTTTTACCCCGTTTAAGTCATGATATAAGTCTGTTTTATAGAGTCTTTCTATTATTTCGTAGTGTTTTAGAGTCTTTTACAGGTTTTAACACGTTTGGAGCATAATTGGAGATATTGGTGCTTTCTGGAGCATTTTGGAGCAAAGCAGACGATCGTGTAGCTGAGTACCCGATTTAAAGCATCATTATTGATCGATACTGCCTAGTATCGGTCGATACTCATCGAGGCAGACACGACCCGCGACTTTTTTGAAGAGATAAAGAATTGCAAAATGGCCCAGAAGTCTTTATTATTTACAAGAAGCCCCAAAACGTGATATAAGTTATTTAATAGGATTTTAGAGCCACTTTGATGGCTATGCTTATTTTATTCTGGTTTTTGTGAGAGAGCTTTTGAAGGGAGACAAGTCTGAAACTCTGTTCGTCCGAGAGAAGATTTCGAACCCTCGTACTCTTTCTGTTTTATTTGATGATTTATTCAAACATGTTTATTGCTTCAATTTCCATGTCTGAGTAGATCCCTTGTTAGGTTCAGGGTTCTCAATAGGGTTTTCTCTGAATACTAGGTTGATTTGTTATTAGGATTCACTATCTGAATAAGTTCTTCACCATAGGTTGTTTGCAAAGCTAATTCTGGATTGAACACCTAGAACTTATATCTTAAGATAATTGATTAGGCGCGAGAGTGCGATTAATTACCTGATAGAACCTAAGGTGAGCAAAATAACTATTCGCAAAGATATTTGGTTTAGTTGTTTTGTGAACAAATAAAACTTGATATAAAAGCTGGTTTAGACTTTAGGATTTGCAAAGAGATTTGGAATTCCTAAGATTTAGACTTAGATAATTCTCGCAACGAGAGTTGGTTAATTATACCTTAGTGATTTGAGTTCAAGAACCGCGCTAAATCTGAATCATGCTAGTTAATTTATCTGCATTCAGTGATTCCCTCAGAAATACCCTGAACCTATCTTTCTCCCAATTGAATTTACAACCTTTTTAATTTAAGTCATGTTTTCAATACCATTGATTGCTTAGCTTAATTCTCTTCCATATAATATATTGTGTGTTTCTGTGAGTCCTTGTGTTCGACCCCTACTATTGCTGCAACAACTGCTTAGTACTTTTAGGGTATTAATTTGAGCATATCAGTTGATCTTGTTTATATTCTTAATGTTTGATAATCATTGATCCACAAATGAGAGTTTGCTAATGGATTGAGTGATTAGCATAGTGATTAGTTGCTTGAAAGAGAATTAGTCAAGATTAGTGATCTTAACCTAATGATTAGCATTGATTGTGTGTATTAGCATCATTAGTTAATTGTCTTGATGATTAGATGATGATGATTTAGGTTGATCTTTGTTAAATCTTTCACTTAGGTTGGTTCTTAATGCTATATTTGATAAGATAAACCAAAGTTTAGAACTGCACCTAGATTAGGTAGTTCTAGTTGGCGTGACAAACCAATCTAGAACTACACCATAGGATTTATGGTCTCATCCCATGCATTAGGGAGAGATTCGAGTAAACGGTGTTAGTGCTAGATTATATTTATCCATTCGAGTCTTGAACTTAGGCATTTCACTCCTAACCCGAGTTTAAATGAATTGCTTGAACCGAACCTTTTGTGAGCTTTTCACATCCTTGCCAATGAGAGTTGATGTCAAGGGTGATTAGTGAACTAATTGGGATTGGAGATTAATGCTTGTAAACCATCTTATCACAAATGATGGTTTGTTCTTGATTTGGTGTTTAACAAAGTGATTAGGGCCACGAGAGTGGATTAATCATAATTGTGAATCCCATGTTCTAGAATAGTGTTTAATGCAATATTTGCCATCATTATTTGATTGTTAATCATTCATTGATAGTTCAATCCATGATCCAACACTTATATCTTTGTTTTCTTTCTTGCATTTTACATTATAATCTAAAAATATAAAAAAAAAACCAAAACATTTGCTCTAGCTTAGGAAGATTCATGTATTCCTAGTGTTTCAATCTTAACCTCTTTGGTTCGATACCTCTTATACTACCTAGTATTTAGAGTAATTGATATGAGCTTAACACAAATTCTAATTATCATTCATACAAAGCGGAAGATGAAGAAACTCTAGCTGGCCGTACAGCACTCTCTAGAGGATCGATTGTAATGGTTGGTGATGAATAGGGATGGTGACTCTTCAACTGGCCGTACATCACTCTTTGAAGAACCGAGATGATTGATAGATGGGGGGAATGATAGACGCCACACAGATCGATGGACGAGATCTATGATAAGTCTGATACACTCTATACTTCAAGGAATCACTCACAAGAAGGATAGAAGACAAGTATTTTCTTTCACATAAAATAGCAAAGAGAAAACTCTCAATATTACTCCAAAACAAGGCTAAGTTCGACAATGACAATATAAAAGGATATAAAGAAAATAACACAAGTCTGCATGAAGGAGAGAGAAAGAGTAAGCATTAAAACATAGTATGTCCGTTTTAATGACAATACAAAAGGATATATCATAGTTTTTACCCTGTTTAAGCCATGATATAAGTCCGTTTTATCGAGTCTTTGTTCTATTATAGAGTCTTTTACAGTCTTTTACAGGTTTTAGCACATTTGGAGCATTATTGGAAATATTGGAGTTTTATGGAGCATTATGGAGCAAAACTGAAGTCTGGTGACTAAGTGCCTGATCAAAGCGTCAAGCATCGATCGATACCCCCTGGTATCGATCGACACCCATCGAGGAGATCACAAGTCGCGACTTTTAATGAAATTTGAAGAATTGCAGAACTTGCCCAGAAGACTTTAATATTTACAAGAAGACCCCAATTCGTGTTTAGACTATTAAATTAGGTTTTACAGCCACTTTGGCTGTGTGCTTTTCATTACATTGTTCTTGAGGATTTCTGAGATAGGGGAGACAAGTCAGAACTCTGTTCGTCTGAGAGAATATTTCGAACCCTTGTTTCATTCTACTCTTATTTTATTCTATTGATGATTTATTATGTTATGTTGATTGTTTCATTCTCCATGTTTGAGTAGATCCCTTGTTAGGTTCAGGGTGCTCAGTAGGGTTTTCTTTGAATGCTAGGTTGATTAGTTATTAGGATTCATTATCTGAATTAGTTCTTCACCATAGGTTGATTACAAAACTAATTCTGGATTCATCACCTAGAACTTAGATCTTAGGATAATTGATTAGGCGCGAGAGTGCGATTAATTACCTGATATAACCTAAGGTGAGCAAAATAACTATTCGCAAAGAGATTTGGTTTAGTTGTTTTGTGAACATATCAAACTTGATTTAAAAGCTGATTTAGACTTTAGGATTCGCAAAGAGATTTGGAATTCTTAGAATTTAGATTTTGATAGCTTTCGCAACGAGAGTTGGTTAGCTATACTTTAGTGATTTGAGTTCAAGAACCGCGCTAAATCTGAATCATGTTAGTTAGTTTATCTGCATTCATTAAATTCCTGAGAAATACCCTGAACCTATCTCTCCCAAATTGAATTTACAACCGTTTTAATTTACATTATGTTTTCAATACCATTGATTGCTTAGCGTAATTCTCACATCTATAATCTATTGTGTGTCTCCGTGATTCCTTGTGTTCGACCCCTAGCTATACTATAACAACTGCTTTAGTATCTAAATAGGGTATTAATTTGAGCATATCAACAACTACAAATACATAATCCTTGTGGTTGATCTTTGGCAAACCTAAAACAAAATCCATAGAGATATCTACCCAAGGTAGGTTAGCGATAGGCAAAGGCATATAAAAACCATAAGGATGTGACCTGGATTTTGCCTTTAAGCAAGAGTTTCACTTAGCACAGAACCGATCCGCAAGCCCCTCCTTCTAGCGCCACTTGATATGATCCTCCCAAAAACGGCACACTCGAGATCGGTAGAAGAACGGATAATCCTTGGATCCAAATTCGCGGAAAGAATTGGACAAGGCGGGGGAATGAATGGCTGCGTCGAGAGCTATGAAAGGCACTCGGTAAACCTGAACCGAAGGCTAACCACCTAAGGAACGTTGTGACTCTTCGGCTAACCACCTCGGAATCGATTGTGAATGTTGGATATGACTCACCAACAAACGAACCACGGATATGACACACCGCGGGATGATCAATGGCTAACCACCAAATGATCGATTTGATTTCGTTGGCTAACCACCAAAGAATTCGAAAGTTCCAAAGGAACAAAGGAGAGAAACTTCTCTAAAATATTTGATAAAAAGTTGATTGAATGATTTGAAATGAGAGATTACAAAGAGTATTTATAGAGAAAATAAGAGAAGTAGTCAAAGAGACTATTCTCGAAAATGAAAGAGATTGTGAGGAAAACAATACCTCGAAAATGAAAACAAAGACTAAGACCAAAGACTAAAATTAAAGAGTTTGACTAAGAATTAAAAACATGGTTGAATAACCCTTGGCCTTCCTTGACTAGTCTCCCTCGGATGTAGTCCCTCAGAAAATCCCTCGGGAAAGTCCCTCGGAGATAATCCCTCGGAAAATCCCTCGGAAATAATCCCTCGGAAAATCCCTCGGAAATAATCCCTCGGAAAATTCCCTCGAAAATAAACTTGCGTAAGTGAAAGATGACGGTGATGATGGTGTGCATAACATCAAGGTGGAGATTGGGCCAAAAGGTTGATATAAGCCCAAGCCTCATTAAAACCTTAACTTGGTAAACCCATTGGGACAAACCCAAGCCAAGGAAAAAGAGTACTTAAACCTATATCATTGGACCGAACCTCAATCACCAAGATGGGCACGGACCACATCAAGAATGGTGTTCGGTGGTGGCTCTTCTTCCTTGCTCAAATCGTCCAAAAGTGATCCGCGAGTGTCCTGGATGAGCTTGCGGATCCTTGACCTCGTCGTTGGTCCTTCGGGTGTGCACGTCAAATCTTTAAGCGTATCCCGGAATCTATCATCCTCCCCCAGTTGAAAAGGATTTGTCCTCAAATCCGGACAATCTGCACGCAAAAAGACCAAGTTAAAATTCTTAAAGCTTAAAGTCAAGGCGTTCTTACCTTGCAAGCATGTCGAGATCTGGGCGGGGACTTGAAATGAGTTGTGCTTCGAATCATTCAAGTCAGAACATCCGTGGTGTTCAGGTTTCAAGTTCCCGTTAACTTCTGTTCGTTCTCTAAGCTTGATTCGGCCTTCCTCGGCTACGGTTTGAAAGCTAAGATGCAATTTCCAATCTGCTCGACCAAAGACCAAAATACCTCGGCTATTAGCTTTAGAATATGTATTTAGTCGAGAGAACTTACCTTTCCCAGCCTTGGTTTGGTCGTTTGGATCAACAAGTTTCCTATCGACCATAAAAGGATCATCGGGTGGATTTTTCAAAGGAGGTATGAAGTCCGTTTGTCCAAATTGAATTCTGCTTCGACCACCTTCTTCTAAAGGCCCACTTGGTCGATGAAAATCATTTCCCTCAGTGGAAATTCGTCCGTTTGCTTCGTCCCTCAATAGTGGCAAAAGTTGCGTTTTACCGAAACGATCGATCCGCTTGCCTTCGGAAATTGCGTCCTCAAAGTCCTGCAAAAGAGAATTAGATTCACTCGGTGGCACCGGTGTGGGGTGAATAAAACTCATAGGAGTTTTCTTAATCATAAACAAAGATAGTTTAGGTAGCAAATCTCGCACATCACCTTTTCTCACAAGAAAATTTGAATTTCTCACGGGTTTGCTCTCAAAGGCCTTTTGCTTGGTTTCTCTCAGGCTCTCTTCTGGGTGTTTGGTGTTTGGGAGTTCACTCAAAACGTTTACCTCATCCTCAGATGCATACTCCTCATAATCGTCATAGATGGGTGCGGAATCAAGCTCCTCCTCATCATAGTCGTCATAAGTAGGTGCGGTTTCAAGCTCCTTTTGTTTCTTCTGATTTGGCTCACGATGGTTTCTTTCTTGCCTAGCCGGCATCCTAACATTAAGAGCGGCCATTTGCTCTCTCACCTCGGTTAGGATTTGGACCATGTTGTCTATCTTACGATCCAAAACGGCTTCACGCTTCCTTCTCGAACGTGAAGTAGCGGTTTTTCTTTCATTAAACATTTTTCCTCGTAAAAAGACACAAACACGTTAGTAAAAATCCTCACAAGTGTTTCTCTCAAATTTGTTCACACAACTCTCGTAATATCCTCACAACACACTAGAAGTTCTCCTCGGTTCTTAAGGAACTAAAATCGATGGTAGCTTTTAAAAACCAAATCGTCAAACTAGAAAAGATAGGAAGTGAAGAAATACGAAAATCAGCAAGTTCTTTTTTTTTTTTTTT
>PKML01053821.1:71110-145983 GCA_002933935.1 Eutrema yunnanense
TTTATAGAGAAAATAAGAGAAGTAGTCAAAGAGACTATTCTCGAAAATGAAAGAGATTGTGAGGAAAACAATACCTCGAAAATGAAAACAAAGACTAAGACCAAAGACTAAAATTAAAGAGTTTGACTAAGAATTAAAAACATGGTTGAATAACCCTTGGCCTTCCTTGACTAGTCTCCCTCGGATGTAGTCCCTCAGAAAATCCCTCGGGAAAGTCCCTCGGAGATAATCCCTCGGAAAATCCCTCGGAAATAATCCCTCGGAAAATCCCTCGGAAATAATCCCTCGGAAAATTCCCTCGAAAATAAACTTGCGTAAGTGAAAGATGACGGTGATGATGGTGTGCATAACATCAAGGTGGAGATTGGGCCAAAAGGTTGATATAAGCCCAAGCCTCATTAAAACCTTAACTTGGTAAACCCATTGGGACAAACCCAAGCCAAGGAAAAAGAGTACTTAAACCTATATCATTGGACCGAACCTCAATCACCAAGATGGGCACGGACCACATCAAGAATGGTGTTCGGTGGTGGCTCTTCTTCCTTGCTCAAATCGTCCAAAAGTGATCCGCGAGTGTCCTGGATGAGCTTGCGGATCCTTGACCTCGTCGTTGGTCCTTCGGGTGTGCACGTCAAATCTTTAAGCGTATCCCGGAATCTATCAAGTAGAAATGCTCCATAAGCACACTCAAAGTCTTATCTCGTCCAAAATGTCACATAAGGCCTCCTCCATGAGCTTCTCCAATCAGTATCTCTCTCATTGATCCTTGAGGAATGCAAAGCCTTTTATCTTTGAACAAGAACCCATTATGTTGATAGAATGCTCCACGAGCAGCATTGCTTGTTTCTTTGAAGATTTCTTGAAAATCTGGATCAGTTTCGTATGAGCTCTTAATATGCTCAAAACCCATGATCTTAGCCTCCATTGTACTGATTAAGGCGTGCCTCCTTGATAAAGCATAAGCTACAATGTTCTCCTTTCCCTTCTTGTACTTGATCACGTAGGGAAAAGTTTCTACGAACTCAAGCCACTTAGCATGTCTCTTCTTTAGCGTAGTTTGTCCTCTTAGATGCTTGAGCGTCTCATGATCTATATGAATAACAAACTCTTTGGACAGTAGATAGTGTTGCCAAGTTTCAGGAGATCTTACCAAAGCATAGAGCTCCTTATCGCAAATTGGATAATTGAGTGAAGCTCCACTGAGTTTCTCGCTGAAGTATGCTACTGGCTTTCCTCCTTCAATTAGGACAGCTCCTATGCATGTACCAGAAGCATCACATTCAATCTCAAAGGTTTTCTCAAAGTTAGGAAGAACCAAAACAGGTGCATGTGTGAGGCTGTCTTTGAGCTTGTTGAATGCATCCTCTTGTGCTTGTCCCCATTTGAATTCCACATTCTTTATAATCACCAAAGTAAGGGGTGCATCAACGGTACTAACTTTCTTCACAAATCTCATGTAGAAGCTAGCCAATCCATGGAAACTCCTCACATGTCAAATCGTAGTTGGAGTTGGCCAATTATGTATCGCCTTTATCTTTTCTTCATCGACTTTCAAACCCTGTGAACTTACAACAAATCCTAGAAATACAACTTGATTAGTGCAGAAGGTACACTTCTTTAGGTTTCCATAAAGGTTTTCTAGCCGAAGCGCTCTTAGAACCTGTTATAGATGTTGCAAATGATCTTCAAGACATGTACTATAGATCAAGATATCATCAAAATATACTACTACGAACTTACAGATGTATGGCCTTAAGATATGGTTCATGAGTCTCATGAATGTACTTGGGGCGTTAGTGAGTCCAAATGGCATAACTAGCCATTCATACAAACCTTGTTTAGTTTTAAACGCCGTTTTCCACTCATCTCCTTCTTTCATTCTCACATGATGATATCCACTTCTTAAATCGATTTTTGAGAAGATTGTTGCTTCATTGAGCTCATCTAGCATGTCATCAAGCCTGGGAATGGGATGCCTGTATTTGACAGGGATATTGTTGATTGCACGGCAGTGCACACACATTCTCCAAGTCCCATCTTTCTTAGGCACTAGAAGCACAGGAACAGCACAAGGACTTAAGCTTTCTCGGATGTAGCCTTTAGACATCAGATCTTGAACTTGCTTTTCCAACTCCTTTGCTTCTTCTGGATTAACTCTATAAGCAGCTCTATTAGGCAATAGTGCGCCAGGGACTAGATCAATTTGCTGCTCAATTCCTCTTATTGGTGGCAATCCTGATGGTATCTCTTCAGGGAACACATCATTAAACTGATCAAGAAGCTCTAGAATAGCAGCTGGTAAATCATGTTTCTCTTGACCTAAAAACAATCCTTCTTTGAAAACCATTAGTAGCACCTGCTCTCGTGATTTAAAAACAGTATTAGGCGTTACATAAAGATTTGTTTTACTTTGCTTGTTTCCTTTGGACATAGCCTGTTCCATCTCATGCACTTCTGTTGGAGTTAAAGGTGCAAGATTGTGCTTCTTGTTGTTGTGCACAAAGGTATAGTAATTAGTACGACCATTGTGTAGTGCCTCCTTATCAAACTGCCATGGACGACCTAAGAGCATATGTCCAGCTTGCATAGGAACCACGTCACACACAACTTGATCTGCATACTTGCCAATGCTAAAAGGTATAGTGCCCTTCTCGGCGATCTTGAGCTCAGTATCATCATTCAACCACTTAAGCATGTACGGTCTAGGATGTTTTGTCTTTGGGATACCTAGCTTATCAACCAAATACTTGCTGGCTACGTTAGTACAAGAACCACCATCAATGATTAAGCTACATACCTTGGAGTTTACGGTGCAACGAGAGTGAAAGATGTTTTCTCCTTGAATAGTTTCTGGTTCAAAGAGAACGCTGAGGGCTCTCCTTGTAACTAGAAGCTCTCCGGTGTCAGCATAATCTACAACATCTTCTTCTGACTCTTCTGGTTTATACTCTGCCTCGTCTTGAGACTCATATTCTCCATTAGGTTTTAGAATAATAACACTCTGATTTGGGCAGTCCCTTGCGTAATGTCCTTTTCCTTGACATTTAAAACAAGTTATATCATGAGTTCTTTGAGTAGGGAACTTACTAGGCTCTGCTTTGTCTTGCTTAGACATTTCAGGGGCAGATTTCTTGAATCTGGAATCCGCTTCAATAGACTTTCCTTTGTCTTGAACTTTTTGCGGTTGTTGATTCCAAGTAGACTTGCTACGGCTAGTTGATAGAGTCTTCCTTTTGATATGCTGCTCGGCCTGGTTTGCAAGTTGCAGCAACTCATCCATATCATGATAGGTCTGTCTCTAAACTTTTCTAGCAATTCGATCTTGAAGACCATCCACGAACTGTGCCATCAATGTCTCTTCCGAATCTTCAGTTTCCAATCTGTTCTTAAGCATTTTGAACTCCTCAAAATATTCTTCAACAGATTTGGATCCTTGAGTAAGCTTTTTGAATTTCTTTTGCAGCTTTCTATAGTAGTATGCATGAACATATCTCTTTCTCATAGCAAACCTCATATCTTACCAATTAGTGATCTGACAGTGTCTATGCCTTCTTCTTCCGGACACATCTCTGTCCCACCACGCTAAGGCACTTTCCGCGAGTTCAGGAGCAGCTAGGGACACTCTTCTTTGTTCTGAATAGTTGTAATACTCAAAGATATACTCCATACGTCTTTCCCAATCAAGATAAGCATCTGGATTCACCTTTCCAACAAAAACTGGTGTCGTGAGCTTGACCTCTTGGTTTCCTTGTCTTGCTTCCTCTACTCTGCCTCTATTTCGAACTTGTTGTCTCCCTTGTCTCAGATCAGGATCAGGTGGTTCATCATCAGATTCATGCAAGTCTCCTTCTTCTTCATTTGCTCTTTGCGCACAAGTGGAGGCTGTTCAATCCGAGTGATGTGTTCTCCCAGAGTTTGAAATTGAGTATGCAGTTGTGTTTGAAGATCATCAATCACCTGGGCAACGTTCGCATCTCCTGGTTCTCCCATATCTCCTGTCTCACACTCACACAACACAGATCAAGTGCAAGGAAATGAAAAGACACAAAACAGTAACAAGAGAACTCGACACAAACGATCTAGAAGTTGGAAAGATAAAATGAAACAGTGATGAAAAATCGATGGCAGGGGATTAACAACACTTAGATTTAGTTGTTTATGATGCAAAGAAGATAGATCTACAAGAGGTCTAACAAATCGCATACAACAGATGAACTGAAACGGAAAGGAATATATAAACCTGATTTGGAGTGTTAAGCTCTGATACCAGATGATGTAGGAATAAGGGGCACTCGTTCAAACAAAGCGGAAGATGAAGAAACTCTAGCTGGCCGTACATCACTCTCTAGAGGATCGATTGTAATGGTTGGTGATGAATAGCGATGGTGACTCTTCAACTGGCCGTACAACACTCTTTGAAAAACCGAGATGATTGATAGATGGGGGGAATGATAGATGCCACACAGATCGATGGAAGAGATCTATGATAAGTCTGATACACTCTATACTTCAAGGAATCACTCACAAGAAGGATATAAGACAAGTATTTCTTTCACTGAAAATAGCAAAGAGAAAACTCTCAATATTACTCCAAAACAAGGCTGAGTTCGACAATGATAATACAAAAGGATATAAAGAAAATAACACAAGTCTGCATGGAGGAGAGAGAAAGAGTAAGCATTAAAACATAGTTTGAATTCAAAGAATGACTCTTGAACTCTCCTTGTCGAAAATCTGGATGTGGCTGGGCTTAAGGAAAATCAACTAAATTGGCCAATGATAATGTGAACCATTTGCCTCATTAAAAACATTTCCAAGAAAACCCAATGGGACAAAACTTGGACAAGGGAAAAAGAGCACAAATGGAGCACATACCCATTTAGTGACTTCTTTGGGCCTCTTGAATCTGCTTTGAAATGATGAAGATAGCAGCTTCTTTAGTTCCTTGAAAAAATAGGCAAGAATGGTATTGTTGGAGTCTTGATGTATTTTTGAACATCTTCTTGCATTTCCTTAGTAATCTTGGATTCTTGGAATTCTTTAAGCTCTATGATCGTGATGAGATTCTCCACAGATTTGTTGAACTCCTCCCTCAAAGCTCTATCTCCCGATCAAATCTCTTCCCAGTCTCGCGTCTTCGTCCTATCAACGGACAAGATCTAATTTTAGGTTGAGCGATATGTGTCGGCGTATTGGCTTCGGCTGAGGTCGGCGTTTTGGTCGTAGGGTTCATCGGAGCTCCGTTTCGCGTCATCTCCGGGAGTAGCGAAGCAGCCTGTATCTGCGGCGTGCGGTGCGGTGGTGGGATCTTTCGGCGCGGCGGCGTGACGGTGCTCCAAAATAGGTAAGTATCTTCTTCGTTTCTCACTGTTTTCGATTTCGGATTCAACTCGTTTTTTTTTGGGTTTGTGACTCGATCCGTTCTTTTTTCTGGGTTTGTGACTTTGATAGATTAAAATCATGTTTCTAACTCGATCCGTTCTTATTTCGAGTCGATCCGTTCTTTGTGATTCTGATTTGTTATTTTTCTGTGTTTTATTCTTTTGTCGATGGTGAAATTAGGGTTATCTTTGTGATTCTAATTTGTTAGTTTGCTTACACATGTAACCATGGAAGATTATCTTTTATAGAGTAGCTGCATATCATCTGGTCTTGGAAGTGTAATTGAATCTGAACTCTGCTGTGTACCATAGTTAGCTTCTCGATTTGGTTCATCGCTAGTGAGAGTGTTAGTACAAGAGTAATTGCTAATATCTTTCCTCTGTAGTTTCCTGAGCGCATGACTATTGATGATGTAATGTGTTCTTGTTAGGGATGGGGTGAGTCTCAGACACGAGAAATCCCTTGTCGTCTCTGCAAGATTTGTGTTTGGTGCCTTAGGATGTGTGATGCTAGGATGAGTAAGTCTGAAAACTTCTCTCTGCATCAAAACTCAAGTCTCCTTTTGGTTTGCTACAAAACTCAGTTTTGAACACTCTAGACTAGTTCTTTGGGTGGTGATTAATAAAAGCCTATTAAGTTATATGAACTAGCATCATATTTCTGATCATGAGATCATAGTAATACTCTGCATTAACCGGGTTTTTACATATTTTGCTCTTCCATGAGTCATTTACATATTTCTGGTCATGAGAAAATATAACTTTTCTGATTTGTGTCACAGTTTCATGGTGTGGATGACGCCATTGACAAGAGCAAGAAAGTGTTGACTGCTATGTCACGGAGAATGACACGGAACAAATGGATCATCTCATACAAGCTTTCATGTTAATATACTCAAAACATAATTCATCGTGATTGTGTGTGTATATACTATATATATATGATGGTTGATTCCTTTGTATTCCAAATACCTTGTGGATTGAAGTGGCAATACTTTAAAACATTCATCAGATTTTAGATTTTAAACATTCATCAGATTTCAGATATTGTTTTATTATGACCAATTTTGACAGCCCCTAGTGGTAGGTTTTATATGTAATTAGTCTACATTTATATTAATAAATTGAATTTTTTTTTTAATTTAAACAATATATCAGTCGCTAATCAGTACCTATAATTTGCTACTGAATAGCTAAAATCAGTCGTAAAAAAATCACAAACTAGTAGCAAATCAGTTGTTATAAAAATCACAAACCAGTAGCAAATCAGTAGCTAAAGTAGTAGGTAATCGGTAGCTAAAGTAGTAGGTAATCAGTAGCTAAAGTAGTAGGTAATCAGTCGCAATTCAGTAGCTAAATTTTACGACTGATTACCGACTATTGCTGTAGTAGCAAAATTCAGTCACTATTCAGTCACTAATCAGTCGTAAAATTTTGCTACTGATTAGCGACTGAATAGTGACCGCCTAATATCAGTCGTAAATCAGTCATAAATCAGTAGCAATTTTGCTACTAATTTTTTTAGCGACGAGACCTTTACCTACTGCAGAAATCAGTCGGTAATCAGTCGTAACATGGTGTTTTGCTACTGGTTTCCGACTATTTTTGCAGTAGTAAAAAACTTGTTTTCTTGTAGTGTGATAACGCAAGGTGGACATTCCGATCTAGGAGTTCTGCAAAGATAAATCGAAGTAACCGCTCCATAAAAACATGGCAATCATAATTCTTCATGCCTGAAAATTTTTGGTTGTCCATATCAGCACAAGTAGCTAAGTCTGACGAATAACCATCTGGGAACTTAACCGCATTCTTCACACATTCCAATAATTTTTTTATGGCTTTTTCTGTCAATGTAAAGGATGGGAAAGGAGTTTTACCCTCACTATCAATATGTAAGTGTGGCCGAGAACAAAATCGTTCTATATCCAATCTTGACATGATGTTGTCTTTCGATTTACCCTTCACACTCATAAGAGTATTCATGATGTTTTCAAAAACATTCTTCTCTATATGCATCACATCAAGACAATGATGGAGATTAAGGTCCTTCCAGTACGGCAGCTCCCAGAATATGCTTTCCTTGTGCCAGTTATGTTGCTTCCCATAGCCCGACTTCTTCTTTTCGTGACCGTTTCTACCAACATCCTTTGTTTTCGATAGATTTACACCAGCCAACCGCCCGAAATAAACTTGCTCACCTGTCAAAGACGAAGGTGGATACTCTCTCGAAGCGTCTTTTCCCTTTATGAAGTCTTTTTTATTCCTCCTCAGTGGATGACCATGAGGAAAAAATCTTCGGTGACAATCAAATCAACACGTCTTCCTTCTATTAGGTAGTTAAAAAGACTTTGTATCTTCCATGCAAACTGGACAAGACAATTTACAATGGGTTGTCCATCCAGATAACATGTTATACTCCGGAAAGTCGCTTATCGTCCACATTAGCACTTCTTTTAGATTAAAATTTTGATTCAAGGACACATCTTATGCATCGACGCCATTAGACCACAACTCTTTTAACTCCTCAATAAGAGGTCGAAGAAAGATATCGAGACTAGCTCGCGGATGATTTGGCCCAGAATTCAGAATTGTAAGAAATAAATTCTTTGTATTCATGCACATACCTGGGGAGGGTAAATTATATGGCGTCAAGATCATAGGCCACATCGAATGATTACGAGACATGCCAAATGGATTGAACTCATCCGTACATAATCCAAGATAAACGTTACAGGGTTCTTCGGCAAACCGGGGATGTTGATCTTGAAAATATCTCCACTCCGCCGCATCAGAAGGATGACCCATTTCTCCCTCCTTTGCTTTGTGCTCGGCATGCCATCTCATTGCCGCTGCATTCTTCTCGCTCTGATACATTCTCTTTAATCTGTCAGCAATAGGTAGATACCACATACGACTGTATGGTACTTTAGTTCTACGTCGGTCGTTCTTAGGCTTCCATCTTTGTGCACCACAAAACAGACATTTATCTTCCTTCTCGTCATCTTTCCAGAAGATCATACAATTGTTAATACAAACATCAATTGTATGATATGAGAGACCTAAATTGCGCCTCAATTTTTCTGTCTCGTAATGTGAACCAGTTGACTTGTTTCCTTTTGGTAAATAGTCTGTCAGGATTCCGCAAACCGAATCCACTAACTTTTTACTCATATTATATTCTGCCAAATTTTGCATGACTCGAGCAGCTAAGGATAACTGCGAGTGACCTTCACGACAACCATCATATAATGGATTATTTACACCTCCTAACAAGTCGTAGAATTTCTTTGAATGTTTACGTATCGGTTCTTCTACATTCTGATAACTACCATCCTGATGATAGTTATCAAAACTCACGTTATGACGAAATTCATCATTCACCATATCCACATATCTATCTTCTACTACATTACCCACTTCTTCACTCCCACTTATATACGTCGTATCAACATAACTCGATCCTAAATCCATATTGATTTCTTTTCCATGCTTATACCAAACATAATAATTTGGCGTAAATCCTCTGCTATAAAGATGATTCCAAATTCTTGTCCCCGGGATAAATTTCTCGTTCTTGCAAACACTACAAGGGCATAAAAACTTACCGCCATTACTCTGTGTTAGAGGCTGGCTATTTGCAAATGTCATGAATTGCTCCACCCCCGTTGTGAACTTTGCCGAGAAATTTCCCGTCTCTTCATCGAACATCGTATACATCCACTCCCGGAAATTACTATAATTGTAATTTTCCGACATAATTTAACTAATAAAAACTGAATTTTTTTGTTTTTGTTTTTGTTTTTTTTTGTTTTGAGATCGAATGAAGAGAAGAAATGGGGTGAATTTTGCTTATATAGACATTTCTGGCGACTTACACGTGTAATTCGTTTTGGGGTTGGTGTACCGGTTTTATGCGACTACATTATGTAGTCGCTATGTAGTCGACGAATTACACGTGTTTTCCACCGGTATTTAACGAGTGTTTACCGACAACAGTGCGACCCGCCGAAATAGTCGCTTATTTAGCGACTATTACGCGACTATTATATCCCTTCGGTAAGTAGTCGTAAATTAGTCGTAAAATAGCGACTATTATACCGACTATGTACTTTGGTCGTATAACAACGACTCAATTACGACTAAACTTTATTGGTCGCCAAATAGTCGTAAAGTAGTCGCAACTTTTAGCGACTAAATAATTAGTTGCCATTTGCAGTCGCCAAAACACCGTTTTTTTTAGTGGCAATGTATCATAGCCATCATCTCAGCCACAAAAAAAGATCGCATCTGAGAGGACCGCATTTATTTATTTTTTTTTGCAATAATAATAAACAACAATTATTACAAAACCAGAACATACAAGTTCTACAGCTTACACAAGCCAACGATACAACCACAAAACAACTGGTATCGATCGATACCCCCTAGTGTCGATCGATACCCCAACAACAGAAGCAACCCCGGGTCCTAATCATCCCCTCTTCACCGCCTCGATTCCACGATCACGCCGCATCTTTACCTGCATCGACAAAAGTGATGCATCAACATTTGGCTAACCAAATGCTGAGTGAGATTGATCATCCCAACAACAGGCCACCAATAAGCACAATCAACAATTAACAATACTTAAATAACAATACGAAGAATTAATTCACACAATTAAAACTTCCCGGCACGAAGCCACTGGTATCGATCGATACTCCACGGGTATCGATCGATGCCCAACAACACGTGACCCCCAACCAGGGCCCTGGTATCGATCGACACCCCAGCAACACACTGGTATCGATCGATGCCAACACAACTCAAGACCACCGACAAGGGCTCGGTATCGATCGATGCCCACACTGGTATCGATCGATACACCACAACTCGAGTTTATCCCCAAACTCGAGACCACCGCCACGGGACAGGTATCGATCGATACCCACCTAGTATCGGTCGATACTCCCTGCGATTCCCAACCACATCCGCGAGATCTCACCCAGAACTCGCTAAGACCACACACACAACACACCAATCAAGCTTAACAACACACACACAAGCTCAATTGCTAACCTTTGGTCCCAACTCACCTTAAACCGGCTGGATCGAGCTCTAGAAGACCTCTCTCTTCTCACAAGCTCACGCCCAAGCCCAGCTTCTCCCAAGCTCTCCTTCGATCTTCTCGCCAAGCTCGAATCCTCTTGATCTCGCAAGATCAAAGCCTCACCAAGCTTCACCAAGCTTCTCTCGCTCTTTCTCTCCTTCCCTCTCTCTCTCTTTCTCTTCTCGACCAACTCTTGGTCTTATCCTCCCAAAGGATAACTTTTATACTCGAAAGAAGATAGAGAAAAAGATAACCACGAGAAAACCCGGCCGGTATCGATCGATACAGGCCGGTATCGGTCGATACCGCCCTCGGAACAAACCAAATTAATTATTCTCCCACAATAATCAATTCTTCCGGAACCACGGGCGCTACAATTCTCCCCCACCAACTTAGATTCGTCCTCGAATCTTCGTTACCGTTCATCTCCCATGAACCGTTCATCTCCAATGAACCTTAATCGTCGCAACGATTACAAAAACCCTGGCCAACCCGGCCACCTCAACACTCACACGAGGTCCAAAACCAACCTCTGAGGTTCCCAGTCAGTCCCTATGCTTATGACACCGCGGCATCATATGTACTTATTGCTCAAACACAAACCAACCCCGTCACTCAAGACACCGCGGCATCCCTGAGTTCCGAGCATCAACCATATCCTGCAGGATATCCACCATACCTCGCGAAGTATCAACCATACCACAGCACCCAAGACACCGCAGCATCTCCGAGTTCTGGGTATCAGCCATATCCCGCAGGATATCTACCATACCTCGCAAAGTATCTGCCATACCACAGCACCCAAGGCACCGCAACATCTCCGAGTTCTGGGTATATCGCCACTCACACTCTCAGGACACACCGTCCTTCGAGCTATCGGCACCAGAGGAACCAGTCCTCTCAACGAGCAATAAGTCACATATCTCTAAGCATCTCGACTGAACTACCTCCCGTGATCCGTGTAAATCCTCGCAAGGCAACACTGGCATCACCCATATTCCATACCCGGAATATCTGGCGTGCATAACCAACAACCCGGTCATCGCACCACCCTCGCGCACCCTTCAGTATCGGCTCGTTCCCAAACAAGCTTAACTGAACACGCAACGCTCACCACAGCAATAAGATCATCCATCTCATCACTCTCTCGCATTCACGCTTTCACCCCAAGCGTAATGCGAAACCGTGACTCCCAAGTCACCAATAATAAGAAATACTCATCTTATTACACATCATAATGTAACATCGTTCTCCACAACAGAAATACAAAAATATACACATAGCATACAGCTATAACCGAAACTGGAACCTCTCGATGGAACTCAAGCCGCAGCTTGCTTCTGGAACCACTCCCGGAACCTCGTTCCATCCTACTCTCTGGCTCCCAAGTTTCCTCCGGCACTCGGCCTAGAACTCGGCTCCCCGGACTCAGCGATGGAGTACACTCGAGGCGCTGATGCCACCTGCCTGACGGGCTGCACCACCGTGGTCTCACTCTGCCGCAACTGGGGACACTGAGGCCTAATGTGACCCGCCTCCTTGCAGTGATAGCACACTCGAGAATCCACTCGCACCCCGCCCTTCTGAGGACAGCTCGCCACTCGGTGATCCATGCTCCCACAACCAAAGCAACCCGGACCACCCCGACTATCTCTCGAAGCGCTCTCCCGCTCCCGCTTCTGTCCTTGCATCGGCTTACCGCCTCCGCTCGGACCGGACTGCTGCTGCGCAGATCTCGCCTGAAAACTCGGTGTAACCACTACCACCTCGTCCTTCAGACCCTCCTCCAGCAAAGACGCAGTCTCAACCAACTCATCAACCGTGCAAAAAGCCCTCACCATGCAACGGTTCCTCAAGTCAACCCGAAGACCCATCAAGAATCTCTGCACACGGGCCGACTCACTCTCAACCGCTCGTCTAACATAAGACCCGAGCCGGTTGAATTCCACCTCATACTCGCGTACCGACCGATCCCCCTGAGTCAAACTCGCAAGCCTCGACTCGATCCGGTTGAACGCCTCCTGAGGGAAATACTTGGAGTTAAACTCCTCCACAAAATCCGCCCAAGACATCGCGGCCTGAACTCTCCGTGCTGCCACACCCCTCCACCAGAGATGCGCATCACCCTCCAGGTAATGGACCGCAATGTCCACCTGGTATCCCGCGGGACACCTACTCGAGAGGAAATTCCTCTCCACTCTCCTCAACCACGCATCCGCATCCTCAGGATTAGCACCTCCAGAAAAGAAACCCGTGCCAATCCTCTGCATCTGCTCCATCATCCTAAGATAGGATGGGATTTCCTCAGCAACCGCAGCTGCCACCTGAGGCTGAACCTCCACAACCGCCTGAGCCGGTACCCTCTCTGGTAACCGCTCCAACAACCTCAACAACAGATCCGCTATGCGATCATCTCGGGCCTGAGCATCACCCGCTGCTACACCCGCAGCACCCGCTGCTACACCCGCAGCACCCGCTGGAACACCAGCCACACTGGCCCTCACGCCAGCCACACCCTCAGACCCCACCTGACTCGCACGCGACTCCTCGACATGCTCCGCCGGTACACGGCCACGACCTCTACCACGGCCTCGACCTCTGCCACGCTCTCTAGCACTCTGCACACGCGCAGAAGCACAAGCTAAGAGAACGAAAATCAATCATCACAATAAAGATACTCACCGTGGAATCTCACAAGGCTCAAGAGGATGATTCTACGACCCCACACAACACCCAATCTATTCTAGAACCACCTAGGCTCCTAGAACCACCTAGGCTCCTAGAACCGTATGGGCTCCTAGAACCGCATGGGCTCTGATACCACAATTGAGAGGACCGCATTTATTTTTTTATTTTTGCAATAATAATAAACAACAATTATTACAAAACCAGAACATACAAGTTCTACAGCTTACACAAGCCAACGATACAACCACAAAATAACTGGTATCGATCGATACCCCCTAGTGTCTATCGATACCCCAACAACAGAAGCAACCCCGGGTCCTAATCATCCCCTCTTCACCGCCTCGATTCCACGATCACGCCGCATCTTTACCTGCATCGACAAAAGTGATGCATCAACATTTGGCTAACCAAATGCTGAGTGAGATTGATCATCCCAACAACATGCCACCAATAAGCACAATCAACAATCAACAATTAACAATACTTAAATAACAATACGAAGAATTAATTCACACAATTAAAACTTCCCGGCACGAAGCCACCGGTATCGATCGATACTCCACGGGTATCGATCGATGCCTAACAACACGTGACCCCCAACCAGGGCCCTGGTATCGATCGACACCCCAGCAACACACTGGTATCGATCGATGCCAACACAACTCAAGACCACCGACAAGGGCTCGGTATCGATCGATGCCCACACTGGTATCGATCGATACACCACAACTCGAGTTTATCCCCAAACTCGAGACCACCGCCACGGGACAGGTATCGATCGATACCCACCTGGTATCCGTCGATACTCCCTGCGATTCCCAACCACCTCCGCGAGATCTCACCCAGAACTCGCCAGACCCACACACACAACACACCAATCAAGCTTAACAACACACACAAAAGCTCAATTGCTAACTTTTGGTCCCAACTCACCTTAAACCGGCTGGATCGAGCTCTAGAAGACCTCTCTCTTCTCACAAGCTCACGCCCAAGCCCAGCTTCTCCCAAGCTCTCCTTCGAGCTTCTCGCCAAGCTCGAATCCTCTTGATCTCGCAAGATCAAAGCCTCACCAAGCTTCACCAAGCTTCTCTCGCTCTTTCTCTCCTTCCCTCTCTCTCTCTGTCTCTTCTCGACCAACTCTTGGTCTTATCCTCCCAAAGGATAACTTTTATACTCGAAAGAAGATAGAGAAGAAGATAACCACGAGAAAACCCGGCCGGTATCGATCGATACAGGCCGGTATCGATCGATACCGCCCCCGGAACAAACCGAATTAATTATTCTCCCACAATAATCAATTCTTCCGGAACCACGGGCGCTACAGCATCCCTCTCTTTTTTGCTAGGTATGTTTTTCAAGCAACATTACACATCATTTGAAGAGAAAGGAACTCACGACGCCATGGAGAGTCCCTACTCTTCCATCCACGATCATAAAGTTCATTGAAAAGCAAATCAGCAATCGCCTACTCTCGATACGATCTTCGTGTGATACGAAATACGAAGGAGCGCTCGAGCTCTGGTTCGAAGAAGCTGGAGTTTTGTAAAAAAAATATAATTTGCTATTAAACATTATGATAATATGACGCAGTAGTTGTAAGAACTTTTTTTTAGGTTTGAATAAATTTTACATTCAATTTAAAAATTTTAAAAAAAAATTTCAAACTTCCACTATTTGCTATTTATTTTCATAAATATCATTTTTTAAACTTTTTTTTTGGTTGTTGTTGGATAGTTTCCCAAAATGGTTCATGTGCTTCCGAATCAGCAATTTCTCCTTCCTCACTACTATCTGCTAAAACTGAGAACCGAAATAGCGAAACAGATTTAGCAGATAAACTATCTCAGATGTAGATGTCGAAGGTTTGTTCGTAAATAATTTTTAGTTTTCCCCCTAATTTGTCGAAAAGAATTTTAAAGATATGATATCATGATTTAGAAGACCTAATGAATCACTTGTCATATATATATATATATATATATATTTTTTTTTTGCTAATGGATTCGCTAGTAGCCTAGTATATATGCAAATAAGATATTTTGTTCATTGTCAGAATATAAACATATTTTAAATCCGTGTATACACTTACGGAACTCGAATGAGATTCCAAGATTTGATGATATTTATAAATGAAGATTTATAGGATTTTACCATCTTTACCGGCACATAAATATTTGCCAACTAAAATCACAACTTCAGTACTTTTTTGGTTGTCTCCTTTTAAAATCGAACACCATTAGGTAAAAGCTGGTGAAGACCTCCATTAATGCCTCCTTTTCCACTCCATTACTTTTTACATATGCACCTATATATACACGCATAAAATCTTGTACCCTTCTTCATCCCATCTTCGAGCAAACACCTAAATAGAGTTCACAGCAACATATACATAGATTATTCAATCTATTAGCATTTTGAGTAAATCTACAATGACGAACAAGGTGGTTAATGTGGCAATACTAGGGCTTTGCATATTGCAAGTGATGAGCTTACTTGTGCCGCAAGCCAACGCCAGGGCTTTTCTTGTTTTCGGAGATTCCCTTGTCGACAATGGTAACAATGACTTTCTACTTACCACTGCTCGTGCCGATAATTACCCTTACGGTATCGATTACCCAACTCACCGTCCCACCGGCCGTTTCTCCAATGGTCTTAACATTCCTGACATCATTAGTAAGCTTTCTTAGTCTTCATCACAAATTAACACTCAATGTGTACCAAAATAAATTAATAATAATTGATCATTTCAGGTGAGCATTTGGGTCAAGCGTCTCCATTGCCGTACCTGAGTCCTATGCTGAAGAAGCACAAACTCTTAATCGGCGCCAATTTCGCTTCCGCCGGTATTGGAATCCTAAACGACACTGGAATCCAGTTTGTAAGTTTTACCGGAATATGACATACTTTGTCTTTAAGAGTCCCTCAATAACATTCTTGACATTTTGATAACGAGGGGTGTTTTGGTAATTTTAATGCAGCTGAACATAATTCGGATCACGAAACAATTGGAGTACTTCGAGCAGTACAAGGTCCGAGTGAGTGGGTTGATCGGAGAAGAAGAGATGGAGCGGCTCGTTAACGGAGCTCTTGTCCTAATAACCCTCGGAGGCAACGATTTCGTCAACAACTACTACTTGGTCCCTTTCTCTGCAAGATCTCGTCAATTCTCTCTCCCTGACTACGTTGTCTATATCATTTCTGAATACCGCAAAGTTTTACGGGTTAGTTTAGGCCGAATCATCCCTTATGGCATATTAATAAAATCTCATCTTCATTAAACAAAAATAAATTACACGAAATGAAGAGCCATTGGATTAAGAATTTATTAAAAATAATCTGAAGTTTTTTTTTTGTCATTCGAAAACAGGGAATTTTGGAGAAATTTATTTCAAATTACTCTAGATAACATTTATAGCTAAAAATAAGTGGATTTAAAGTCATATCTCATCAAGTGATGATACTTTGAAAAAATATGATTTTGAAACTGCATTGTATCTTATGTGCAAATTCAAATTGTTTTATAGAAAATGTACGATTTGGGTGCTCGACGTGTCCTGGTGACTGGAACAGGGCCGATGGGTTGCGTCCCGGCCGAGCTAGCTCAACGTAGCCGCAACGGCGAGTGTTCTACAGAACTCCAACGAGCCGCATCACTATTCAACCCACAGCTCGTGCAAATGATCAACAACCTCAACAACGAAGTTGGATCTTCGGCCTTCATTGCCGCTAATACTCAACAAATGCACATGGACTTCATCAGTGACCCACAAGCATATGGTATATGTCTTTTTTTCTTATTTATTTTGTTCCAATTTAAAACAAGCAAATATTTGAGCATTAAGTTCGGTTTTGGATTTGGTTTGAATTTTATCTCCGCATCTAGTGTTGACTATTAGCGGTCGAACAACCTAATCGTTTGCAGGATTCGTATCGTCGAAAGTGGCTTGTTGTGGACAAGGGCCATACAATGGGATAGGACTATGCACACCGTTATCAAATCTTTGCCCAAACAGAGATCTCTTCGCCTTTTGGGATCCTTTTCATCCATCAGAGAAAGCAAGTAGAATCATTGCTCAACAAATCCTCAATGGCTCTCCTCAATACATGCATCCCATGAACCTCAGCACCATCCTCACTCTTGATTCCATGACTTAATCTTCTATTCATCAATCCAAAATCCACTCTACGTTCTCTTTTTTATAGTTTTGATGTTCTATTTAATTATGTATTTCTTCATGGTTGCTTTAACTAGTTTCCATGAGTTATCTTGTGAGTTTTGTGTTCTTTATCAATAATTTAGTCACCAATTGTGAGTTGAGAAGTAATATCTGTTTCGCAACAATATTTCGAATGTTCATTTTCCTATTTTTCAACTTTTTATTTAAATTTGAATTAAATCGTAATAGGTTGTTAATGGATTGATTCATTAAAATAGAATAATTACATTTCGTGGTAACGAATAATTTAAAAATTAAGTCAACGACAAGCCAATTTTTTCAACAATATATTGGTAAGGGAAATTACTCTTTGCCCCTCACATCAATTATCTCTCCTCATCATCTTCTCTCCGGTGATGTTCTCAATTTCTTGCTCTCTCTGGCAAAAAAATCTCTCATATGTTCTCAATCCCAGATCCAACAAATATTTACCTCATTTTTACATAAATCCGAGGCGAGCCCGCGACCATAATTACTCCACTACAAAAAAACATGCGATTTTCGATGGCAGTTACCGTCAGATATCCGTCGGAATTAACCTTTTCGATGGATTTCCGACAGGAAAAATCTGTCGGTTCTACCTCGTCGAAAATTAAATTTGATAGGAAATCCGTCGGAGATACCGTCGAAAACTGATCAGAATAGTTCCGATGGATTCCCGAATGGTGAATTTCCGACGGATGTTTCAACGGAACTAAGCGTCAGAATGTTGTCAAAACACCGTCAGAAATAATTCCAACAGACTTCCAACGGGCCTTGTTTCCGACGGATATTTATCGGAAAATTCAGTCGGAAAGCCGTCAGACATTTGTCGGAAATATTTCCGATAACCTTCCGACGGATTGAGTTCCGACGGATATTCAAATTTTTTTTTTTTATTATTTTTATTGGGATCAATCGATCCAAGAACTTTGGATCGATCGATGGTCGGTCCAAAAAGTATGCGCGATAGAAGATTGTTCGATCCGATTGTGTACAACAATCCGACGGATATTCAATAATTGTTTTTATTCAATTAATTAATTAAATCAAATTATATTAATTAAATAATTAAACAAAAAACGTTCTAACTATGAGGCAAACTCCAAGGACCAGATCAGGCACTAGAGCTTTGAGGGAGGAGTTCAACAAATCTGTGGAGAATCTCATCACAATCATAGAGCGTGAAGAATTCCAAGAATCCGAGATCACTAAGGAAATGCAAGAAGATGTTCAAGAATACATCAAGACTCCAACAATACCATTCTTGCCGATTTTACAAGGAAGTAAAGAAGCTGCTATCTTCATCATTTCAAAGCAGATTCAAGAGGTCCAAAGAAGTCACTAAATGGGTATGTGCTCCATTTGTGCTCTTTTTCCCTTGTCCAAGTTTTGTCCCATTGGGTTTTCTTAGAAAGGTTTTTAATGAGGCAAATGGTTCACATTATCTTTGGCCCATTCAATTGATTTTCCTCAAGCCCAGCCACATCCAGATTTTCGACAAGGAGAGTTCATGAGTCATTCTTTGAATTCAAACTAATGCTTACTCTTTCTCTCTCCTTCATGCAGACTTGTGTTATTTTCTTATATCCTTTTGTATTATCATTGTCGAACTCAACCTTGTTTATTGAGTAAAATTGAGAGTTTTCTCTTTGCTATTTTCTGTGAAAGAAAATACTTGTCTTTTATCCTTCTTGTGAGCGATCTGTATGGCGTCTATCATTCCCCCATCTATCAATCATCTCTCGGTTCTTCAAAGAGTGTTGTACGTCCAGTTGAAGAGTCACCATCGCTATTCATCACCAACCATTACAATTGATCCTCTAGAGAGTGATGTACGTCCATCTAGAGTTTCTTCATCTTTCGCTTTGTATGAACGAGTGCCCCTTGTTCTTACATCATCTGGTATCAGAGCTTAATGCTCCAAATCAGGTTTATCTATCCCTTTAGTTCCAGTTCCTTTAATTTGTTAGTTGCTGTTTCGTAAATCATAAGAAAATCAAAAAAAAAAAAAAAAAAACTGCAGTTCAGTTCCGTTGCTTGTTCTTGTTAGATCTTTGTTGTCGCATCTTAAAAACAAGTAGATCGAGTGTTTCTAATCACCATATCATCGATTTTCATCACTGTTTCGTTTTTGTCTTTTCAACTTCTATATCGTTTGTGTCGAGTTCTCTTGTTACTGTTTTGTGTCTTTTCACTTCCTTGCACTTGATATGTGTTGTGTGAGTGTGAGACATGAGATATGGGAGAACCATGAGATGTGAACGTAGCCCAGATGATTGCTGCTATTCAAACACAACTGCAGACTCAGTTTCAAACCCTTGGAGAACGCATCACTCGCCTTGAACAGCCTCCACCTGTGCGCAGAAACCATATTAGAAACGTGAATGTGCAAAGAGCAAATGAAGAAGAAGAAGACTAGCATGAATCTGATGATGAACCACCAGATCCTGATCTGAGACAAGGGAGGCAGCAAGTTCGAAACAGAGGCAGAGTAGAGGAAGCAAGACAAGGAAACCAAGACGTCAAGCTCACGGCACCAATCTTTGTTGGAAAAGTGAATCCATATGCTTATCTTGATTGGGAAAGACGTATGGAGTATATTTTTGAGTATTACAACTACTCAGAACAAATGAGAGTGTCCCTAGCTGCTGCTCAGCTCGCAGAGAGTGCGTTAGCATGGTGGGACATAGATGTGTCCGAAAGAAGAAGGCATAGACATGGACAGATTACTACTTGGGAAGATATGATGTTTTCTATGAGGAAGAGATATGTTCCTGCATATTACTATAGAGATTTGCAAAAGAAGTTCAGAAAGCTTACTCAAGGATCAAAATCTGTTGAAGAATATTATGATGAGTTTGAGATGCTTAAGAACATATTGTAAACTGAAGATTCGGAGGAAACTTTGATGGCACAGTTTGTAGACGGTCTTCAAGATAGGATTGCGAGAAAGGTTGAGAGACAGACCTATCATGATATGGATGAGTTGCTGCACCTTGCTACTCAAGCCGAGCAGCACATCAAGAGAAAGACTCTCGCAACAAGCAGAAGCAAGTCTACTTGGAATCAACAACCATCGAAAGCTATAGACAAAGGAAAATCTATTGAAGTAGATTCCAGATTCAAAAAAGCTGCACCTGAAATGTCTAAGCAAGACAAACCAGAGCCTAGTAAGTTCTCTGCTCAAAGATCTAGAGATATAACTTGTTTTAAATGTCAGGGAAAATGACATTATGCAAGGGACTGTCCAAACCAGAGAGTTATGATTCTCAAAGCAAATGGAGAATATGAGTCTCAAGATGAAGTAGAGTACGAACCAGAAGAATTAGAAGATGATGTTGTGGATTATGCTGATACCGGAGAACTTCTAGTTACTAGGAGAGCACTCATCGTCCTCTTTGATCCAGAAACAATTCAAAGAGAAAACATCTTCCATTCTCGTTGCACATTTAACTCTAAGGTATGTAGCTTGATTATTGATGGAGAATCTTGCACTAACGTAGTCAGCAAGTATTTGGTTGATAAGCTAGGTATTCAATGGACGAAGCACCCTAGACCATATCGACTCAAATGGCTAAATGATGATAACGAGCTTAAGATTTTCAAGCAAGTCACAATCCCATTCATTATTAACAAGTATGCAGATCAAGTTGTGTGTGATGTAGTGCCTATGCAAGTCTGACATCTACTATTATGTCGTTCATGGCAGTTTGATAAAGAAGCATTACATAATGGCAGAACCAATCATTATACTTTCTTGCACAACAACAAGAAGCATAGCTTGGCGCCTTTGACACCTCAAGAAGTGCTTGAAATGCAACGATCTATGTCCAAAGGGAATAAGCTAAGTAAAACAAATTTTTATGTAACACCTAATACTGTTTTGAAATCTCTTGATTTAAAAGAACATGTGCTACTAATGATCTTCAAGGAATGTTTGTTTTCAGGACAAGAAGAAAAAGAATTACCACCTGCTATTCTAGAATTGCTTGACAGGTTCTCTAATGTATTTTCCGAAGAGATTCCACCAGGACTGCCACCAACAAGAAGAATTGAGCATCAAATTGATTTAGTCCCTGGTGCACCATTGCCAAATAGAGCTTCTTATAGAGTCAATCCTAAGAAGCCAAGGGGCGAGAAAAACAAGTACACGACTTGATGTTTAAGGGCTATATTCGAGAGAGTCTAAGTCCATGAGATGTCCATGTGCTTCTAGTGCCTAAGAAGGATGGGACTTGGAGGATGTGTGTTGATTGTAGAGCCATCAACAATATTACTGTAAAATATAGACATCCCATTCCAAGGCTAGATGATATGCCAGATGAGCTCAATGGAGCAACTATCTTCTCAAAAATTGATTTAAGAAGCGGATATCATCAAGTAAGAATGAAGGAAGGAGATGAATGGAAAACGGCGTTTAAGACTAAGAGAGGCTTATACGAGTGGCTGGTCATGGCATTTAGACTCACTAATGCGCTAAGTACATTCATGAGACTCATGAACCATGTCTTAAGGGCGTACATCTGTAAGTTCGTAGTAGTCTACTTTGATGACATACTGATTTATAGCTCTAACCTTGCAGATCACTTGAATCATCTTGAGCAGGTTCTTGAAACACTTAAGGCTGAAAACCTATATGCAAACCTAAAGAAATGCACATTTTGCACTGATCAGGTTGTCTTTTTAGGATTTGTTGTAAGTTCACAGGGTTTAAAGGTTGATGAAGAGAAGATCAAAGCAATACAAGATTGGCCGACTACAACTACTATTGGACATGTGAGGAGCTTCCATGGTCTGGCTAGTTTTTACAGAAGATTCGTGAAGGACTTCAGCACCATTACTGCACCCTTAACCTCGGTGATCAAAAAGAATGTGGAGTTCAAATGGGGATCATCACAAGATGAGGCATTCGACAAGCTCAAAGACAGCCTCACACATGCGCCTGTTTTGGTACTCCCTAACTTTGAAAAGACTTTTGAGATTGAATGTGATGCTTCTGGTACATGTATAGGAGCTGTCCTAACTCAAGGATAAAGCCAGTAGCATACTTTAGTGAGAAACTAAGTGGAGCTTCCCTTAACTATCCTACTTACGATAAGGAGCTATATGCATTGGTAAGGTCTCTCGAAACTTGGCAACATTATTTATTGTCGAGAGAATTTGTTATTCATACAGATCATGAGATGCTCAAGCACCTAAGAGGTCAGACTACACTCAAGAAGAGACCTGCTAAGTGGCTTGAGTTCGTGGAGACATTCCCCTATGTGATCAAATACAAAAAGGGAAAAGAAAACATTGTTGTTGATGCATTATCAAGGAGACACGCTCTAATCAGCACAATGGAGGCTAAAATCATGGGATTCGATCATATCAAAGGATTGTACGAAATTGATCCAGATTTTAAGAAGCATTCAAAGAAACAAGCAAGGCTGCGTATGGATCATTCTACCAGCACAATGGATTTTTATTCAAAGATAAAAGACTTTGCATTCCTCAAGGATCAATGAGAGAGCTACTGCTTGGCGAAGCTCATGGAGGAGTGCTCATGGGTCACTGTGGCTGAGACAAGACTCTAAGCGTACTTATGGAGCATTTCTATTGGCCACACATGAAACGAGATGTGGAGAAATTATGTGCTAAGTGCATCACTTGCTTAAAGGAAAAATCAAGGTCACATCATCATGGTTTATATATGCCCTTGCCTATCCCTAACCTACCTTGGGTAGATATCTATATGGATTTTGTTTTAGGTCTGCCAAAGATCAACCACAAGGATTCTGTCTTTGTAGTTGTAGACATGTTCTCAAAAATGGCTCATTTCATTCCTTGCAACAAGACTAACGATGCTACGCAAACTGCTGATCTCTTTTTCAAAGAAGTAGTGTGTTTACATGGAGTGCCACAGACCATTGTATCAGATCGTGACACCAAGTTCTTGAGTCATTCTTCGAAAACCTTATGGAAAAAGTTGGGAACTAAGCTGCTTTTCTCAACTACTTGTCACCCACAAACCGATGGAAAAACTGAGGTAGTGAATCGAACTCTTTCAACCTTGCTGAGAGCTACAGTGGGTAAGAATTTAAAGAATTGGTTATCTTGTTTACCATATATTGAATTTGCTTATAATCATGCTAAGCATTCAAGTACGAAATTCTCTCCTTTTGAATTTGTCTATGGTTTTAATCCTACTACTCCACTTGATCTCTCACCTTTGCCATAAGCTGTTTATTCTAGTGAAGGTGAAACCATAGCAGATTTCGTAAAGAAACTTCATCAGAAGGTTAAAGACAATCTGGAAAAGAAAACCGAGAAGTATAAGCAACAAGCTGATAAACACCGCAAAGAGATCACATTTGAACAAGGAGATTGGGTCTGGTTGCATATGAGGCATGAGAGATTTCCAGACAAAAGAAAATCAAAGCTTGCACCTAGAGGAGATTGGGTCTGGTTGCATATGAGGCATGAGAGATTTCCAGACAAAAGAAAATCAAAGCTTGCACCTAGAGGAGATGGTCCCTTTCAAGTGATGGAAAAGATCAATGACAATGCCTATAAACTTGATCTACCAGGTGAGTTTACGATATCTCACACCTTTAATGTTGCTGATTTAGCTCATTTCCAAGCAGATGAACCTGTTCTGAGGACATAACCTTCTCAAGGGGGAGGAGATCGATACTAGCTCAACCGAAGCTGAGGAGGAAGTCATCAATGTTCCAACTATGAGGCAAACTCCAAGGACCAGATCATGCACTAGAGCTTTGAGGGAGGAGTTCAACAAATCTGTGGAGAATCTCATCACAATCATAAAGCGTGAAGAATTCCAAGAATCCGAGATCACTAAGGAAATGCAAGAAGATGTTCAAGAATACATCAAGACTCCAACAATACCATTCTTGTCAATTTTACAAGGAACTAAAGAAGCTGATATCTTCATCATTTCAAAGCTGATTCAAGAGGCCCAAAGAAGTCACTAAATGGGTATGTGCTCCATTTGTGCTCTTTTTCCCTTGTCCAAGTTTTGTCTCTGATAGACTCGTATTTTATTCCTTTCATGCATTCATTTAGTATAGGTTTCATCTCATTTGCATATAGTTACTTGGCATTTCTTTGTTATTTTGTCTCATTTAGAGTATTAGGATTCTCATACTAGGTCCTAGAGTGTCTTGCATATTTTGGAGTCCTTTTTAGGTACTTTGGAGGCACTTGACGGAGTTTGGCTTGAGACCATTCAGATTGTGATGTAAGATTGGAATCCACCAAACTTACAGACACGTGATAATAAAGAGATTACAAGCTTTGTTGCGGAAGTGGGGACGATGGTGAGATGGAAGGTGATGGTTTTGATTAACTCTCTCAATATGTGGGTGATTGACTCTCTCAACCGGTGGACGAACAAGTTATTTGAATCACACAAACAACTTAATTTGTGGCTTCTAAAGAATAGAAGTGAATCGCACACTTATATTCAAAAGAAAAGACAATTCTCACAAAGAACACTCTTTGTAGAAAAAAAAAACGAAAATACTTAGATTTAATTTGATTGAAAGGTGAATTATATAAGTGGTTCTACTGAGCTTTATATAGATCTCTTACACAAAAATATCTATGGTATAAAAACCTAAAGAAATCGCAAATACAAAGAAACAAGCTGTTAGGCCATAATGACGAGAATCAGCCAAATATGGAAAACGAAGCCTTTCTTGAGTCTTGACAACTTAGGGGTGAATTTCAAGTGTCTAGATACGTCCTGGTTGCTATGAAAAAGCTTCACTTTGTGGCCAAGCTTCAAATAATAGAGCCGTTGGAGATGAATGGCGAGAATCTCCAAATAAGGTAAGTGTAGCTCATACTTGATCGACTTGATCAAGTGAGGTGTGGTGCACCTTAGGTCGTGAAGAGAAGCTTCTAAAAAGCTTCTTAAGTGTCTCCTAAGCTCATAGTAACCATGCTCAAGTGGGCTTTCATGTTTGGGCTTCAAAAGATTCCACTTGACATTTTTGGGTAGGCTTGAGTCCATTAGATATGTCTCCACTGTTGGGCTGTTTATGAGCGATTGGCTGGGCTGATTGGAGAGATCTTGGATGTTCTGGAAACTAGACTCAAAGATATTTCTAACCATATATAGATCGTTTCCTGAAGTATCATGATCTGGAAGCGAAACTTGATTGAACATTTGATTGAAATCGGAGCTCAACAACGGGTTTAGGTTCCAACCTTCGAACTGATCAAGCCTGATCAGTCCTACGTGTTCCAGATGCTTCAGCTTCTCCTTGAACATGTTGAAGCTATTTTCCAGTCCTGATTGATTGATCATTCAAGTCGTTTGCTCGATTTCCACTCGGTGAAGTAACTTTGGAAGTTACTGTCCCAAATCCATAAGAGAACCGCTGTCGCCAATAAACATGATCTAAGCTTGTCGTACGCTCAGTACAATTCTCTTTTGAATTTGGAGTATCCAAAAGTCCTCCGGGTTTCCAATGTCGGCTTTGTAATGCATCAAATCGACCGTTCATCATAGTCTCCATAATCGGCCCGGTTTGGTCTTGTCCGAGCTTTGAGCTCACCTCTAGTGGGCAAGCTGTTTCGATGTCCTCATCAGATTGGGAGCTTTGGAGACGTTTACACCGCGACCACCCGGCGATGCAACCGAGCGACAGAGGGTCAAGGGCTTAGCATCGACCCAGCCTCTTCCCACGTCGCCCAGTTACTGCAATGTTGAGCTTCATGACATCTATACCGCGACCACCGAGCGACGCAACGGACCGGTGCTGCTCCAGGGGCTTAGCATCGACCCAACTCTTTTTGACCACCCGGCGATGCAAATACCCAGCACCAACATCGACATGTTGCATCGCCCAATCCCCTCGCCGTCGACCAATCACAAGGCCATCGACCCAAGATCCGACCGAGTCAAACCCCGGTTTGTTCCGGATTGACCCGGTTCGCCCACTATCCATATAAATAGACCAAAAACCTAATTTTGAAGACTATGCTTTTCTTTTGTTCAAAATCCTTTCCCCTTTTGAGAGAGAACTTGGATTTTGTAAGAGGGATCCTTTAAGTTTATGCATTTAAGTGTTTATCTCATTGAATCTCTTCTATATATATTCTTTTCTTATTGATTATTCATCACCCATCAATGGATTCATCTCCTATCTCCATCGATTTTGAGATGTTCTTAATGGGTCTTGAGTAGTTTTCTAGGATCTTGAGATGGGGTAGATTAGGGTGATCCAAGGCATGGTTTATAGTGTTTAGGGATAGATTATCTTATTTCCTTCTTTGAATAGTGCCATTAATGCTAGATCTAGCTTGATGAAGTGGATCAAGATCATAAGGCATTTCATGCACACCAAGTGTTTGATGAAATGCCTTGATGAACTATTCAAGGGATTTATGCTCCTAGCCTAAGAGATTAGTTGTTTAGGGCATATGTTTGGTTGATCTTGTTATTATTCTTAATGCTTGCTAATTGTTAATCCACAAATGAGAGTTTGCTAATGGATTTGATGATTAACATAGTGATTAGTTGCTTGAAAAAGAATTAATCAAGATTAGAGATTTATTGCCTAAGGATAACTTGTTTGAGTGAAAGAACACCATGAATTGTGCTTGGGTCACCTTAATTCGATAACCCTATCTCTAGATTCGCTTTCGTTATTTGATTTACATCTTGTTTAGTTATTGCATTGCTTGTTTTGAATTGGATACTAAACAATAAACCACACTTGTTTAGCTTAACTTGCATGAGTTCCTTGCATTCTTAGTGATTAGAATAATCCCAATTATGGATTGATAACCTCCTTACTACATCGTATTGGGGATATTGATACCTCCAAAAGATAGAAATATCTTGTATCAATTTGGCGTCGTTGCCATATTGGGATTTGTTTTAACATTGAGATTTAGGTTCTTATTGAGCTTAAGTATAATTTGCTACCAAGTTACTAATCTTGTTTGCTTCTCATTGATTTTGTACTCTCTAGGTGTATGCATACTCATTCCCGAGGCAACACCAATCTCGTAGAGCCAAGAGACGATATCGATCAACTAGAGAGAGGTTCACGGGCAAGGAGAAGCCGAGTTAGATTTCACGAAGAGGTTGACAACGAATAAATGGAGCACTTTGAGAATGTTCCACTTGGGAACATCAATGAACCCATTCCCCACCAAAGGAACGGTGGGAATGGCAATGGAAACCGTCATTGTCCTAACCACCCGCCTAGAGCTAGGCATGTCGTAGGAGATTCACACCAAAACCGTCAAGGGATTCAACCGCCTCCGGTTGAAAACAACAACTTTGAGGTCAAACCCGGGCTAATCAACATGGTTCAAGCTAACAAGTTCCATGGGTTGTCAATGGAGGATCCTCTAGATCACATTGACCAATTTGACCGGATATGTGGCCTCACCAAGATCAATGGAGTATCTGAAGATGGTTTCAAGCTTCGTCTCTTCCCGTTCTCTTTGGGTGACAAGGCTCACCAATGGGAGAAAAGCTTGCCTCAAGGATCTATTACTTCATGGGATGATTGCAAAAGGGCGTTTCTAGCCAAATTCGTCTCACCGGCTAGAACCGCCAAACTTCGCAATGAGATATCTAGCTTCACACAGCGGTCTAATGAATCTTTCAACAAGGCTTGGGAGAGATTTAAAGGCTACACTTTTCAATGCCCACATCATGGCTTCTCCAACGCCTCACTTCTTAGTACTCTATACCGAGACGCTTTACCTAAGATTCGAATGCTACTTGACACGTCTTCGAATGGTAATTTCCTAGCTAAGGACGTAGAGGATGCTATGGAGCTTGTGGAGAACTTAGCTACTAGTGATGGGACGTATGGGGATGATTATGACCGTGCTTCAAGGACTACTAGCGACTTTGATGAGAACAAGAGGTCCAAAGACATGAAAGCCTTGAATGAGAAGTTGGATAAACAAGCCTCCATGATGGATAAGCAAGCAAGTTTGATAGATAAGCTTCTTGTGGCTTCAAAAGAGTCTCAAAAGGCGGTTTATTTCATTGGTGATTATGAGGATAATCAAGGTTGTTATCAAGAGGAGACCGAGGAAACTCAAGAGGAGGTGAGCTACGTGGGGAATCAAGGGAATTTCCAACGACAAGGGTTCAACCAAAATTATAGGAATCACCACAATTTCTCATATCGGAACACGAATGTGGAGAATCCAAAAGATCAAGTCTACCCTCAACAATCCACTCAACCTCAAGGATTTCAACAAAAGCAATTCCAACCTCAAGGCCAAACTTCTAACACCAACCAACAAGGTTATGTCCCAAGGGAACCAAGGTGGTTTTCAACCCAAAGCTCCACCCGGTTTTCAAGGGCAACAACAAGGGTTTGTGCCCCAAGGTCAAACATCTACGTCTAAACCGCAAGAGCCTGACTTGAGCTCCATGTTCCAACAATTACTCAAGGGACAAGCGGAGATAAATACGCGGGTAGATTGCTCTTACAACGACCTCAACACCAAGATTGAAGCTTTGAACTCCAAGGTAAAACAAATGGAGACCAAAGGAGTTGCTTCTTCTTCACGACCACAAGGTCAACTCCCGGGCAAATCCGAAGCCAATCCTAAGGAGTATGTAAACGCCATCACCTTAAGGAGTGGCACGGTTTTGCCTCCAAGAGAAGCTCCTTCTACTCTCAATGAAGACATTAAGAAGCAAAGTGGGGGGGGGGGTGGAACTTCACGAAGATGATGAGAAGGTTAAAGATGGGGTAGTGAGAGCGCAAGATAAGGTTGAAGAGGTTGAGAAGGTCTAGCCTAGGGTTGTTATTGCTCAAGAGAAGCCGAAGAAGAATGTGTTTGTCCCTAAGCCATACGTTCCTAAGCTACCTTTTCCCGGGCGGTTCAAGAAGCAACTTATGGACAAGTACAAAGCCATCTTTGATAGGCAAATGGAGAAGGTAGAACTCACAATGCCTTTAGTAGATGCCTTTCTCCTTGTCCCTCAATACGCCAAATTCTTGAAAGATGCCGTGAATGAGAGAGCTAAGGAAATAGAGTCTATGGTCATTCTAACTCACGAGTGTAGCGCCATCATACAAAAGAAGATGGTGCCAAAGAAGCTAGGAGATCCGGGATCATTCACTCTACCTTGTGCACTTGCTCCTCTAGCTTTGAACCATTGTTTGTGTGATCTTGGAGCGAGTGTAAGCCTCATGCCGTTTTCGGTAGCCAAAAGACTAGGCTTCACACGCTACAAGGCATGCAACATTTCCCTAATATTGGCGGATAGGAGTGTGAGGGTTCCTATTGGTTTGCTTGAGGATCTTCCTATCGTGGTGAAGGATTTCATTGTCCCCACGGATTTCGTGGTACTTGAAATGGATGAGGAACCGAAAGATCCTCTTATCTTTGGTAGGCCATTCCTAGCAACCGCGGGGGAAATAATCGATGTGAGGAAAGGCAAAATAGACCTATACTTGGGTAAAGGAGAAGTCCTTGAGTTTGATATCAACAAGGTGATGAAGAAACCCTCCATAGATGGCCAATGTTTCTACATAGAGACCATGGATGAACTAGCCGACGAATTGCTTGAGGAAATGAGAGTAGAAGACGGTTTGGAAGTGGTCTTGACTAAGGAGCGTGGTGATCATGGGTTCTTGAGTAAAGAGAGTCAAGAGTATGAGCTACTCATGAACTTGCACAAGCCGGTTGAAAGGGATACGCCATTTGTTGAGTTGGGTGTTCGTGGTACCGAGGTTCAAGATGGGCCAAGAGTTGGTACGGTTCAAGAGGAGTTTAATCTAGCTGTTGAAGAGACTATCAAGGGTAAGTCTATTCTTGAGGAGGACGATTGGAGCGAACTCAAAGCCCCAAAGGTGGACCTAAAGCAACTTCTCGCAGGACTAAGATATGTGTTCTTAGGTCCAAACGAGTCTTACCCGGTTATTGTAAATGAGAGTCTAGATGAGAAAGAACTCTCCTCCATTCTTGTAGAAATTAGGAAATATAGGAAAGCCATTGGCTATTCTTTGGATGATATCACGGGTATTTCCCCTAGTTTGTGCACACATAGAATCCATCTAGAAGACGAATCAAGGACCTCTATTGAACATCAAAGAAGGTTGAATCCTAATTTGAAAGAAGTTGTAAAGAGAGAGATTCTTAAGCTTCTAGATGCGGGTATTATCTACCCAATCTCTGATAGTACTTGGGTATCACCGGTTCATTGTGTGCCTGAGAAGGGAGGAATGACGTTTGTTAAAAATGAAAAGGATGAATTGATAACAACTAGAACCATAACCGGGCATAGGATGTGCATTGACTATAGGAAGCTTAACTCATCTACTCGTAAAGATCACTTTTCGCTTCCTTTCATTGATCAAATGCTTGAACGTCTAGCTAATCACTCGTATTATTGCTTTCTAGACAGTTATTCTGGTTTCTTTCAAATTTCCATACACCGAACGACCAAGAGAAGACAACTTTCACATGCCCTTATGATGCCATTTGGGTTATGCAATGCACCGGCCACATTTCAACGGTGCATGATTTATATATTCTCGGACCTTATCGAAGAGATGGTGGAGGTCTTTATGGACGATTTCTCGGTGTATGGGTCCTCTTTTGGTGTTTGCTTGTCCAATCTTTGTAGGGTCTTGCAACGATGTGTGGAGACTAGCTTGGTACTCAATTGGGAGAAGTACCATTTCATGGTACGTGAAGGGATCGTGCTAGGACACAAAATCTCCGAGAAGGGCATAGAGGTAGACAAAGCCAAGATTGAGGTGATCGTTAGCTAGGAGCCGCCTAAGTCGGTCAAGGACATCCGGTCTTTCTTGGGTCATGCGGGGTACTACCGAAGGTTCATCAAAGACTTCTCGAAAATCACAAGGCCTCTTCTCACAAGGCTACTTTGCAAGGAGGTTGAGTTCGTGTTTGATGAGGAGTGTATGGTAGCGTTTCTAGAGATCAAGAAGGCGTTGGTTAGTGCTCCCATTGTACAAGCCCCAGATTGGAATTTTCCTTTCGAGATAATGTGTGATGCTAGTGACTACGCGGTTGGTGCGGTCTTGGGTCAAAGGAAGGACAAGAAGACCAATGTCATCTACTATTGAAGTAGGACCTTAGATGACACTCAAGCCCGGTATGCCACAACGGAAAAAGAGTTGTTAGCTGTGGTGTTTGCAATGGAGAAATTTAGATCTTATGTTGTGGGTTCAAAGGTGGTTGTCTACACCGATCACGCGGCTTTGAGATACATTCATGCCAAGAAAGACACAAAGTCAAGGCTACTCCGTTGGATCGTGCTTCTACAAGAGTTTGACTTGGAGATAGTTGACAAGAAAGGGATAGAGAATGGGGTCGCGGATCACTTGTCTAGAATGAGGATTGAAGACCTTGTCCCAATTGATGATAAGCTCCCCGAGGAGAGTCTCATGGTTGTTGGTGTCTTGAAGAAAGGGATTGAAGTCGTGCAAGGACTAGAGAGTGCTAATGGGTTACAGGATGAGAAACTACCATGGTTTGCGGATCTAGTGAACTACTTAGTGTGCGGGAAGGAACCGCTTTTGGATGGGTATAAGAAGAAGAAGTTCTTCCACGACGTGACGAGATACTATTGGGACGAGCCCTACTTATACAAGTTGTGTTCGGATGGTTTGTATAGGAGATGTGTGGCGGAAGAAAAAGTCCAAGGAATCCTACTCCATTGTCACGGGTTAAGCTATGGTGGTCATCATGCATCCTACAAAACCGCTACAAAGGTCTTGCAATCCGGCTTTTGGTGGCCCTCTATATTCAAAGATGTGCACCACTTCGTTTCCGCTAGTGATAGTTGTCAAAGGAGAGGGAACATTGGGAGGAGAGATGAAATGCCCCCAAAACCCAATCCTTGTGGTGGAAATATTTGACGTGTGGGGCATCGACTTCATGAGACTTTTCCCGTCATCATATGGTAACCAATACATATTGGTGGCGGTTGACTACGTCTCAAAGTGGGTGGAAGCGATTGCAAGCCCGACCAACGATGGTAAGGTTGTGCTAAAGTTATTCAAGACCATTATCTTTCCCCGCTTTGGTGTGCCTCATGTGGTGATAAGCGATGGCGGTTCTGACTTTGTGAACAAGGTCTTTGAAAACCTACTTAGGAAGCATGGTGTGAGGCATAAGGTAGCAACACCTTACCATCCTCAAACGAGTGGCCAATTAGAAGTATCCAACCGGCAAATCAAAGCCATACTAGAGAAGACGGTTGGAAGTTCAAGAAAGGATTGGGCCAACAAGTTAGATGATGCGTTATGGGCTTACTGTACTGCCTTTAAGACGCCTATAGGGACTACACCATTCAACTTGCTTTATGGGAAGTCATGTCATCTACCGGTTGAGTTGGAGTACAAGGCCTTGTGGGCGGTGAAGCTTCTTAACTTCAACATCAAGACCGTACAAGAGAAGAGGTTAATTCAACTTCAAGAGTTAGAGGAGACTAGGCTTGAAGCCTATGAGAGCTCGAGGATATACAAGGAGAGGACCAAAGCATTCCATGATAAGAGGATCGTGCACAAGGACTTCAAAGTAGGAGACCTAGTATTGATGTTCAATTCCCGGTAGAAGCTCTTTCCCGGGAAGCTCAAATCGAGGTGGTCGGGTCCGTTTGAGGTTAAGGAAACAAGGCCATATGGAGCAGTGGTACTTGTTAACAAGGAGGGCCAAGACTTCATTGCAAATGGCCAAAGGCTAAAACTATACCGTGCAAATCAAATCATCAAGGAGGGAGGTTCGATCCCTCTTGATGATGCCCCTTTAGCTTGAAAACGATAACAAACGTCGAACTTAGTGACGTTAAACAAAGTGCTCTTGGGAGACACCCCAAGCTTATCATTGTATATATTTCTTTTTATGCATTTTTTGATCTTCGTTTTGATCTTTTTGTTAAAGTTTCTTTAGGGAATCTAAGGTCTCGAGGTCACGGGTGCGCGCAAAGGAAGGGGGCACCGGACGGACATCGACCTCACCGGGCGATGCAACTAGTCGATGCTGGTCCAGGACCTTAGCATCGGTCTGTTGCATCGCACGGTGGCACCGGGCTGGTAATGCTATTTGAAGACGGCAAAGGCAATCGCACGTCGAGCATCGACTCCATGGGGCGCTGCAACCGGTCGATGTAGCATCAGGGGCAAAAAGCCTTAGCATCGATCCGTTGCAACGCGCGGTTGCATCGACCAGGTGTTGCGGTGTGGTAATAACAAGTCGAGTCATGCGCTTACATCGCGACCACCGGGCGATGCAAGTGGTCGATGGAACATCAGGACCAAAAATCCTTAGCATCGCTCGGTAGCATCGACCTGTGGAAAAGGGAATCAAGCGATGTAGCCGAGAAAACCCGAGCATCGCTCCGTTGCGTCGCACCGTTGCACCGACCAGAATTCAAATTTTGTTGACCAGAATTTGAATTCTGTTGACTGGATCTATTATCCAATTGTCCACCCGGTTCCTCGACCCAGGTAAGTCGACCCACCCGGCTAGGTAGGCTTTCTTCTCCACTAAAATAGCAACAATGGTTATCTTCTCACTCTCAAACTTCTCAAGCTCATATCTCTCTCAATTCTCAACCAAAAATTGTGATTCAAATTGCTAAATTCTGGATTTTTCATCCTCTTTCTGGATCTACTAACCCCTCTTGCATCTAGAGCTTGCATCCCCAAGGTATTTTACTCATATTTTTCATGAAAAAAATCAAGAACTTGTTCATAAGAGAAAAATTTCATGGATTTATTTGGGTAATGATTTCACGTGCATGAAACCTTGGGATTAGGCTTGAAAATGACTAGGGTAGGTAGTTCATGAGCTGATTTGTCATGCATTCGAGGAATTTTGAATTTTTTTAGCCAAGATCTTGATTTTTGGTGCTTTTGCTTAAAAGTTTCAACCTTTGAGATTTGAATGGATTCTTGGGGTATAAAGTTGGCATTTTTGATGTTGCTTATGGGAAATTGATTGCCTTTTTGCTATTTGAGCACTTTTCCCTTTGTCTCATAAATGCCTTTGCTTGAAATGCCAAAAGGTGGTACCTTGGTTTCTTGGAACTTATACACTCTTTGAAATGATGTAGGTACGTACCATGAAGTCAACAAGCAACCCAACCCCGACTTCGAGTTTACCAACAAGGAAAAGAGAGTTAACACTAGAGATGTGCCAAGGCCAATGAGAAAAGGAAAAAGGCGGCACTTGCTAGTGAAGGAGGAGAGAATGTGGAAGAAGTAGTGCAAGTAAGTGCTCGGCCAACTCAAGCAAAACCCAAGGCTCAACCCAAGAACAAGCAAGAGGCCGTTGCTAAAAACTCCAAACCAGCGGTCAAAAGCTCCGACACCACGGCCACGAGCTCTCAACCCGTAGGTACGACCGTGGCTAAAAGCACCAAAGGCAATGGGAAAGCCGCGGCAAGTAGCTCAAAGGGTAATGCAAAGGAGCTAGATTTGGCAACAAACTCCAAGGCCAAAGCTAAGGGAAAGAGCGTTGTGCAAGAGGAAGAAGAAGACACCTCGGAGGAGGAGGAGAGAGAACCAATGGATGAGGAGTATTATGAGAAGTTCTCAACTATGAAATTCGAGCAATGACTATTCGTGGACTCGATGGATTTGGAGAAGATGGGTATATATGAAGATGTTGCTCTTGTCTTCGAGAACATCAGTCTCGGGAAATTCATGATGATGAAGGAAGTAGCTCATAAGGACCTCACTTGTCAATTCCTTGCAACCCTTGAAGCACGGTTCTATGGGACATGGAACAAGAGAGCAAATGCAAGTACCGGCTTTGGAGAAATCAGATTTGATGTGAATAAGAAGACCTACCGGGTCACTTTTCATGAGCTTTGTGAAATTTTTGGTTTCAAAGAAGAAAGTACCTATGGTGAGCCATACTTCCACTATCCCAAGCATGAGCTCCAATTCTTTTGGGAAACAATTGCTTCCGACGACTATCATCCCGGCATCTCCAAGTACTCTAGCATCTGAAATCTGATCCTCAAATACGTGCACATGGCACTAACCCGCGCATTCTACACTAAGGTGGAGTTTAACAAGGTCGCCAAAGAGGAAATGGAATTTCTAGGCCTCGGTGTGAAACCCCTCCTCAAGACGCTAAGCAATAGAAAGGAATTTAGAGGCAATGAGAAGAACCCTTCTTTTGCCACTACCTTGGTGAGGCAAATGCTCTTTCACAAGAATTGGGCTTGGGAGACTAAGTGGAAGAAATCCGCATTGGCCATCGGTTGGATCATAACTCCCATCCTCAAGGCAAAAGGGATCAAGCTTTCGGTGGTTGATGAGAAATGGAAGTTGATAGATGAGAGTTACATTGCACGGTCCAAATTCTTCAAGGGTAAGGTAGAGTGCAATTTTGCTTACAACCTTCAGCTCAACAAGGCATGTCACGCGCAAATCCTATTGCCTCACACCGCCCTCACAAAGCTTGATGAGCCAAGAAACATTTTGTTCTACCCAACCACGGACTATCTCTACAACCGAACCGCCGACCCACCAATTGATGCCTTCCGCACAAGAGCACCCAAGAAGAGCAAGGCCGCTACTGGTGCACACCCCGAGGAAGTCCTTGACTCCGGTGATGAAGAGGCCAAGGACTCACCCTCCACGGCCATCTATGGTGGAGAACGGTATCACTTCGACCCGTTCGATGGTATTATGCCTAACATCGCCATACGCCATGCTCACCACCAATCGAGACTCCTCCAACGTTGGTGCAAGTGGCAAGATCAAAGCATGAGGAAGATGTCAAAGGTGATTAAAGGGTTGAAGAAGACGGTTAGAGTCATGGGAAAGACAATCAAGGAGCTCAAGAGGGACGGTGAAGCTAGCACATCTCGAGCCCGAGAGGAATAAGATGGTGGTCTCGACATGAGCCACACGCTCCATGGAGGAGAAATGGTGGTGCACAGAGAGGAAAGTCACTCATTGGCACATGACGAGAAGGTGGCAAAGAAGAAAGCCATGAGATCTCCTTCCCCGTGCTCAAGTAACCCGTCACTTTCTATGGGGTTTTTCTCCCCATCCCAAAGCTTCTAAGGTAACTTCAAAACCTTGTACATAGTTTTCTTTCACTTGAGTCTAGGATTTTTATTTGTCTTATTTTAGGTCTCTTCCTTAGATTTATTTCACACCGGGTCGGTGTGATTTAAGTTTGGGGGAGAGACCGGTATCTAATGTCATTTGCTTTGTCTTATTTTGATTTTGCATTTTGAGTCTCATGCATATATCTAAGGCATAGAAAAACCAAAAAAAATTGAAAAATTTTGAAAATGGAAACACAAAAAGAAGTCAGTTAGGATGCATTTGCACTTGTATAATTGAGTCTGGAGTTCATTGCATATGCATGGGATCTATGATGAGTTTTCCTCGTAAAGTACCATCTTTAGAGCCTTAATCAATGCCCTTGTTGCTTGTTGTGTGATGCTTTTGATCTCGAGTTTGAAATCAAGGATGAACCATGTTTTGATCTCGCATTTCATTACTACAGTCTTAGCTAAAGCAAGATGATTTAACTCCACCCCTCATCTAAGTGATAACCATTAATTTGACTTGTAAATATTGTGTTTGTGCAATTTTAAATGAATTCGTGGTTCACATATACATATTTGGGCATTCTTATTCCTTTTTACCAATCCTTTTTGTCCAAGTAGTCATATCCCCTCATTAGAATGGTTTCCCCTACCCTAACCATAGCCTTCTTTCAAGCCATCGCTATTAGTGTGTGATTGTGAGGTCTTTTCTTTTCGAACAAACTTGGCAAAACGTTTTAGGTTTAGGGCGACAAGAAGAAATTCTCGTGTAGACTTAGCTCCATCATCACGTAGTTAATCTAGGATTAGGCTAGTTAGGATGGCGGGTCTTGATTCAAGTTTGGGGGAACAGTTTTAGACTTGGTGAACGGATGTGATTGGGTTGTGGAATGGAAGAGATAAAAAGGAGAAAGGAAGAAGGGGATCGAATTTGTGTTGATTAGTTGGTGCCAAAAATCATAAGACAAGCTCTAGAAATAAGATAGCCTCAAAAGATATAAGGAAAATGAAAGAAGCCAAAAAGGCAAAAGCATCAAAGAAGAGGCGTGAACCAAAAAGAGGAAAAGAAGAGCTAGATCACAACAAAGTAGCACCAAACCATGAAGAACAAGGAAGAAAAAGCGATCCCTGAGTGAGGAGAAGGTGAAATGAAGACACAAGAAGCTTGTGCGGGTTTGAAAAGGCAAAATGCCTTGAGATAAAAAGGGTAGCTTAGGATGTGGGCAATGGGTTAGAAAGCTTAGGTTAGAGACACTCTAGGCATATGGGTAGATGAGAATTCTCCCTTGTATGCATAAGTTGCCTTTTACTTTTAGCATTTTGCATAAGTTTGTTCATTTCATGAGAGATCCTTGAACTTGATTACCCCTTGCATGAAAATGAGATCACATTTATCTCATATCCTTACCCTTAGCCAAACGAATTCATTTGACCTTGCATAAACATGATTCATTGGTTACACCATTAATTAACGTCAAAGGGTTGGATGATATGAAAGCTTGTGTAGGTTGAGGCTTGAACTTGAGTTGTGTAGGGAATGATATGGCTAGCCCCTTTTGAGTAGACTTTTTGATCGCATCCTAGAACTAGCAACTTGGACATTGATTGGATGATATGAAAGGGTTGGATGATATGAAAGCTTCTTTTTATGGTACTTGTAGATTTGAGTTCCCACTTTCAAAACCTCTCTCCCTACATGTAGCTTGAGGGCAAGCAAATGAGTAAGTTTGGGGGAGTTGATACACTCGTATTTTATCCCTTGCATGCATTCATTTAATATAGGTTTCATCTCATTTGCAGATAGTTACTTGTCATTTCTTTGTTGTTTTGTCTCATTTAGAGTATTAGGATTCTCATACTAGGTCCTAGGGTGTATTGCATGTTTTGGAGTCCTTTTTAGGCACTTGACGGAGTTTGGCTTGAGACCATTTGGATCGGGAGCTTTGGAGACGTTTACACCGCGACCACCCGACGATGCAACCGAGCGATGGAGGGTCAGGGGCTTAGCATCGACCCAGCCTCTTCCCACGTCGCCCAGTTGCTGCGATGTTGAGCTTCAGGACATCTACACCGCGACCACCGAGCGACGCAACAGACCGGTGCTGCTCCAAGGGCTTAGCATCGACCCAGCTCCTTTTGACCACCCGGCGATGCAAATACCCAGCACCAACTTCGACATGTTGCATCGCCCAATCCCCTCGCCGTCGACCAATCACAAGGCCATCAACCCAAGATCCGACCGGGTCAAAACCCGGTTTGTTCCGGGTTGACCCGGTTTCCCCACTATCCATATAAATAGACCAAAAACCTAATTTTGAAGACTATGATTTTCTTTTGTTCAAAATCCTTTCCCCTTTTGAGAGAGAACTTGGATTTTGTAAGAGAGATCCTTTAAGTTTATGCATTTAAGTGTTTATCTCATTGAATCTCTTCTATCTATGTTCTTTTCTTATTGATTATTCATCACCCATCAATGGATTTATCTCCTATCTCCATCGATTTTGAGATGTTCTTAATGGGTTTTGAGTAGTCTTCTAGGATCTTGAGATGGGGTAGATTAGGGTGATCCAAGGCATGGTTTATGGTGTTTAGGGATAGATTATTTTAATTCCTTCCCTGAATAGTGTCCTTAATGCTAGATCTACCTTGATGAAGTGGATCTAGATCATAAGGCATTTCATGCACACCAAGTGTTTGATGAAATGTCTTGATGAACTATTCAAGGGATTTATGCTCCTAGCCTAAGAGATTAGTTGTTTAGGGCATATCTTTTGTTGATCTTGTTATTATTCTTAATGCTTGCTAATTGTTAATCCACAAATGAGAGTTTGCTAATGGATTTGATGATTAACATAGTGATTAGTTGCTTGAAAGAGAATTAATCAAGATTAGAGATCTATTGTCTAGGGATAACTTGTTTGAGTGAAAGAACACCATGAGTTGTGCTTGGGTCACCTTAATTCGATAACCTTATCTCTAGATTCGCTTACGTTATTTGAATTACATATTGTTTAGTTATTGCATTGCTTGTTTTGAATTGGATACTTAACAACAAACTACACTTGTTTAGCTTAACTTGCATGAGTTCCTTGCATTCTTAGTGATTAGAATAATCCCAATTATGGATTGATAACCTCCTTACTACATCGTATTGGAGATATTGATACCTCCAAGAGATAGAAATATCTTGTATCAGTCTCATTGAGTTTTCTTGGAAATATTTTTAATGAGGCAAATGGTTCACATTATCTTTGGCCCATTTAGTTGATTTTCCTCAAGCCCAACCACATCCAGATTTTCGACAAAGAGAGTTCAAGAGTCATTCTTTGAATTCAAATTATGTTTTAATGCTTACTATTTCTCTCTCCTTCATGCAGACTTGTGTTATTTTCTTATATCATTTTGTATTATCATTGTCGAACTCAGCCTTGTGTATTGAGTAATATTGAGAGTTTTCTCTTTGCTATTTTCTTTCACAGAAAATACTTGTCTTCTATCCTTCTTGTGAGCGATTCCTTGAAGTATAGAGTGTATCAGACTTATCATAGATCTCTTCCATCGATCTGTGTGGCCTCTATCATTCCCCCATCTATCAATCATCTCTCGGTTCTTCAAAGAGTGATGTACGGCCAGTTGAAGAGTCACCATCGCTATTCATCACCAACCATTACAATCGATCCTCTCGAGAGTGTTGTATACGGCTAGCTAGAGTTTCTTCATCTTCCGCTTTGTATGAACGAGTGCCCCTTGTTCCTATATCAGACGGATATTCAAAATTTTGTTTATTTTTATTTTTATTGGGATCGATCGATCAAAAAATTTCTGATCGATCGATGGTCGGTCCAGAAAGTGTGTGCGGTAGGAGATCGTTCGATCCGATTGTGTACAACAATCCGACGGATATTCAATAATTTTTATTCAATTAATTATAAATTAATTAATTAAATCAAATTATATTAATTAAATAATTAAACAAAAATATTTGTAAAAAAAAGAAATTAATTATTAAAATTCATTATCATAAAAAAATAATTCATTAAACATAATAAATTTTGTCCAAAAAAAAACATAAAATATTAAATTCAAACGGTCGGAGAGTTGTCGGTGTTGTCGGGGATGTCGGGATCCCAAAAGAGATGGGGGAAGACGCCCTGCATGATTTTCTACAACTCGGTGAGCTATTACTGGGTTGAGGTAGGTGCAGACTGTAGCTCATGAACATGTGTGTCACGTTCTTTCACCGTGTGGCTGAGCCTCTCGATTTCTTACAGGTACTCTGAAGCATACCGAGGAACCGAGGAAGAAGATTCTTGGCTCGGAAGTCCGCCTAACCCAGCGTATCGACCTTTGACTTTTCGAATTTTCTACGAAAAAAACATAAAAATAATGTTATTAATGAAATGTCGAAAAGAAAAAAAATTGAAAACAAATAGAAACTTACACTGAGGACAATGTCGTTGATCTCTTCCCGGGGTAACTCGTTCGAGGACATAGATCCATCGAGAGTGAACTGCGAGATTCCAACTTCACGTTCCTGTTCCACCTTCTTCTTCTTGCACGTCTCAACGAGCTCACGCATCCCCACGTCCTGGATCACACCATTTTTTTTGTCGGAGACCTTCTTCGTCGCAGGCCTACTCCAATACTTGCAGAAGCCCTTCCACACCTCGTCGTCGAGGTCCTCCGACTTGTCTTTGTTGTTCTTGTACTTCTGCTTTCACTCGTACATGTGGTTGGAGTACGAAAGCGCGACATACTTGTCGAATTGGCCAATAACCGTCATCGTAAGCGTATGGTCCCACATAAACTCTTGCTACATTAAAAAAATCCAAAATTACTTACCGCGAAACTCCGGTGCCACATGTCTTTCTCGATTTGTCAGAGTACTTCTCCTGCGATTTGTCCAACATGTTGTGGAGCATCCGCGAAATCGCCTTTGTGATCTCAGGCGACAACTTAAACCTAATAACATATAAAAAATGAATTACGTTAAGATTCAAAATCTAAATAAATTGAAATAATACACGAAAATTTACTTACTAAGTCCCATCATCGAACTTCGGGTCGAGACGGATGCAATGGCCCAGGTTGGGCTACTGGACAATATCCTCGATCATAATGTTGCTCCGAGCAGCAAATTGCTGGGAGTCTGGGACTTCTATTCCTGAGCTCGATCCGCCAGGAGGTGTAGCCCGAAAACCCCGAGAAGGGCGTCCTTGGGATCCACCACCCAAACGTAGTCTGTCCACGTTATTCCTGCGTGAAAAACATAAATTTCAGGAAAATTTCAAATTTTGCGATTCCCGAAAATTTGAAACTCCCGAAAATTTTAAATTCCTGAAAATTTCAAAATTTTCCAAAAAATACAAAATTCACGAAAATTTCCAAAAATTCAGAACAAATTCTTATAAGTTTTTTAATAATTTTATAAATACTTAAAAAACTTTATAAAAAATGTTTTTTTCTTTATATAAATTGAATTTTTATACAAAATGATTTTAAATTATTCTAATATTTATACAAAACTAACAACCTAATATTTATACAAAAACACTAAAATTTCTAGAAAACTAATAATCCAAATATAAAATTTAAACCCTAAAATTACAAACTAACAACCTAAATCTCCAGCTGGCATGAGAGTTCCCCTCAGACAGGGAGAATCCCAGACCCATGCACCGGCCCAGCCTTGCCCGGTGTTCCATCTTCCCTCAGACAGGGAGAATCCCGGACGATCGTCCCGGCTCCACACCGCCCGGTGCTGCACCTCTCGGCAACAAATGTCTCAAAGATGTGGCTATTCGGGGACCTTACAATCCGATTCAGCTTCAATTGCCTTCATAGAAGTTGTATACGAGTGAATCAGCTTTACACATGAGTTTGAATCGGGTTATTTGGACGTATGGATAGGGAGATAAGACAGATTTACGGAAGGTATGTCCGTCTTGCCGAGAGAAGATGACACTGTCCAAAGAACCAGCAATACGAAGGCCTTCCGTTATGAATTAACTCAAACGGTCTTCATAAGAGTTGTCGAGGGACGAGGTAGCTGTCTACATGAGTTTGATTTCGGTCATTCGGATGTCAGGTGCAGGAGTTATGACTGATTCACTGAAGACGTATCAAAGACTTGACCGGGTCAAAACCCGGTTTGTTCCGGGTTGACCCGGTCCGACCCAATGATACGATCATGGACATGCATGCTTCGGATGAGGTTCCGGAGGAAGCTTTGATCATTCCCGAAGGTCCCATTACACGGTCCAAGACGAAGAAGTTAGCCGGAGCTGTTCGGAAACTACTTAACGACGTTCGGAACGAGGATGAAGACCAACTTACGCACAACGCCATCACCTCTTTATCATTTGCGGATTCAGCTTGAGGTTGGCCGAGTGTAAGTTGTTGTACTCTTTTTCCTATGCTCGGTTTTGTCCCAATGGGTTTTCCGAGTAGAGGTTTTAACGAGGCAACGGCTTACACTTCATATCTGGTCCAATCGCAAGTTGTTTCCCGAAGGGATATTTCCGAGGGACTTTTCCGAGGGATTATTTCCGAAGGATTTTTCCGCGGAACTTCCCCGGGGGAATTATTCATTTCCGCGGAAGACTAGTCAAAGTAGCCGAGGGGTCATTCAAACTTTCTAGTCAAAGTCAATGGTCTTAGTCTTCACATTTAATTTGACTTTGTAATTCTCCATGCATTGTAATTTGTGCTTTCTTCTTCACCCTTCACATTCTCTTCCTATAAATACTCTTTGTAATCTTTCATTTCAAATCATCAAATTTTATAAACCTTTTAGAGATTTCTCTCCTTTGTTCCTTTGTGAACTTTTCGATTCTTTTGGTGGTTAGCCAAGAAAATCATTTCGATCCTTGGGTGGTTAGCTCATTGGTCACTTTCGTTTCTTAAGGTGGTTAGCTTTAAGATCGAGCCGATTCCGAGGTGGTTAGCCGAAGAGTCACAACGTTCCTTAGGTGGTTAGCCTTCGGTTCAGGTTTACCGAGTACCGTTCATAGCTCTCGACGCAGCCATTCACTTCCCCCGCCTTGTTCATTCAAGGATTATCCCCGTTTCAATTCTGCTTCAATACCAACAAGAGTTTGCATTTTTGGGATGATCGAATCAAGATCGTATCAAGTGGTATCAGACCCACGCTCTTGATTACCCGGTATTTTCTAATATTTTCATTCTTTTCATATTCTTCTTCTTTCTATCTTCTTGTATTAAAACCGATTTTTTCAACAAAAAAAAAAAAAAAACGAAAAGACAAACTCAAAAAAAAAAAAAAATATCGGTTCGTAATTCTTCACTACCTATCTATTTCTTTGTTTGACGATTTGGTTTTTAAAGCTACCATCGATTTGTTTCGATTTTAGTTCCTTAAGAACCGAGGAGAACTTCTATTGTGTTGTGAGGATATTACGAGAGTTGTGTGAACAAATTTGAGGGCAACACTTGTGAGAATATTTTACTAACGTGTTTGCTCATTTTTGCGAGGTACAATGGCTGAGGAAAGTGATACTAATACTTCATGGACGAGGAGGGAAAGAGATGCCGCGATGAATCGCAAGGTGGATGCCATCACTCTCATGATGAACGAAATGTGAAATCAATTGGCCGCTCTTAACGTTCGGACACCGGTGAGACAAGAAGGAAACAACGGCGCAAACTTAGCCGAGAGTCACAGATCCGATCATAGCCGAAGGAATCCCCGTGTTCCGCCAAGGCATAGACGAGCCAACAATCAAAACTGGCAACTAAACCCACAAGGCGAAAATGGCGAGAACATCGAGAACCCGTTTCACGATTTAGCCAATGATTCCAAGGGAATCCAAGGAAGGCAACAACCGGCTAGGAGGAGAAACGACAACGATCTCGTTGGATTGAAGTTACGGATTCCCTCGTTCTACGGGACGAACGATCCCGATGCGTTTCTCGAATGGAAAAAGAAGATTGACATCGTATTCGGATGTCAAGACTTTACGGAACAAAAAAGGTTAGGTTGGCCGCTACGGAATTTCATGGTTATGCTGTTGATTGGTGGGATAGTGTTGTGACAAGCAGGAGACGCCAAGGAATTAATCTCGTTGAGACGTGGGATGAGATGGCGAGATTGATGCAAGTTCGGTTCGTACCGGTACACTATCACCGCGAGCTACACCAAAAGTTGCGAAGGTTGTCACAAGGTACTAAAGTTGTTGATGATTATTACCAAGAGATGGAGAAACTCATGCTTAAGGCCGATGTTGACGAGCCCCGTGATGCGACTATGGCCCGATTCCTAACCGAGATGAATCGCGATTTGCAAGATCGCATGGAGATGCAATCTTATGATACCGTTGAGGAGATGTTGCACAAGACAATTCTCGTTGAACAACAACTTAAGAGAAAAGGTATTTCACGGTCCCCGTTTGTGTCTAAGCCGAGCTACACAAAAAACGATAAGCCGAGTTACCCGACCCGTACCGAAACGAAGCCAAAGACGGATTACAAGCCTAGTTCGTCCGGTCACGACTACAAGGGTAAGGCTGAAGTTTCTAATCCTTTGAGAAACCATGATATCGAGTGCTTTAAGTGTATGGGCAAAGGTCACTATGCAAACAAATGTCCAAACCAACGAGCTATGATCATGTTGGACAGAGGTGAGATCGTGACCGATGATGATGATGTGGATGATAAGGTGGATTTTGATTCCGCACCCGTCTATGATGACGATGATGAACACGCGGTTGAGGGAGAGCTACTTGTAGCTAGACGTGTTCTACTTTCTCAAGAGCCGTTCGTGGTAGACGAGCAACGTGAGAACTTGTTCTACACTCGGTGCAAGGTTAATGGTAAGACGTGCAGTCTCATAATCGATGGCGGAAGTTGCACGAACGTTGCTAGCACGACGATGGTGGAGAAACTTAACTTGGAGATGAGGAAGCATCCGCGGCCGTATAGCCTTCGATGGTTGAGTAAACAAAAGCAACAAAAGGTAACCCATCAAGTCTCGGTTCAATTATCTATTGGCCGTTATGAGGATGAGATCCTATGCGATGTATTGCCGATGGAAGCCGATCATATCCTACTTGGAAGACCATGGCAATACGATCGGAGAGCCGTTCACGACGGTTATGCCAACAAACATTCCTTTGAGCATAAAGGACGGAAGATCACTCTTGCCCTGTTGTCTCCACACGAGGTGTATCTAGACCAGCTCAAGCTCGAGGAAAACCGCAAGGACAAAAACAATGTGAGTGATCCCCCAAACACTTCTTTTACTAAAAACGAGAGTGAGAGTTCGAGAAAAGCCAAGCTAAAGGCCTTTGAGGGAAATCCCGTGAGAAAAGAAACTCTTTTTATGAGGCCGAGTGAGATTAAACACGCTCTCGTTACTAAGAAACCTTTCGTTTTGCTTATTTATAAGGATACTCTCGCTAGCATGACTAATCCCGAGCCGGATCTCCCGAGCAATGTGTTGTCTCTTTTGCAGGAATATGGTGATGTCTTTCCGGAAGATAGCCCCGGTGGCTTACCGCCCATTCGTGGGATAGAACATCAAATAGACTTCGTCCCCGGAGTAACACTTCCGAACTGGCCCGCTTATCGAACCAATCCGGTCGAGACCAAGGAGCTCCAACGACAAGTCGGCAAACTTATGGAGAAGGATCATATCTGGGAAAGTATGAGTCCGTGTGCCGTTCCGGTATTGCTTGTACCAAAGAAAGATGGTTCGTGGAGGATGTGCGTTGATTGCCGAGCCATCAACAATATCACGGTAAAGTATCGCCATCCGATCCCTAGGCTAGATGATATGCTAGATGAACTTCATGGATCTAGTATCTTTTCTAAGATAGATTTGAAGAATGGTTATCACCAAATCCGGATGAAGGAAGGTGATGAGTGGAAAACCGCTTTCAAAACTAAGCACGGTTTATACGAGTGGCTTGTTATGTCTTTTGGTCTTACGAACGCCCCAAGTACTTTTATGCGTCTTATGAATCATGTTCTTAGGTCTTTCATAGGTGTCTTCGTTGTTGTTTACTTCGATGATATTTTGATTTATAGTAAGACCTTAGACGATCATGTAGGACATTTGCGTTTGGTCTTAGACGTGCTTAGGAAAGAACGACTTTTTGGCAACTTTAAGAAATGTTCTTTTTGTTCGGATAACGTTGTATTTCTAGGTTTTGTGGTGAGTTCTCAGGGCATACAGGTTGACGAGGACAAGATTAAGGCAATCCAAGATTGGCCGAGTCCTAAGACGGTTGGTGAAGTCCGAAGCATTCACGGCTTAGCCGGTTTCTATCGACGGTTTGTTCGGGATTTCAGCACCATTCCCGCGCCACTAACCGAAGTGATCAAGAAGGATGTGGGCTTCAAATGGGAACAAGCTCAAGAGGACGCTTTTCAGCTCCTAAAACACAAGCTTACTCACGCCCCTCTTCTCGTTTTACCGGATTTTATGAAAATGTTTGAAATTGAATGCGATGCTTCTGGTGTAGGTATCGGTGCCGTGCTTATGCAAGAGAAGAAGCCGATCGCCTTCTTTAGTGAGAAACTCGGTGGTGCAACTCTGATGCAGTGTACATTCCTCTTACGTTTGTGGTTTTGGCTTTTAGTTATTTTTCCTTTTCTCTTATGCTTTCCTTTTTCTTCATAAGCTAGTTTTCCTTTTCCTAATCGCTTTAGGTTTTCAATCTTTCCTATATATAGAGTCGATGTCTTGCTTGTAAGAAAACAACTCATTGAATTATTATCAAAGAAGCTTTTGCTTTCTCCTCTTCTTGTCTTCGGCTAGAACTAAGGTTCTCAACGAACTCAAGATCGCGCGTTTCGTTTGGGAATTCTTAGACTAAACAATCGAATCCGCAACCTATCGGTTACTACATCAGTTGGTATCCGAATCCAGCAGCTTTAATTTCTCAATTAAAGCACGATCCAAGGTACCCATTCACAATGGCACCTAGGAAACCTACTATCGAAGAACAACATGACGAACTCCAGCGTACTTTGGAGACGTTTACTGTTAGCTTGCACGATGCGTTGTTACACGCAGTGGAACAAGCGATGACCAGAGTACTGCAGAATCAACATGATTTACATCATAATGGCCAAAATCAGCGACACCACAACAGAGCTCCAGAGGAGGATGATGAAAGGCTTAGCTGAGAATCTCTTTGCTGTCCCAAATCGTGGGAACAATCCTCGTGTAGCAGAAGACGGAAACATGGACGAGCGCCACAACAATCGTCGCCACCCTCACAATCGCGACGCAGATCGCTTCGATGAAGCACGTCCAAATCCTGCCTCACGTTGGGAATCTAGTTTCAGACTGGAAATTCCTGAGTTTTCTGGTTCACTTAACCCGGAAGAATTCCTTGATTGGTTGAGCTCTGTTGAAGAAATTTTGGAGTTTAAGAACGTGCCAGATGAGATGCGAGTTCCATTGGTTGCCACTCGTTTCAAACAACGAGCTATGGCATGGTGGCAGCAATTAAAGGAATCTCGTCGCCACTCCGGAAAATCAAAAATTGATTCTTGGGAACGCCTTAAAAAGCATATGAGACGATCCTTTCTTCCTTATAATTATGAGCGTACTCTTTACAACAAATTGCAGAATTTGCGACAAGGGAATCGTTCCGTGGACGATTATGCTACTGATTTCTTTTCGATGGTCTCCCGAACCACGTTGTTAGAAACTGAAGAGCAACTTGTCTCACGCTTCATTGGTGGTCTGCGAGCACAATTACAGAATGCACTGCAACAATTCAACCCAACCACTGTCTCTGAAGCTCACCAGCGAGCCATTGCTATGGAGATTCAATTCCGTTCATCCTGGAATTCAACTGGTCCCCGTACGCGTTTTCCTCCGAACCAAATTGAATCCAACGCTAGTGCATCGGTTGAACAACAGTCCAACAGAAGTAACTCGATCCGGCCAGCCCCTGTGCAGGATTCCATCGCAACTTCCCGACCGCCACGGACCAATGCTCTTCGTTGCTTCACATGTGGGGAACCTGGGCATCGCCAGACGGCATGTCCAAAACAAGATCGACGTGGACTGGTCGTTCAGGAACCAGATTTTGATGAAGAACCACGTTTCGATGAGTATTCCTCTGATCACGGTAATGAAGATGATTTTATTCCAGGCGATACGGTTCAAAATTTGGTTCTCCGCCGCAATTGCCTTCTACCACGAGCACCGCAAGAATCTTGGTTGCGTACAAACCTGTTTCGCTCATCGTGTACAATCAATGGCAAAGTCTGCAAACTCATCATTGATTCAGGTAGTTGTGCCAATGTTATATCTCAAGACGCAGTACGAAAGCTTGGAGTCAAATCTGATGTTCATCCACACCCATACAAGTTAGCTTGGCTGAACAACGGAACAGAGATAAGTGTTTCTCGACAAGCTCTTATCGTGTTTTCCATTGGTACTTACAAAGATTATGTATGTTGTGATGTGGTGCCTATGGATGCTTGCCATCTTTTATTAGGACGTCCATGGCAATATGATAAAGACGCTACTCACAAAGGACGCAATAATACATATAGCTTTCAGTTTGATGGTCGAACAGTCACGTTGCTTCCGTCTAGTGAGACCTTTGAGCCTAAAGGACCAGCGCAACGTCCTGAGGTTGCAAGCAGTGCTCCTTCTTTGTCACAGTCCCTATTGACGCTCCCTAAAGCAGAATTTGAGGCACAATTGAGTGTTTCGAGTGAAGTATGGACATTGATAACTACTCCGGTCTACACCTCGCTTGCTTCTACAGTACATGCGGCTTTCTCACCACTTCTTACTGAGTTTCAGGATGTTTTTCCAGCAGAATTACCTGACAATTTACCACCACTTCGAGATATCCAGCATCAGATCGATTTGGTTCCCAATGCCTCACTTCCCAACAGACCTCATTACCGTATGAGTCCGCAAGAGCACGATGAATTACGTCGTCAGGTGGAAGAGCTGCTTGCCAAGGGTCATGTTCGTGAGAGTCTCAGTCCCACCGCCGTACCAGCTTTACTTATTCCAAAGAAAGATGGGTCGTGGCGTATGTGCGTCGATAGTCGTGCTATTAATAAGATAACGGTTCGCTATCGCTTCCCAATTCCACGCCTTGACGATCTCCTTGATCAAATTGGTCGCGCTTCTATCTTCTCCAAACTTGATCTGAAAAGTGGGTATCATCAAATACGCATTCGCCCGGGAGATGAGTGGAAAACAGCGTTCAAAACGCGTGAAGGTCTGTTCGAGTGGACGGTAATGCCTTTTGGTCTCTCCAACGCACCCAGCACGTTTATGCGAGTGATGAATCACGCATTACGACCATTCATTGGTAAGTTTGTGGTTGTCTATTTCGACGACATTCTGATCTTTAGCACAGACTTGGATAGCCATCTGACGCATCTATCCCAAGTCCTTAACGTTCTTCGACGTGAGAAGTTATTTGCGGCTCGTCAAAAATGTGTTTTTGGTTCTGCTCAAGTACTCTTTTTGGGTTATCTTGTTTCCAACAAGGGTTTAGAGGTGGATCCAAGTAAGGTCGAGGCCATCAGATCGTGGCCTACTCCACAGTCGATTAGTGAAGTACGCAGTTTTCATGGCTTAGCGTCCTTTTACCGTCGATTTGTTCATCATTTCAGTAACATCACAGCCCCACTCACAGATTGTATGCAAGGTTCAACTTTTGTTTGGACTCCCGAGGCTGACACAGCTTTTGAGACAATCAAACAAAAGCTGCTCTCGGCCCAGATTTTAGCATTACCAGATTTTTCTGTCGTGTTTGAACTTCATTCTGATGCGTGTAAGTTTGGAATTGGAGCTGTCCTAAGCCAATAAGGTCGACCAGTTGCGTTTTACAGTGAGAAAATAGCGGGTTCTCGAGCTCGTTATAGCACTTATGATGTGGAATTTTATGCCATTGTTCAAGCCATCAAGCATTGGCGCCATTATTTGTATCACCAAGAGTTTATTCTTTACACAGATCATGACGCACTAAAACACTTGGGAAGTCAAGAAAAGATCTCTGCTCGTCATGCTTCTTGGATTGCTTTTTTACAACAATTCACTTTTGTGATTAAGCATCAATCTGGTCGTACAAACAAAGTGGCCGACGCGTTAAGTCGTCGACATTCGTTACTTGCTTCCTTACAACTCTCGGTTCCTTGTTTTGCTGTCCTTGCAGACTTATATGCAAGTGATCCTTTCTTTGGTAGTATATGGTCCGATTTGCAACATGGGATCAGCTCAGAGTTTGTTTTGCATGATGGTTACATATTTCGTGATAATCGTCTATGCGTTCCTACGAGTAGCTTACGATTACAACTTATCACAGAGTTACATGGGGAAGGTCACATAGGACGCGATCGTACTCTTGCATTGGTGGCTGCGTCTTATTTTTGGCCATCTTTACGACGTGATGTAGCTCGTTTCGTGGAGCGTTGTGTCGTATGTCAGCTCTGAAAAGGGCATGCTAGTAACAGCGGACTTTACATGCCTCTTCCAATTCCAACTCAGCCTTGGACAGATATAAGTATGGATTTTGTGTTGGGATTGCCTCGTACGCAGCGTGGCCATGACTCGATCTTTGTGGTCGTCGATCGTTTCTCAAAAATGGCTCATTTCATTCCATGTAAGAAGACGACAGATGCATTACAAGTGGCTCAACTGTTCTTCCATGAGATATATCGCATCCATGGTCTTCCTCTATCCATTGTATCTGATCGAGATTCAAGATTTCTTAGTCATTTTTGGCGTTCACTTTGGAAATTGCTTCGTACCAGCCTCGACATGAGTTCCGCCTATCATCCTCAATCCGATGGTCAAACGGAGGTTACAAATAGATCGTTGGGTGATATGTTACGATGTTTGGTTGGTGACAATATTAAAACGTGGGATACAATTTTGTGTAAAGCTGAATTTGCCCACAATCATGCTGTTAATCGGAGTACTAAGTTCAGCCCCTTTAGCGTCATTTATGGCTTTGTTCCACGAGGTCCTGTTGATCTTGGTGTCGTACCTGATGCAACTCGGGATCATGGTCAAGCGGTCGACTTTGTGGCCAACTTGTCATTCATTCACGCTCAAGTCCACGAGAATTTGCAAGTGTCTTCCGCAAAATACAAAGCAGAGGCTGATCGTCATCGCCGAGATGTCCGGTTTAGTGTTGGGGATCGAGTTTGGGATGTATTAACAAAGGATCGTTTTCCAGCACGTGAGTATAACAAACTCAAGGCAACGAAAATTGGACCTTTGGATGTGCTGGAGAAGATCAACGCAAATGCTTATCGCGTCAAGCTTCCTCCAGATGTTCGCTGTTCGGATGTCTTCAATGTGAAGCATCTGGTTCCGTTCGTGGCACATGACGACGTTGAAGATTCGGGGACGAATCTTTTCCTACCCCGGGTGACCTGATGCAGCGTACATTCCTCTTACGTTTGTGGTTTTGGCTTTTAGTTATTTTTCCTTTTCTCTTATGCTTTCCTTTTTCTTCATAAGCTAGTTTTCCTTTTCCTAATCGCTTTAGGTTTTCAATCTTTCCTATATATAGAGTCGATGTCTTGCTTGTAAGAAAACAACTCATTGAATTATTATCAAAGAAGCTTTTGCTTTCTCCTCTTCTTGTCTTCGGCTAGAACTAAGGTTCTCAACGAACTCAAGATCGCGCGTTTCGTTTGGGAATTCTTAGACTAAACAATCGAATCCGCAACCTATCGGTTACTACATCAAACTTACAATTACCCGACGTACGACAAGGAGTTCTATGCCTTAGTCCGTGCACTCCAAACGTGGCAACATTATCTTTGGCCGAATGAGTTCGTGATCCACACTGATCATCAATCGCTTAGGCATTTGAAAAGCCAACAGAAGTTGAACAAGGGACACGCCCGTTGGATGGAGTTCGTGGAGACTTTTCCGTACGTGATTAACTACAAGCAAGGAAAGGAGAACGTCGTGGCCGATGCTCTTTCACGGAGATACACTTTACTTTCGACACTTGATGCCAAGGTGCTTGGATTTGAGATGATTAAGGGAGCTTATGCAACCGATCCCGATTTTCAGGAAGTATTTCTAACTTGTGTTAACTTTGCTTCGGGAAAATACTTTCGTAGTGACGGGTTCTTGTTTTACGAGAAGCGTTTGTGTATTCCTAACTCTTCTTTGCGAGATCTTCTTGTTAGGGAGGCACATGGCGATGGCTTAATGGGACATTTCGGAGTAGCTAAAACTCTTTTGGTGGTGCAAGACCATTTCTTTTGGCCGCACATGAAGCGAGACGTTGAACGGATTTGTAGCCGATGCACTACATGTAAGTTAGCTATCCAAAAACCCAAGCCAAGGTATGTACACTCCTTCGCCGATTCCTAGTGTACCATGGACTGATATTTCGATGGACTTCGTGTTGGGATTGCCTAGGACTAGGAGAGGTAGTGATTCGGTCTTTGTTGTTGTACATAGGTTTTCTAAGATGGCTCATTTCATTCCTTGCCATAAAACTGATGATGCATCTAACATTGCCGATTTGTTCTTTAGAGAGATTGTCCGTTTGCATGGAATGCCTAGGACGATAGTTTCGGATAGAGATACGAAGTTCCTTAGCTATTTTTGGAAGACCCTTTGGTCGAAATTAGGAACTAAGTTGTGTTTCTCTACGACTTGTCACCCGCAAACCGATGGTCAAACCGAGGTGGTCAATAGGACCTTAGGAACGCTTTTGCGGATGGTGATAAAGAAAAATCTTAAGTCGTGGGAAGATTGTTTGCCGCATGTTGAGTTTGCTTATAATCGTGTCGTGCATTCTACTACTTTTTCTCCGTTTGAACTTGTCTACGGTTTTAATCCGCTTACACCTTTGGACCTAACTCCTTTGCCTTTGAGTGAACGTGTAAGCATGGATGGGAAAAAGAAAGCCGAATTGGTTAAGCAAATGCACGAGAAGGCCAAGCAAAACATCGAGCACAAATCCGAGCTTTATCGCAAACATGCCAACAAGGGACGGAACAATAAGACGTTCGAACCCGGCGATCTCGTTTGGATCTATTTGCGAAAGGAACGGTTTTCGGAGGAACGGAAGTCCAAACTCTTGTTGAGAGTTGATGGACCATTCACGGTTTTAGAGAAGATCAATGATAACGCTTATAAGATCGATCTTCAAGGTAAGTACCCCGTTAGCTCTAGCTTCAACGTTTCTGATATCATTCCCTTTATTGCAGATGAAGCAGATTTGAGGACAAATCCTTTTCAAGTGGAGGGGGATGATACGATCATGGACATGCATGCTTCGGATGAGGTTCCAGAGGAAGCTTTGATCATTCCTGAAGGTCCCGTTACGCGGTCCAAGACGAAGAAGTTAGCCGGAGCTGTTCGGAAACTACTTAACGACGTTCAGAACGAGGATGAAGACCAACTTACGCACAACGCTGTCACCTCTTTATCATTTTCGGATTCAGCATGAGGTTGGCCGAGTGTATGTTGTTGTACTTTTTTCCAATGCTCGGTTTTGTCCCAATGGGTTTTCCGAGTAGAGGTTTTAACGACGCAACGGCTTACACTTCATATCCGGTCCAATCGCAAGTTGTTTCCCGGGGGGATATTTCCGAGGGACTTTTCCGAGGGATTATTTCCGAGGGATTTTTCCGCGGAACTTCCCCTGGGGAATTCTTCATTTCCACGGAAGACTAGTCAAAGTAGCCGAGGGGTCATTCAAACTTTCTAGTCAAAGTCAATGGTCTTAGTCTTCACATTTAATTTGACTTTGTAATTCCCCATGCATTGTAATTTGTGCTTTCTTCTTCACCCCTTCACATTCTCTTCCTATAAATACTCTTTGTAATCTTTCATTTCAAATCATCAAATTTTATAAACCTTTTAGAGATTTCTCTCCTTTGTTTCTTTGTGAACTTTTCGATTATTTTGTGGTTAGCCAAGAAAATCATTTCGATCCTTGGGTGGTTAGCTCATTGGTCACTTTCGTTTCTTAAGGTGGTTAGCTTTAAGATCGAGCCGATTCCGAGGTGGTTAGCCGAAGAGTCACAACGTTCCTTAAGTGGTTAGCCTTCGGTTCAGGTTTACCGAGTGCCGTTCATAGCTCTCGACGCAGCCATTCACTTCCCCCGCCTTGTTCATTCAAGGATTAACCCCGTTTCAATTCCGCTTCAATACCAACAAGAGTGTGCGTTTTTGGGAGGATCGAATCAAGATCGTATCACCCAAGCTCATTTAAATATTGAAAACCCTAATTTTATAGATCTAAGTTTTCTTTTTCTAGAGTTGGGTTTTCTCCCAAACTCTTTTTATGATGATTTTGGATGGATCTTCATCATTCATGCCACTCTAGTGAAGGATTCTTCAACCTATCTTTATATTATGTTTATTTAATCTTTGTTTTATATCTTTATGTCTATTTTTCTCTTTTGTTCTTCTTTGTTCTTCATGTTTAGGTTTTAGACCCCTTTTTGTTGGATTTTGGATTTAGCTTGATTTTGATGATTTGGTGATTGATTCTTGATGCTTATGTTCTTAATCATTGCTTCCCTTTCTTGTTTAGTGTTCCTAATGCTAGATCTAGCTTGAGAAAGTAGATCTAGATCAAAAGGCATTTCATGCACACCAAGTGTTTGATGATATGGAAGATTTGGTCACTGGTATGCAGCACAATGGAGTGCCCAATGAGTTCCTCTTCTGCAAATTTTTCCCATACTCTCTTGGTGGGGATGCTGCTTATTGGCTGAAGCAGTTAGCTCCTGGTTCTCTAACTACATGGGATGAGACGAAGAATGCATTCCTGTGAAATTTCTATGATGATGCGAGATCCGAAGAGCTCAGGAACAAAATTTCACAGTTTTCTCAAGGTCCAATCGAGGCACTCAAAGCAGCTTGGATTCGTTTCAAGTCATATCAGAGGGATTGTCCGCACCATGGGTTCAATCAGGTTCAGCTGCTGGGCACTTTCTACAGAGGGATCGATTGGAGGTACCAGATGGCTCTGGACACTGCAAGTAATGGGAACTTCAACACTAGGTATCCAGATGATGCAGTTGTGTTGATTGAGAACTTGGCGTCTAGCAATAGCACCAAGAATGCTGATTTCGAGCGGAAGAAACAGGGTGCAGGAATTGATGGATCTCAGATTGCTGAAGTTCAAGCGAAGCTGGATATTTTGATTGGGAAGTCGAAGAAGGCTGTACACTTTGCTGATGGAGTCGATGATATCGGTGGAGCTGAAGTGGAGGATTGTAATTACGTTGGTGGTTCTGGATTTCATGGTCAGCAATTTGGGTACAACAACAATCGAAACTTCAACAACAACAATCGCAATTACGGGAACTCTTCGTACCAACCCATTTCTCCAAAGTCCACAGAGAATAAGATGGAATCCATGATGGAACAGATTCTTCATGGACAACATAAGTTGCAGAGGGATTTCAATGGGAAGTTCGACTCTCTGTACATCGATCTGAATGGAAAAATCGAAGCCATTACTCTTAGACAGAGGAAGCTGGAAACTCAGGTTGCACAGACAGCAGCAGCTGTGAAGAGGCATGAAGGTTTTCTTCCAGGAAAAACTAAGAACCCAAGAGCACACGTCAATGCAATCACCATAGGGAGTGCTAAAGAAGCCACTGCAGTGGTAGAAAAGAGTTTTGATGCAGGAATTTTCGACGATGCTGTTGAAGGTGACGACTGGGATTCTGAAATCGCCCAGGTATCGATCGATACCAGCCAGTATCGATCGATACCAGTCCAGACACATGCACGATTGAATCCAAAATCACAAGTGTCGATCGATACCCCTTCTGTATCGATCGATACCGAGACGCAGGTCGAGAAAGAACCTGAAATTGTCAAGGAGATGGTGTATATACCCAAGACACCATACCATATGCCTCATATTATGACAAGGAAGGAATGGGAAGACGCTAGATGCAAAGCTTTGCTGGATAAATCGGTTGTGGAGCCTTCTTTTGATGATGATATATCTGCTAGGGACGATTCAAGAACGAGAGTATCGATCGATACCATACCTGGTGTCGATCGATACACCTCGCAGATCGAGCCAGAAACTATGAAAACGCCTGAGTTGATTGAAGAAAGAGTTCGCAAGCCCAAGAAGCTAAATTCTATTCCTCAACATCTCAGAGACCCCATCACTCCAAAGCAGCTGCTTGGCTTTGAGAAGAGAGTACGAAGGATACCCCACTCGTTCACTTTTGAAGAAGCTCTAGAGGGCTGGCCTCTGCTATGTCACTTCAAAGATTGCAGAGAAACTTTGGAAGAGATCGAAGTACTCTTTATCGAGACAAGACGCAAGTCACTACCACTGCGGCAGTTGACACAGAGGGAAGACCCAGGGAAATTCGCAGTTCCATGCTCCATCTCAGGAGTTGAATTCGATGCGTCTCTCGTTGACTCAGGGTCTAGCATCAATGTGATATCAAGGGAAATTGATGAACGATTGAAGGCCGATATAAGACCCCCTACTATGCTTCTCACATTTGCGAACTCCTCCACCTCACCTCCATACGGTACTATCCATGCTTTGCCTGTTAAAGTAGGAGATTGTCTGGTGCCCACTGATTTTCAGGTTGTGGAGATGAGCGAAGGATCTGAGGTTTCTCTACTCTTGGGACGACCGTTTATTGCTACTGCTGGCGTGATCATAGACACACCTAATAAGAGACTATCTTTCTCTTACATTGACGGAGATGTCTACTATGATGCCATTCCCCCTAGAGGTGCCCCCACACATGTCTCTTGCTTCACTGTTGTTACAGGAAAGTCGCTAGCAGTTGATATTTTGGAAGAGCCTCCTGACGTGCCTATTGGCACAGATGTCTCAATTGAACCGCCCAGCATCCCCAAGGAAGTTGTCAAGAAGGCTAAGGCAACATAGAAGAAGGTGAAGAGCAAAAGAGTCGAGAATCCCCATGTCACTTTGATCCCTCAGAAATGTGATGGAGACTCGATTGAGTACAAGGTGAAGTGCAAAGGAGCCTCGAAACCATTTTCTAAGGCTAGAGTACTTCTTACTTCGGAGCTGAAGGAAAAAGGGCAAGATTTGTGGAAGGTTTGTTGAACAAAACTCTGAAGATAGCAATGTCAAGTTGTGGAGCCTGTTTTGGTGCAAGCTCACATTCTTATCCTGCCTGAAGGGCGTTACAGTCAAGCTACTGACGTTAAACAAGCGCTTGGTGGGAGGCAACCCACTGTTGAGTCTGCTTTTGAGTCATTTTTCTTTTTATTTTTCATTCTGTGTTTGTGTCAGGATAAATAAGGAGCAAAACTCGAAATCGCCTCAGTGTCGATCGATACCCTATTGGTATCGGTCGATACCCTACGCGAATGAAAAAGTTCATCAAGTCGATTTAAGCCTGGTATCGATCGATACCAGGCTGTGTGTCGATCGATACTCGATGTTCCAGCAAGGTAACTTCTTGTTTTTCCCAATTTTATTATGTTCTTTTGTTTTCTTTCACTGACTCTAGGCTAGATAACACTGGGGACAGTGTTGTTCAAGTCTGGGGGAGGTGTCTGCTGACATTGTTTTTCTTAGAGTCAGTTGTTTTAGCGAGTCATTCGTTGTTTTATTGAGTCAAAACTTGTTGGAGATGATGATCATGTGCTTGAACCTGTTGTTTTGATTTAGTTTTTGAGTGACCAGTGTTGCAGGATCAGCTCGAGATCGACTAATGAAAAATCCAAGGACTGACCAGTTGACTAGAAAACATCCATGTCTCCAGCAGAGTTCTTCTGAAACCTAAGCCAAATTGTTGCACTTCATCGATGTGGTTAGTGTTTTTAGAGCTTGATTCATCATTCATATCTGATAAAGGAACCCATATGTTTAGAGTTATGGTATCTCTCTCCCCTGTTATATGTTGATAAATAAGAGCATAACAGATTGAAATGATTTTCTTCTGAGTAGAGGGTTAGGAAAATTTTCAGCGATCCCATTATTCTACTTAAGAGGGAATGATCACACAAATGATTGGAAGCGAGGCTAGGATTTTCCTATGATGCCATTATTCGCCTACATCCTTTGATACATAGAGAGGGAAGAACCGGGGATTTGGTGGCAAACACCATCAATACTCGCGTCTCATACCTTGATGTGTATATGCAAGGCTGAAAATAAAAAAAGAGAACATAATAAGAAATAAGTCTGGGGAGAGAAGGTCATACAAAAAGTGTGAAAATTGGTGGTTCCTTGTCATGATATTGTATGGTAAAGAATCTAGAAGGTTCTTGAACATAAGCTGCAGCGATGAAACTGGCGATGAGGGTTTTATTTGAACAATGTTGTGGGATTTTGTGTGGAGTCTGGAAAAGCAGCGAATGTCTACGGAGAAGTACATGGTGGTTAGATCAAAAGCTGGTTAGGTGACATCTGGGTACTTGGGAAAAAGATCTCTGCGATGGTTTCTGAACAGGTGAGTCTCTACGTTTTCAAACCTTTTTTTCTGGTTTAGTCTTCTATTTGCTTGAGGGCAAGCAAAGGCTAAGTCTGGGGGAGTTGATATATCATGGTTTTTACCCCTTTTAGGCCATGATATAAATCCGTTTTATAGAGTCTTTCTGCTATTTCGTAGTCTTTTAGAGTCTTTTACAGGTCTTAGCACGTTTGGAGCATAATTGGCGATATTGGAGCTTTCTGGAGCATTTTGGAGCAAAGCTGAAGATCGTGTTGATGAGTACCCGATTTCACGTCCAGCATCGATCGATACCCCCTGGTATCGATCGACACATATCGAGGCAGACACGACCCGCGACTTTAATGAAGAGTTGAAGAATTGCAACTTGGTCCAGAAGACTTTGATATTTACAAAAAGACCCCAATTCGTGTTTAGGTTATTTATAGGGATTTTACAAGCCACTTTGTTGGCTATGCTTTATTTTGTATGCTTTATTTTACTTTGGTTTTGTGAGGAAGACAAATCTGAAACTCCCTTCGTCCGAGATCGGATTTGGAACCCTCTTGTTACTCTTTCTGATTTATTTGATGATTTATTCAAACATGTTGATTGTTTCATTCTCCATGTCTAAGTAGATCCACTTTAGGTTCAGGGTTCTCATAAGAGTTTTCTCTGAATGCTAGGTTGATTAGTTATTAGGATTCGCCATCTGAATTAGTTCTTCGCCTTAGGTTGTTCTCAAAGTTAATTCTAGGTTGACGAATCTGGAACTTAGATCTTAAGATAATTGATTAGGCACGACAGTGCGATTAATTACCTGATAGAACTTTAGGTGAGCAAATTGATTATTCGCAAAGAGATTTGGTTTAATTGATTTGTGAACATATCAAACCTGATATTAAAGCTGATTTAGACTTTAGGATTCGCAAAGAGATTTGGAATTCCTAGGATTTAGATTTAGATAATTCTCGCAACGACAGTTGGTTAATTATACTTTAGTGATTTGAGTTCAAGAACAGTGCGTAATCTGAATCATGTTAGTTAGTTTATCTGTATTCATTGATTTCCTGAGAAATACCATGAGCATATCTTTCTCCAATTGAATTACAACTCGTTTACTGCTTATTATCTTTTGTTTCATCTTATTTGCTTAGCTTGATTCGATACTATACAATTTATTGTGCGATCTCTGGGAGTCCTTGTGTTCGACCCCTGATATACTGCAGCAACTGCTTTAGTACTGTTTAGGGTATTAATTTGAGCTTATCAAATACCACAATGACATGAGTGGGATTTGAGTAATTGACTAGTAAAAATCCTACTATCAGATATAAACGAGGTAAACGTGTTTAATACACAATAATCCATCAGAAATTCATTGGAAATATCACAATAATCCATAGAAAATCCATCGGAAATATCCGACGGATGTTACTTAGCATTTTTTTGTACACATTTTGATTTAACTGATGGGCTCGATCGATCCAAAAACTTCGGATCGATCGATGGCCGGTCTAGAAAGTGTGCGCGGGAGGGGATCGTTCGATTCGAAGTTTTTGGATCGATCGATCTGATCTTGTTGATACAAGACTTTTTAGTCTCTTAAGAGGTATCAATATCCCCAATACGATGTAGTAAGGAGGTTATCAATCCATAATTGGGACTATTCTAAACACTAGGAATGCAAGGTTCAAAAGTAATTTAAGCTAAACAAGTTAATTGGTGATTAAGTATCCAAATTAAACAAGTAAAACGACTAAGCAAGATGTAATTCAAATAACAAAAGCGGAGCAAGAGATAAGGTTAATGATATAAGGTGATCTAAGTCCACTTAGTGGTGTTCAAATACTCAAGAAGCTAATTCCTAGGCAATAGATCTCTAATATAGACTAGTTCTCTTTCAAGGAACTAATCACTTTGTTAATTATCAAGTCCATTAGCAAATCATCATTTGTGGATTAATAACTAGCAAGTATTAAGGATCATAACAAGATCAACCAAAGATATGCCCTAAACAACTAATGTCTTAGGTTAGGAACATAAGTCTCTTGTCTAGTTGGTCTTGGCATTTCATCAAACACTTGGTGTTCATGAAATGCCTTGTGATCTAGATCCACTCTTTCAAGCTAGATCTAGCATTAGGGACTCTAGACAAGAAGGACTATAAGATTATCTAACCCTAAACACCACTAATTAAACCTTTGATCACCCTAATCTACCTTGTCTTAAGATCCTTAAGACTACTCACTAATCATCATGGGTCTAACAAGTCCAAGGAAAGAAGTGTTAGAACTCATGATCAAGATGATTGAATGATTAGAAAGTAGAAGATAGATGGATTCAATCAAGAAAACAATACTCAAATTGCATAAATTAAAAAGATCAATCTCTTACAAATCACTCTTAGAGAGGGTTTTTGCTTAAGAAAAAGACTTAGCCCTTCCAAATTAGGTTTTTGGGCTTAAATAGTGAATAGTGACGAACCGGGTCGACCCGGGAAAAACCAGGTACCGACCCGGTTTATATGGATAAAATGTTTTGTTTCGGCCAATACCGAGGACACACCTCGGTGTCACTGCTCGGTATCGATCGATACCGAAGACACACATCGGTATCGATCGATACCGAGGACACACCTCGGTGTAACACCTCGGTATTGAGCCTGGGTTTTTAGCTTTGGTCTTCAGTGGATACCGAGGTCACTCCTCGGTATCTTTGCTCCGTATTAAGGACTTTTTCCCCCGGGTTCTCCCCGTGGCAGTACCGAGCTGTGACACCGAGCAGTGGCATCGGTGTAATCCCCTGAAGCTTTGGTACCGATGTCACTCCTCGGTGTCGATCGATACTCGGTGTCACACCTGGTATCGGTCGATGCTCGGTGTTAAGCTTGCTTTTCCCCGTCGAGCAATACCGATCAGTTGCACCGAGCAGTGACCTCGGTGCAACCCCTCTGCTTTCGATACCGAGCACCAGTACCGAGCAGTGACCTCGGTACGGTCTCTGTCTCCTCTCCTCGGCTCTCGAATCTCCTCGTTTAACACCTGAAATACGATCCAAAACATGCAAGACTCTCTAGAACCAAATGTGGACACCCTAAACTCCTAAAATGACCTAAATGCTAAAGAAGTATCATGAACTACATGTAAATGACTCGAAATCTATATGAAACGGATGCTAGAATGATGCAAAATATGACGATATCAATTCCCCCAAACTTACTTCTTTGCTTGTCCTCAAGCAAAAGCATCACTAAAAGCGTTCAACTCCAAGTGCAAACTCTAAAGTATGATCAAACATGTCTACTCAAAAGGGACTAGCCATGCTCATCCTTACATGAACCAAGCTCAAATCTCAACCTACACAAGCTTTCAAATCATCCAATCCTTTAACATTTATTAGACTTTTTCCAAGTGAATCATGCTTATGCATGGCAAGTGAATGCATTTGGCTAGGGTAGAGGTTTCGAGATAAAAGTGATCTCGATACAAGTGGCGGTTTCCAAGCAAGGGTTTCTCTCAAAAAGAATCAACTAATGCAAAATGCTAAGAGTAAAGCCCAATAGATGCATACAAGGTTGACTTTCATCTACCCAAATGTCCCATATCGAACTTGACTCCTAGTCTCTAAACCCCAATGAAGATCCTCCTAAGCTACCCTTTTTGCAAGGCATTTTGCCTTCACCACTCATATCATTCTCACTTTTTCCGTTTCTAGAACACTTAGGGGATTTCCTTCTTCACCAAACGGTTTGGCTTTCAACACTTTTCTATACTTAGCTCTTCTTTATTTTCTCTAGTCTTTTTTTTTTTTTTTTTTTCTTTTCTTTGTTTTAGCCCTTTTTTTTTTTTGGCTTTCTTTCTTTCTTTTGAAGACTAGAGACTATTTTCTTTTCTTTTTCACTTAGAGCTTTTCCCATAAACGAATATAGCCAACCGTTTCAAGCTTTTTGCTTATCCCCTATTCTTCTTCATCCCTTTTTCTCATTCCCGCAATCTCTTCTTTCTACCTTGTCCCAAGTTCCCAACCTATCTAGCCTTATCCTATGTCTAACTCATTTATGCCGAGCTAGTTCTACATGGAAGTTTTTCCTTGTCGTTCTAAACTCAACACTTTTTGCCTAGTTGATTCGAAAAAGGCCTCACAATCACTCACAAGTAGCATTTGGCTTGAAAAGAGGTTGGGTTAAGGGAGTGGTTAACCGTTCCAATGATGGGAATCGGCTATTCGGGCTAACAAGGGAGTGGCAAAGCGGATAAGATAGCCCAAATATGTATGTGGTAACCATGCATTCACTATGCAATGCACAAGCATGATAATTACAATGTCGAATTATGGTTATCACTTAAGTAGGAATGGACTCAAATCAACTTGCTTTGGCTAAGAACTAAGTAATGAGACATGAAATCCAAACATGGTTCGACCTTAATTTCGCACACGAGATCTAGAGCATAGGACTTAAACTCTTAAAGCAATACTTCGCAAAGGGGAATCATTCTAGCTCCTAATGCGCATGCAATGCATTGTCTACGTGCTATGTATTCTAGACTCAATCCTATATGAAGTGCAAATGCATCCTAAATGACTACTTTTTGTCTTTTCATTTTCAAAATTTTTCAAATTTGTTTGGTTTTTCTATGCCTTAGATGAATGCATGAGACTCAAGATGAAAATATAAAATAAGACAAAAACAAATGTTATTAGATACCGGTCCCTCCCCCAAACTTAAATCGCACCGTCTCGGTGTGAAATAAACTTAAGGAAAGGACCAAAAACAAGAGATAGCTATACAATGCAAGACTTAAAAGAAAATATATACAAAAGTTATGGATCGTACCTAGAAGCTTGGAGATGGGGATGTAGACCCCATTGAGTAAGATGGATTACTTGAGATGGGAGACGGAGAACACATCGCTCTCCTCTTTATTGCCCTTTCTTGTCGGGCCGTGGGACGGTTTGAGCTAATGCCGAGCTCCCAATCCTCTCCTCGAGGCGCGAGGTTAGCATCCGTGACAACATCTCCACCTTCACCGGCTCTTGATGAGCTCGCTCCACAACCTCCGTCTTTTAACTCATTGATGGTTCGACCCATGGTTTTCACCGTCTTCTTCAAGGACTTGATCGTTTTGACCATCTTCTTCATGTTTTTGTCTTGCCACTTGCACATCCGTTGGAGGAGACGAATTTGGTGGTGAGCGTGCCGTGTGGCTTGGCTAGTGATAGCCCCATCATAGGGATCAAAGTGGTAGCGCTCACTACCGTAGATGGTCTCGGGTGATGATTCATCGGCTTCTCCCTCGTCGATGTCAATTGGCTCCTCGACGGCGGTTCTCCGTTGTGTTTTCTTACGGAACGCTTGCATAGGTGGGTCGACGGTGGAGTTGTAGAGGTACTCTTGTGGAGGGATGAACATGACGTTCCTCGGATCATGGAAGTTGGTGATCGCGGGATTGGGTAAGGGGACTTGCGTCACGGATTTCTCGGTGAGTTGGAGGTTGTAAGCCATCTTTCCTTCGACGTATCCCTTGAAGAACTTCACCTTGGAAAGGTAGGCCATATCCAAAGATTTCCAATCATATTGGCCAAGGGCTATTTTGATCCCCTTTGCCAAGAGAATTGGAGTTATTACCCAACCGAGACAAATCGCGGCTTTCTTCGACTTTGTCTTCCAAGCCCAATCTCGGTAATGGAACAAGTGTCTCACCAAGAGCGTCGCGAGACAAGGAATTCTCTCCGGCCCCTCGAATGCATTACCGTTTGCGAGAACGGGTAGGATAGGCTTTAGACCAAGCGCCAATAGTTCCATCTCCTCCGTAGTTACCGTATCGATCTCTACCTTGTGGTAGAAATTGTGGACCAACGCCTTGTGTGCATATCGGATTGCCGGTGTCTTATGCTCGCACTCTTGGAGTCACCGGCTCTAAATTCCCCGCTTGTAATTATTGCCCAAAGGTTTCGGAGCTCATTTGCCGGGTAATCAAAGTATTGCCCGCCATAAGTACCTTCTTCTCTAAATCCGAATATCTCGCAAAGCTCGTGGAAGTTGACGGTGTAGGTTGTTTCCCCGAGTCCGAACTTTAGAATTCCGAATCCAGAGTTTCCATGCTCCGTGTCGTAGAACTTAGCTCGAAGGGTAGATAGGAACTTGGCGGTGAGAGCTTTGGTAGCTTCGTGTTTCATGCTCATGAACTTCCGTAGCCCCATATTCTCAAAGAGAGCCCACACTTCGTCGCTTATACCCATCCTCTCCATTGTCTCCGTATCGACAAATTTGCCTTGCTCGGATTTCATTTGGCAAAATTTGTCGAAATATTCTCGCTCACTTGGCTTTGTCCGTCCCGGCATGGGGACATTCTCTCTCTCGACCTCTTCCTCGGCACTCTTTCCTTTTCCCTTTGCCACGGCCGTGGGTTTAGCTTTTTCCTTGGCGCTAGCCTTGGCAATCCCTTTTCCTTTTTCCGCGGCCGTAGCTTGGGCAATTCCTTTCCCTTTTGTTGAAACCTTGGCCCGTGCCCGTGTCGATGGAGCTCCCTTGTCCGACATTGTACCTACAAATACGCTTGAAAGTTTTCATGAGCATACGCACAATTTCTTATCAAATCAACAAGGGATTACCAAAAGATGATCTTAGAGCAATGAACGAAGGTCACAATTTGCACCTAACAAACAAATCATCCCAATTTACAATCCCTAATTCTCAAAATCCCAATTTCTAAAAATCTCAATTTCTCATATGAATCATCAAGTTTAAGCATAGATAAACCATCCCCAAGGTATTTTGCACAAATGAATAACAGTATCAAACCATATTCAAGCAATGTTTCTTCAAGAACAAATCATGGTTTTCAAAAATTTAATTGAATAATACCTTGGGGAATTTGGATTAGATGCTTGAAATGATGATAAATCCAAGAAGAGCAGTGAAAATCGAGATTATAGGGCTTTGAATCACCAAATTTGGTTGAGAAAAGAGGGAGATTGGGTAAAATTTGCTCTTGAATTGCGAAAATTGGGTGAAGAAAGGGGCTATGGTCGCGACAAGAAGAAAGAAGAAGGAGACTTACCTGGGTCGGGTCGGACTTACCTGGGTCGGGTCGGAATTTAGGGCGAATACCGATGACACACTTCGGTATTACACCTCGGTATCGATCGATACCGAGGTCACTCCTCGATGTCGTTGCTCGGTATCGGTCGATACCGAGGTCACTCCTCGGTATCACTCGTCGGTGTTAAGGAGGTTTTCCTCCTGGTTCCATACCGAGCTGTGATATCGACCTGTGACGTCGGTATTGGTCCTTTGTATTACTCGGCATACCGATTTCACCGCTCAGTGTCGATCGATACTCGGTGTCATACCTCGGTATCGGTCGATACTCGGTATTGGTCAATACCGATGACACTCATCGGTGTCACTCGTCGGTGTTAAGGAGGTTTTCCTCCTGGTTCCATACCGAGCTGGGATACCGACCTGTGACGTCGGTATTGGTCCTTCGTATTACTCGGCATACCGATTTCACCGCTCGGTGTCGATCGATACTCGGTGTCATACCTCGGTATCGGTCGATACTTGGTATTGGTCAATACCGATGACACTCCTCGGTGTCACTGCTCGGTATCCGCCTTTTTGCCCTTGAAGAACTATGCAAACTCAACAAAAAACATCAAAAAGGTCTAGCAAATATAGAAAAGAAAGATAAACAAAAAGAAAGTATGTACAATGATAAGCTTGGGGTGCCTTCCAAGAGCACTTTGTTTAACGTCACTAAGTTCGACGTTTGTTACCATTCTCAAGCTAGAGGGACATCATCGAGGGGGATCGATCCTCCCTTCTCGACTGTTTGATCTGCCCGGTAGGGTTTGAGTCTTTGGCCGTTTGTAATGAAATCTTGGTCCTCTTTGTTAACAAGCACAACGGCCCCATACGGCCTTACTTCCTTAACCTCAAACGGACCCGACCACCTCGACTTGAGCTTCCCGGGAAAAAGCTTCAACCGGGAATTAAATACCAACACTAGGTTCCCAACCTTGAAGTCCTTGTGCACAATCCTCTTGTCGTGGAATGCTTTGGTCCTCTCCTTGTAGATTCTCGAGCTCTCATAGGCATCGAGCCTAGTCGCCTCTAACTCGTGAAGTTGGATCAACCGCCTCTCTTGTGCGGTCTTGATGTCGAAATTAAGTAGCTTCACTGCCCATAGTGCCTTGTATTCCAACTCAACCAGAAGATGGCATGACTTCCCATAAAGCAAGTTGAATGGTGTAGTCTCTATAGGTGTTTTAAAGGCGGTTCGGTATGCCCATAAAGCATCATCCAACTTGCTGGCCCAATCCTTCCTTGAACCCCCAACCGTCTTCTCAAGTATGGCCTTGATTTGCCGGTTTGATACTTCTACTTGGCCACTCGTTTGAGGATGGTAAGGCGTTGCTACCTTATGCTTCACACCGTACTTCTTTAGTAAGCTTTCAAACACCTTGTTGATGAAATGACTACCTCCATCACTAATTACCACTCTCGGAACTCCGAACCTTGGAAAGATCACGGACTTGAACAGTTTTAGAACGACCTTGGCATCGTTGGTCGGGCTTGCAATGGCTTCCACCCATTTGGATACGTAATCGACCGCCACCAATATGTATTGGTTACCATATGATGACGGGAAAGGTCCCATAAAGTCGATGCCCCACACGTCGAACATTTCTACCACAAGGATTGGGTTTTGGGGCATTTTATCTCTCCTCCCAATAGTCCCTTTCCGTTGGCATGCATCACACGTGGAGACGAAGGTATGTGCGTCCTTGAATAACGAAGGCCACCAAAAGCCGGATTGCAAGACCTTTGTAGCGGTTTTGTAGGATGCGTGATGCCCGCCATAGGTTGACCCGTGACAGTGGAGTAGGATCCCTTGCGCTTCTTCTTCCGCTACACACTTTCTATATAACCCGTCCGAACACAACTTGTACAAGTAGGGCTCGTCCCAATAGTATCTAGTGACGTCGTGGAAGAACTTTCTCTTCTTATACCCATCCAAAGGTGGTTCCTTCCCACAAATTAAACTAGGTAGTTGACTAGATCCGCAAACCATGGGAGCTTTTCATCTTGTAGACCGCTAGCTTCCTCCATACCATTCACGGCTTCAACCCCTCTTCTCAATACCTTCACAACCATGAGACTTTCTTCGGGAAGCTTGTCTTCAATGGGGACGAGGTCTTCTATCCTCATCCTAGACAAGTGATCCGCTACTCCGTTCTCTATGCCTTTCTTGTCTACTATCTCCAAATCGAATTCTTGGAGTAGCAAGATCCAACGTAATAACCTCGGTTTCATGTCCTTCTTTGCATGAATGTATCTTAAAGCCGCGTGATCGGTGTAGACAATCACCCTTGAACCCACAACATAAGATCAAAACTTCTCCATGGCAAAGACTACGGCCAACAACTCCTTCTCTGTGGTTGCATACCTAGTTTGAGCATCATCTAGAGTTCTACTAGCATAGTAGATCACATTGGTCTTCTTGTCTTTCTTTTGACCCAAGACGGCTCCAACCGCATAGTCGCTAGCATCACACATGATCTCAAACGGAAGGTCCCAATCCGGTGCTTGGACTATAGGGGTGCTAATCAACGCTTTCTTGATCTCTAGGAATGCTCCCATGCACTCTTCATCAAACACAAACTCGACCTCCTTGCAAAGCAAACGGGAGAGGGGTCTAGTAATCCTTGAAAAATCCTTGATGAACCTTCGGTAGAAACCCGCATGACCCAAGAAAGACCGGATGTCTTTAACCGTCTTGGGCGGCTCCAAACTAACCATCACCTCAATCTTGGCTTTGTCCACCTCTATGCCCTTCTCGGAGATCTTGTGTCCTAGCATGATTCCCTCTCGTACCATAAAATGGCACTTCTCCCAATTGAGCACCAAGTTTGCTTCTTCGCATCGTTGCAAGACCCTTAATCCCGCGGGAAGTTGCTTTAGGTCCACCTTTGGGGCCTTGAGCTTGCTCCAATCGTCCTCCTCAAAACTAGTCTTACCATTGCTAGTCTCTTCGAAAGCTAGAATGAACTCTTCTTGAACCGTGGTACCCCGGATGCACAACTCAATAAATGTGGTGTCCTTGTTGACCGGTTTGTGAGAATCCATGAGAAGCCCATAACCTTGACTCTCCATGCTCAAAAACCCATGATCGCCGTGCTCCTTTGTCAAAACCACTTCTAACACGTCTTCCACTCTCATTTCTTCTAGTAATTCATCGGCCAACTCGTCCATGGTCTCAATGTAGAAACATTGCCCGTCTATAGTGGGCTTCTTCATTACTTTGTTGATGTCAAACTCAAGCACTTCTCCTTTACCCAAATGGAGATCTATCTTGCCCTTCCTTACGTCTATGATTGCTCCCGCGGTTGCTAGGAACGGTCTACCAAAGATAAGGGGGTCTTTTGGTTCTTCATCCATTTCAAGAACCACAAAGTCCGTGGGGACGATGAAATCCTTCACCACAATTGGTAGATCCTCAAGTAGACCAATGGGGACCCGCACACTCCTATCCGCCAATATTAGAGAGATGTTGCAAGCTTTGTAGCGCGTGAACCCTAATCTCTTAGCTACCGAGAATGGCATGAGGCTCACACTTGCTCCAAGATCACATAAGCAATGATTGAAAGCTAGAGGTCCAAGAGTACAAGGCAAGGTGAAGGATCCCGGGTCTCCTAGCTTCTTGGGTACCATCTTCTTTTGTATAATGGCACTACACTCATGAGTTAGAATTACCATGAATTCCATCTCCTTGGCTCTTTCATTTACCGCATCCTTCAAAAACTTGGCATATTGGGGGACAAGTAAAAATACATCCACCAAAGGCATTGTGAGTTCCACTTTCTCTATTTGCCTATCAAAAATAGCCTTATACTTGTCCATGAGTTGTTTCTTGAAACGACCCGGAAAAGGTAGCTTTGGAACATATGACTTTGGGACGAACACACTTTTCTTTGGCTCCTCTTGAGTGCCGACAACTCTAGGCTTAATCTTCTCGACTTCTTTAACCTTTTCGTGCTCCTTCACTACCTCATCCTCTTGAAGTTCTACCCCCCCCCCCCCACATTGGTCCTCAATGTCCGCATTGATGGGAGAAGGGGCTTCTCTTGTAGGCAAGAGCGTGCCACTTCGCAAGGTTATTGCATTGACATACTCCTTGGGATTCGCCTCGGATTTGCCCGGTAGTTGACCTTGTGGTCGCGAAGAGGAAGCCACACCTTTTTCTCCATGTGTTTGACCTTGGAGTTCAAAGCCTCAATCTTTGTGTTGAGGTCATTGTAAGAGCAATCCACCTTCCTATGGATCTCCGCTTGTCCCTTAAGTAGTTGTTGGAACATGGAGTTCAAATCCATTTCTTGCGGTTTAGACGTAGGTGCTTGAAAACCGGGTGGAGCTTTGTGTTGAAACCCACCTTGGTTCCCTTGGAATTGATTCCTTGGGACAAAAGCTTGATTGTTGGTAGTAGAAGTTTGCCCTTGTGGTTGAAATTGTTTTTGTGGGGCTCCTTGAGGTTGAGTAGGTTGAGTAGGGTAGACTTGATCTTGTGGGTTTTCCACATTTGTGTTCCGGTAGGAGAAGTTTGGGTGGTTCCGATAGTTTTGATTGAAACCTTGACGTTAGTAATTTCCTTGGTTTTGGAAGTTCCCTTGATTCCCCAAGTAGTTAACCTCCTCTTGAGTGTTCATGTCTACGTTCTCCTCTTGAAAATAACTTTGGTTCTCATCATAAGCATCCACAAAGTTGACCGTCTTTTGGGATGACACTAGTAGTTTGTCAATCAAATTGGCTTGCTTGTCCAACTTTTCGTTAAGAGCTTTCATGTCTTTGGCCCGTTTATTCTCATCAAAGTCACTAGTGGTCCTTGTGGCCCTGTCATAGTCGTCGCCATAGGTACCGTCACTTTGTGCCAAATTCTCGACAAGCTCCATTGCTTCCTCAACGTCTTTAGCCAAGAAGTTCCCATTAGATGCTGTGTCAAGTAGCATACGGATTTTAGGCAAAGCACCACGGTAGAGTGTGCTTAGAAGAGAGGCATTGCTAAAGCCGTGATGTGGGCATTGAGACGTGTAGCTTCTAAATCTCTCCCAAGCTTCATTGAAAGACTCATTGGATCGTTGTGTGAAACTTGAGATCTCGTTGCGAAGCTTTGCGGTTCTAGCCGGTGAGAAGAATTTGGTGAGAAACGCGCGTTTGCAATCATCCCAAGAAGTGATAGATCTTTGGGGTAATGTCTTTTCCCATTGATGAGCCTTGTCACCCAAAGAGAATGGGAAGAGACGAAGCTTGAACCCATCTTCGGAGACCCCATTGATCTTGGTGAGACCACATATCCGGTCAAATTGGTCGATGTGGTCCAAGGGATCCTCCATGGACAAGCCATGAAATTTGTTGGCTTGAACCATGTTGATAACTCCCGGTTTTACTTCGAAGTTGTTATTCTCCACCGGTGGAGCTTGAATGCATTGGCGGTTTTGGTGAGCATTAGCGGCATCACCTTCTCCAACAACGTTTCTAGCTCTTGGTGGATGGTTGGTACCTCTTTGCCGGGCGGGTGGATGAGGGTCATTGTGCACATGCCCTCCTTGTGCGTGGCGGTTTCCATTACCACCTTGTGCGGGATGGTTTCCATTACCACCATGTGCGGGATGGTTTCCATTACCACCATGTGCGGGATGTGGTATGATTTCCACATTGTCAAGAATGTCCCCAAGTTGAACATTATCATTGTGATCCATGTTGTTCTCGACTTCTTGTTGTCTCACACGTGCTTCCCTTGTTCGAAACCCTCGGTATGATCGATGTATATCGTCTCTCGGTCCAACTAGATTGTCGTGGCCTCGAGATCATGTATGCATGCACCTATGGTTTAAATAGAGCAATGGAAAGCAACCAAGATTAGTAACTTTGTAGCAAATAAAGCTTAATCTCACAAAGAATCTAAACCTTAATGTTAAAACAAATCCCAATATGGCAACGGCGCCAAATTGATACAAGACTTTTTAGTCTCTTAAGAGGTATCAATATCCCCAATACGATGTAGTAAGGAGGTTATCAATCCATAATTGGGACTATTCTAAACACTAGGAATGCAAGGTTCAAAAGTAATTTAAGCTAAACAAGTTAATTGGTGATTAAGTATCCAAATTAAACAAGTAAAACGACTAAGCAAGATGTAATTCCAATAACAAAAGCGGAGCAAAAGATAAGGTTAATGATATAAGGTGATCTAAGTCTACTTAGTGGTGTTCAAATACTCAAGAAGATAATCCCTAGGCAATAGATCTCTAATCTAGATTAGTTCTCTTTCAAGCAACTAATCACTTTGTTAATTATCAAGTCCATTAGTAAATCATCATTTGTGGATTAACAACTAGCAAGCATTAAGGATCATAACAAGATCAACCAAAGATATGCCCTAAACAACTAATGTCTTAGGTTAGGAACATAAGTCTCTTGTCTAGTTGGTCTTGGCATTTCATCAAACACTTGGTGTTCATGAAATGCCTTGTGATCTAGATCCACTCTTTCAAGCTAGATCTAGCATTAGGGACTCTAGACAAGAAGGAATATAAGATTATATAACCCTAAACACCACTAATTAAACCTTTGATCACCCTAATCTACCTTGTCTCAAGATCCTTAAGACTACTCACTAATCATCATGGGTCTAACAAGTCCAAGGAAAGAAGTGTTAGAACTCATGATCAAGATGATTGAATGATTAGAAAGTAGAAGATAGATGGATTCAATCAAGAAAACAATACTCAAATTGCATGAATTAAAAAGATCAATTTCTTACAAATCACTCTTAGAGAGGGTTTTTGCTTAAGAAAAAGACTTAGCCCTTCCAAATTAGGTTTTTGGGCTTAAATAGTGAATAGTGACGAACCGGGTCGACCCGGGACAAACCGGGTACCGACCCGGTTTATATGGATAAAATGTTTTGTTTCGGCCAATACCGAGGACACACCTCGGTGTCACTGCTCGGTATCGATCGATACCGAGGACACACCTCGGTATCGATCAATACCGAGGACACACCTCGGTATTGAGCCTGGGTTTTTAGCTTTGGTCTTCAGTGGATACCGAGGTCACTCCTCGGTATCTTTGCTCTGTATTAAGGACTTTTTCCCCCGGGTTCTCCCTGTGGCAGTACCGAGCTGTGACACCGAGCAGTGGCATCGGTGTAATCCCCTAAAGCTTTAGTACCGATGTCACTCCTCGGTGTCGATCGATACTCGGTGTCACACCTGGTATCGGTCGATGCTCGGTGTTAAGCTTGCTTTTCCACGTCGAGCAATACCGATCAGTTGCACCAAGCAGTGACCTCGGTGCAACCCCTCTGCTTTCGATACCGAGCACCAGTACCGAGCAGTGACCTCGGTACGGTCTCTGTCTCCTCTCCTCGGCTCTCGAATCTCCTCGTTTAACACCTGAAATTCGATCCAAAACATGCAAGACTCTCTAGGACCAAATGTGGACACCATAAACTCCTAAAATGACATAAATGCTAAAGAAGTATCATGAACTACATGTAAATAACTCGAAATCTATATGAAACGGATGCTAGAATGATGCAAAATATGACGATATCACTTGTACAATAATCCATCAAAAATTTTTGACGGATGTTACTTGGCATGTTTTTTGGTATACATTTTGATTTAAACGATGGGATCGATCGATCCAAAAAATTCGGATCGATCGATGGTCGGTCTAGAAAGTGTGCGCGGTAGGGGATCGTTCGATCCGAAGGTTTTGGATCGATTGATCCGATCTTGTACAATAATTCGTCAGAAATATTTGTGCGGGATTTCCGACGTATTTAACGGCTATATTCAACGGTTACCGACAACTTTCAAACGGCTAAGTAACATCTATATTCTTTCAAACGACTATAACAACAACTAATATATATTTTGAGGGCGGGTTTAATTTTTGTAACTATATTTTATTTTATGATTTTTGTTGAATGGTTTTTCAGAACCAAATAGAGACTGGTCAACAAGTCGGGCAAGAAAACAATGGATTTTCACATTTAACTATAACTAATTCTCATGTTTCCAAATCATCTTCAAGAGCAACTTTTTCCAGTAACTTTGTATGAAATTAATTAATATTAATTACAAATTTTTGTGCAGACTCAATTAAAAAAAAAATTATTAATTGATGCAGGATACAACAAAAAAGTTTTGATGCATTTGGTTCACTATTTCCCCAACATTTGTGTCGTTTCCAAAATAATAATGTCATGACTATTACCACCGCAAGTATGACAACAACAACTCAAAACCTAGTTAGTCACATTGACTCTTTTTTTTAGTTAAGAGCAACTGCTTTTATTTAACCAATATACTTTAAATTCATATTATGTTTAAATAAATATATAGGTTCATATGCAACAACACCAACAACATCATCTTTACGGTCATACTCTTTCGATTAGGTACATTATTAAAAAACTTTTATTAATTTTAATTGCTAAATTTACTTATCATCTTTTATCTTAATGATTTAGAGAACCCATGTTAAACAACCAATACCATAATGCTTATAATTTGGATCAAATTATGGTGGCGAATTCCGAGCAGTCTTGTCCTATAACACCGAACAATTTCATCATCTCAAATCGGTACTACTACTCAATCGTAAAACTATGCATACATATAACATTGTGATATGATCATGGAAAGCAAGGAAGCTGAGGAGGCAGAAGCAGACAAGGAGTTAGATCCGGTTGGAGTGATCACTCGATCCAGAGCTAAGAAGATGGCAAGTGAAGCTCACTCACTCCTACTTCACTCACTCACTCATAGTGAAGCTCACTCACTCACTCACAGTGAAGCTCACTCACTCCCACTTCACTCTCACTCTCACTCAACCACTTCACTCAACCTATCATCGAATCAAGTCTTCTACATCTCCAACTTGAAGACTACATCCGATCCTGAAGACTAAGTAACTTAGGTGAGGATTCTGTACTCTTTTCCTATGTTGAGTTTTGTCCCACTGGGTTTTCTCAACAGGGTTTTTAACGAGGCAGATGAATCACTACGTC
>PKML01053821.1:146962-216170 GCA_002933935.1 Eutrema yunnanense
CCAGAAGTCTACCTTGATTGGGAAAGGAAGATGGAATCAAACTTTCTGGTCCAAGGTACATTTGCGCTTAACAAGGTGAAGATAGCTGTGTCTGAATTCAGTGGTTATGCACTTTTATGGTGGGAACAGCTGGGAATTACTAGACAACGACACGGAGAACCTCCTGTTACTACCTGGACTCAGCTAATCACGCAGATGAGAAAGAGATTCGTGCCTGCACACTATCAAAGAGAGCTACTACACCAGCTTAGACGTCTTATTCAAGGCACAAAATCAGTTAGAGACTACTTCCAGGAGCTGGAAACTTTGATGATCAGGGCTGACCTGAATGAGAGTGACGACATGGTACTGTCACGATTCCTTGGAGGATTAAACAGAGAGATTCAAGACAAGGTGGAATTGCAGAGTTATGGAGATTTACAAGAGCTGGTGCATAAGGCAGAACTGATCGAATCACAGATTAAGAGGAGGATTGGACGAACGACGTTCACTCCTAGCACTCCTAGCATGCCGAAGCCAAGGGAAATCAGCAAACCTGCATACACCAGAGACACTAAGCCAGCAGCACCTGCTGTTAAAGAAGAGACCAGGACCGATTTTAAACCCAGAAATAGCGCATCAACAAGCCACATCAGGTGTTTTAAGTGCCAAGGTATGGGACATTACTCTAGAGACTGTCCTAACAAGAAGATGTTCCTGCTGCAAGAAGGAGGACAGATTATCCCTCAAGACTGTTCAGAAGGTGAGACTGATATTGATTCAGTAGATGAAGAAGAAGAACCAGCAGCAGTAGGAGAAATGCTTGTAGCGCGAAGGACACTAAGTGTTCAGGTTCATCCAGACGACAGAGAGCAGCGTGAGAACCTCTTCCATACTAGATGTGTAGTTCAAGACAAGGTCTGTACCTTGATTGTAGATGGTGGAAGTTGCACCAATGCTGCTAGTGAAGAGATGGTACAGAAGCTGAATCTGAAGACCACGCCTCATCCCAGACCGTATCAGAGTTCTTCTCTCAACCTAGTTCATCGATTTCTCTCTTTGAATTCGAGTTTCTATACACCTGTGTGATCCAGAAACTCTTCTATCTGTTCTATATCATCTAATCACCTGCAAACTATCCACGAAATCACTTCTATCAATCCCCTTTATCATCGCAAATCACGTCCATCTAAACATCATCATCACCGCGAATCATCACCATCGCCACCGGCTTGTTGCAGATTCGTCTTCATCAGCCTTCCTCCGGAGTTGATCAAGCAGGGACGCATCACATTGATATGTACTTTTCATATGAATCTTATTTTCATCAAATTGTAGGTCACAAACCAATATGTCGTATCAGACGTATCGATATGTCACATCCACTTCTTCTGTTAGCTTGTATGGTCAGCAACTGCCCAAATCGGTTTTCGCCAATCAGCCAAGTGAACCTCGCAACTTAAGGATGGTTAACAATTCAGCTAGGTAAGATAATCTCTCTTTCCCATATATAATAAAGCAAATCAAAGATTTTAATTAATAATATTAAAAATTTAAACTCAAGATTCTTACTTGTATTTTCTTTTTTCAATTTTATTTCTAATACCATAATAAATTAGAATTAAATGATTTACGATAGTCAAAATAATCCAAACACTATATGCTTCTCTCAATCTATATATGTTTTAGAAATATTATATTGGGTTTGTGTAGGACATATCCTCTACAAAATTAAACTAATTATGATCCTTACCTTTAGTAATGTTCCACAACGTAACATTTCATCCATACCCATAACCCAAACGTCTTCGAGTTTTATCATGTTACCAAATCGGGACCTATTTAATTATTACAAGAGAAAAAACTAAGTTTTCATGTTTCTACTATATATTAATTTATTTTATTTCTGCGTTTTAATCAAACTCCAAATATCTATCTTTTTGGACTCCATGTCTATAGGCAACATGACAGTATGCAAATATCGGTGCATTCGTCTTCATCGAGTTTTACGTTCTCCAACCTTAACACTCAGACTCATAGACGTCCATATACAAACTCAATCATACCTCCACAGGTACAATTTAATTCATGCAATGAATAAAATTTATATTATTATTGTTTTCAAACTTTTGCTTACAATGTTACTAGAAAGCTAACTAAACATTAATAACTAATGATCTCCAAATAGAAAATTTGGGATCAGATCTAGTCGACAAATTATCCTTTACATATTGAAATGCCCATAAACAACAACAACAACAAAATATGTATACATCTTTATCACTCTAATTTGTTTCAACAATTCAATTACAATATATTCACTAAAAACATACAAGTAGGGAACTGGAGCCAAGAAAATAGAAAATCATCAATTCATACGACACTAATAAGATATATTTATATATATTATCTATTCAATATTTTACAAATTTTACATATGCACTAAAATTTTTTATTGATTTAATGAACTTTACAGAGTGGAGTTTTGGGATCTAGGCGTCGAAGTTACCAAAGTCGGTTTGAATTTGAAAAATCATCATCTTTTACTCAACGCAGAGTACAAGTTCTTAAAACATAAATAAAATTTATTTTTTTTAAATAGAAAACTTAATGAAGGGAAAGATAACAAAAATTAATCAAATAATGCAGAGAATTATATCAGCAAACGGAAATATTGGTTCAATTGCAGTCAATTTTGCTGTAGAAATATTTTTTCTCTCTCTTTCCATTGACTATCCACACCTTTTTCATACATAAATATGTAATTTTTTTTTTGTGCGCGTCTTTCAGTCTAAGTAATCATATGTTATCTAGAAAGAAAATTTTCTTAAGAACATAACAAATACATATTTTTTCAGGCTAGCAAATAAGATATACGATCCATTATACGAAAGCCACGGTCTTCGTATTGATCCGCACTTGAGAAAGTTTTCTCGAATGAGAAACGGTAATTCTTTATTATATTTTGTTTTACTGGTTAATTATGAGTTTTAGTTGATTTATTGATCGTTCGCACACAAAAAAAGTTGATTTGTTTTATTAACTTATGAACTTTAATTGGCTTTAAAATAACTTTTATGAATTTACAAGAATTAATATTCACTTCTTACTAATTCAGTATTTGTTCTTTTTAATCTATAGGTCGTTGATCTATCATCAAACCTTGAATAAGTGAAAGGGTTCTATGTTTAATGGTGCATGGTCATGGTCTCTCCTTTTCTTTTTCTCTATGGTCCTCAGTTATCTCTTGTGCAAGAGTCAAGTGTTCGTGTTGTTTTACTTGTTGATACATTATGACATGTGTAACCTTGTCTTATACAATCGTTAAAACAAGATTTGTTTTCTTTCTTAAAGTTTATCCTCGTCGCTTTCTGATCGCATCTTTGATCTAATGTTATATTATTGATTCATGGGTCAACTTTTAAATTCGTTAGAAATTGGTGGTAAAGTAGTCGGTAATATTATCTACAGATATATTGATGAGAAAATCGGTGAGAATTTAACATATTTTCTTTTTTCACTCTAATTGTACGTTTTAATTCGTCGATTGGATAAAGCACATGACTTAGTTCTGTTGTGCTCCTATTCGATTCCCTATAGAAATGATGTTTTACGCCATATCATAAATTATCAATAAAAAAGCTTGTCTCGAACCAAGAGAAAAATTAGGACCTAGATCCAAACCTCTTCTAGTAAACCAAAAAAAAAAAATTACAAACTGCACAATATAAAGTATTCCTATGACTCTAGCTAATCACACATGTTATTCAAATTCAAATAACAATAACATTTCTAACTCTCACTTTATTAAAAAAAAAAACATTTCTAATCTTTTTTATGGTTTTTTCTGATGACAATGTTTCATGTATATATATTTTTTAATTTACTGATTCTATTATTATGGTTCTAACTAAAAATACTCTCAAAATTGTATGGGTATATGACGTATTTCCCCTTCATAACTATTACATAGTAACATATCCTCTTAAAGTTTTATGGGTAAACGACATATTTTTCCCTTAAAACTATCACATAGTAACATATCCACACAAAGTTAGAGCTTCGTTCTATGTCGGTTTTATCGGTTTATAACCTAAACCCGAAATCAAACCACCTAAACTGACACTAAACCGAATTGAAAAAACACCAACCAGGCGAACAGACCAAGCTGTTCAAAAACCATCTCTTTTTTTTTCCTTTTTCTTCATGATTTTAAAACCAAAAAAAAATCAAAATCAAGATCTGAAGCCTTGAACTCCCAATCAATCATGAACCTGATAAACCAAGTGTGCCAAATGGTTTTTACGATGCATTGACTAACCAAACGATTTATATAACTACTTAAGTACAACTTTGTTTTTCTCTCCAACTCTTATTTTTCCCCTCTCCTTCCGATTTTCTTTCTCAGAAATGGCGGAATCAAAGAAAAAATTTTCAGAAGTCAGAAAATAGATCATAGAACACAAGCTTCGTACCGTTGGTAATCACTCTCCTTTTATTTTGTCATCGATCAAACTTTCTCCTCGGTCGTTTTGGCGTAATAAGAATACACAAATCGAGTTTCCTTAGATTATGCGCGTTGGTTCATCGTTATTATAGATATGGGTTATGTCGTGTTTATTTGAATAATTCTTCGTATCTGAATTTTTGGGTATGGATTATCTCAATTTTGACCCCTTTAGTTTTTTTGTTTTAAAAATCAAATTTCTTCTTTGTTTCACACTCTTCGTGCTCCGATAAGCTTATGATATTATTGGTCTATGCGGTTTCGTAACATTCGAGATTAATAATATGTTTGTGTTTATTCTGATATATATATATATATATATATATATATATATATATATATATATATATATATATATATTTGTCTATNATATATATATATCTTAATTCGACTCTTCACAGGTTGTTTATAGCTTAGTGGTATCTCTGGTTCAATCGCATGTGATGTAACTGGTCAAAACCTGGTATGAAGACTAAGTGTCAGAATCATCCACGCTAGATAAATTTTCTAATCGAAATTTTCCCAGGTTTTTCTTTTTAATTTTGGGTTATAGACTTTGTTAGATGATAGAAGATATCAAAGTTAGATTATTCCATTGAAGAACCTGATTCTTATCTCTTTTTAATGGTCAGGAAACCTGCATCGAAGTAATTTAGTTAAGTAGTTATATAAGACGTTTTGTTAGTCAATTTACAGTAAAAAAAAACCATTTGGCACCCTTGGTTAACCAATTCATGTTTGCGTGGGAGAGCCAGGGTTTGAACCCTGATTTTGAAATTTTTTGGTTTTAAAATTGTAATCAAAACGACGTCGTTTTAAATTCTGTTAAAATATACGCATTATCTTACACAAAGGCTATATTGCGGATTGACTCGTAGGTGAAGGGTTGACCTGCATTTTTTCGAGTTGAAGGGTTAACTTGCAAATTTGATCCACTTGACGGGTTTTTTTTTTTTTGCAGAAAAACCTTTTTATAATTTGATTATCGATTTATTAAACTCAATCACAATTTCCAGTCGCTATGTTGTAATTATAAGAGAATGTAAAGTTCGTGATATTTAGTAAATAATAAATTTATTTAGGGTGTGTAGAAAAGAGACGAAAAATCTATGGTGTATATCAAAGAAGTTGTATATTACATGTAGTTTACCAGAGTCAACCCCGAAATAAAAATTCGAAACTTATTTACACATATATGTCGGTTTTATCGGTTTATAACCTAAACCCAAAATCAAACCACCTAAACCGATACTAAACCGAATTGAAAAACATCAACCAGGCGAACAGACCAAACGGTTCAAAAACCATCTCATTTTTTTTTTCTTTTTCTTCTTGTTGGATGCGGCAAAAAAATACAATTTAAAGAACATTATATTGATATAGCAATTCCAATTAAGAAACACCGAAGAAAAGAGTTGTCATCCTAGAAAAACAACAAAAGAATCATAACCGTTTTCTCTCTGATCTAAGGGGCGAATTTTAGTGCGATCGTCACAAACTCCTCTCTGCGTTTTTTTCCGGCCTGCCGGCGTCGATTTTGGCGTCGGTCGTACTTCTTCTTTTTCTTCCTCTGTTTTTATTTTTAGTTTTAGTTGGGAAAAGACGAGTGAGAAAGGGCGATTACTGCTATGACCAAACTCGCGCCACCACTGTCACATCGGAGAGTGGCCGTCGGTCGTGGTCGTTACCTTCCTTCTATCCTCTGTCTCTTCCTCTGGATTTTCATATTCTCTGATTCCCGTAAAATTAACGGTTTCGTGATGTCTTTTCTCAATCGATCTTCCTCTTCGAAGAGGTTCTTTCCGTCTGATGATTGGTGGTGTGATCTCTTTACCATCATCGGCGTCTATTGTCCGGCAAGTTCCGGTGATTTGTCTCCGTTGGATTTATTTTCCAGTGGATCGTTTGTTATGCTTTTGGAAAATTTGGAACAAAACTTGACGGTTTTGCTCTGGAAACAACGGCCTTAGAAACCTCCATGGGAACATCGACTAAATCATGTTATCAAAGATGACGTCATCCCCATTATCCCCCTGTGTCAAATCTTTGATTATCAACATTGGATGAAGATTGCAGGGATCAAACAATCTACAATAAAATCAGTGCTAAAAGATGAACTGCTACAAATGATGTGTTTTCTTACTGAATCGGAAACGGTTCTCTATGCATTCGAGAAAATCGGATACTACAAGGCACAAAAAAAGAGAACTGAAGAAAAGGAGTTTGGGGTCAATATAGATGGTGATGCATTGACCGACGGAATAAGGGCTTGTATTGGTCAGAATTGGCTCTTAAGGAAAGCATCGGCGACTTTCAGATTGGAATCTATTGAGGAAGAATCTTTTAAAATCCATGTTTCGATACAATATATTTAATATCGGAATATGGAAAAAAGAGATTCATTGTTGAAAATACTACTCAACATTTTATGTTTTGGGTATGTAATTTGGATTTTCGATCCGGGTATTGAACAGTTTAGGATCAACAAAGATGAACGGCGAATTTGGGATTTTAGTTCGATTTTGCTTGGTGTTTTTACGCTGATATATATGGTATTTCTATGGAAGCAACAACCATGGAAACCGATATGGAGGGAACGAGGTTTTGGAGACATTCGTACAATCGTTGAAAATTGGCAATCTCCTGTATTATTTCTATCGAAAGAGTCAATAAATTGAGTTCTTATTCGAATAATATTTTTAGGTCTTATTTGGGGATGTGTCAATGTAATACAACATGAAAAATTGGATAATAGTCAAATATCGCATCAGATCGAATGCGAATATGAGGAAATGAGGTGTGGACACTCTTTCAGCGAGTAAAACTTCTCGGAGAAAAAGATCGCCAAATCTCATTTTCGTTGTTTTACTGTCTAATTTTCTATTTTTTGTTTTATGTTTTTTATGTAACTTTTTCTATTTTCATCATTAGTACATTTGCTGATTAATATAATATAAGTTGTTAAAAAAAAAAAGCAATTCCAATTGAAAATTCATCCGAACAAATCACAAATATAGAATCGAATCATTACAATCACTTTAAAACAAAATTCCAATCAAAATTTGACCAAATAAAACCCTATAAACAACCTTTAATCTACGAAAACAAAGAAACCCATAAAATCAAATGTAGCAATCGATCGGAGAGAATCTACAGAACCAGTTCGATTAACGGCCAAATCAATTTGGCTATTCAAGTGTGTGTCAAAGCTGTTTTTCTCTCTGTCGTCGGATCTGGAGTTTGTAAAGAGCCACCTCGATTTGACCATTCGAAACGATTCCGTACAATCGTGTACTTGCGGAGGCCTCCGGCGGAGTCAAAATCCCAGACACGGCGCTGGTGGGCGGCAAAAGTGGGTTCGAAGTAGCTGAGAGCGGAGAAGACGGCACATGCGAGGGCGGTGCTTGTGACGGCAGGTTTTGGTGGGGTTGGGAGGGAGATTAATGGTTTGGTTTGGTTTTGTTTACGGATTTATGAGGATATGGATTTAGCGACATGTATTTTGCTGATGTCGCCATTGTTGCCGCCATTGATCGGAGGGCTTGAAGATGAGAGAGAGATTTGAGGAGAGTTTGAGAGATGGTTTTGGGATTATAGAAGGAGAGAAGGAGGATTTTAAATGAAACGTTTCTGGTTATTTCTCTCATACAAGGAGAAGAGAGTTGGAGATTTTGGTGAATCTAAGGTTGAGGAAGATGATCGTCGCGTGATGCCTAAAGTTGAATGCTAAATCGTATGGAAGAAATTGGGTTAAATGGTTTAGTGTGTTTTGGTTTAGTTTTATGTTTATGTGGTTAAAACTAAATTAGTAAATAATAAACAGAAACTAATTAAGATTTATGTGTAATTAATTAGATTTGAAATTTTTATTCGGTGGATATATAAATTTTGAACTATATTTGGTGTAAAAATAAATTTTGGACGTTCATTTCGTACAGAAATAGAACGAGGCTATAAATTTGTATTGATATGTTACTATGTGATAATTTTGAGAGAGAAAAAGTCGTTTACCCAAATTTTATTAAACAATAGTTGAGAATTATTTTTCATTAAAGAAAAAGAACCTCGATTTGAAAGAGAAAAACAATACTTTAGACATGGAGCTACTCATGAAATAGCTTGCCGTTTTTTTTGTCAACCACATGCATCTTTACAAGTAGAATTTAACACGTTGCGATTCACTCAACAAAGATCATTTTGAATTTTGGTTCGGACTTGAATTACTCCCTTGCAACAGCATATCATAAGTGGCGGACCAACAAAAAAATCTCAGTTATAATTTAAGATCACAAAATGTCAAAATATATAAACAAATTGGGTTGAACTACAAAGACCTTAGGTGATTGGATTGATGGGCAGAATTAGCTATTATATGGGCTTGTTTGGGCTCACCCTCAGGCCTCCACCCCTCACCGACGTCGCTTATAAGCATCGTTTGTTGGGAGCTTGGTGCTTCGCAGGACTTGTTCAACAAATGTTCCTGCGATTATCAATTACTTAATTATTAATATGTTCCTCTTATATTGTAGAGGTGTAGTAGGTTAGGTGTTACCCTTCTCTGTACGACACGTGTTAGAGTATTGAGTAGATGAGTTTCACATACTTCGATCTCCTCTATTGATGTAAACCTCACTGGATCTGGTTCGAATTCCCTATGTATCACAAGAATATCATCAGTCTTTAAGCAACATGTTTTATTTATTTTGTTCATCTATAAATTGATAATATTAAAAATAGAAAAATAAAGAAAATACCTTAATTCCTCCTCTGAAATCTGAAGATGTTGTTGTAATCTACAAACTTCTTGCTCAAGTTCCTGTAAATTTGCAAAAATAATTAGGCATAAATTATTTATTTATATAGAGTTTAGTAAACCGAGAAAATTGGGAAAATTACCTCGACATCGGAGTGGATAGCTTCAGGGCTTTTCCAGAGCCATGAAATAAAATATTAGTTTGCATGCAGATTTTGATTTTAAGAGCATATCAACATTAATGTATACATATCACTATATCACAGACATATGAAGAAGTTTTATCTACAAGGACAAAGAGAAAGAAACCGAGGTTCGTTGATTTGGAGGGACATGTCGTCCTCAGTTTTGAGTTGTTGAAGAGTCCTTAATAAATCCTATCACAAAAAGGTAGATGCTGGTAATTTTTTTAATATATATATATATATACACACATAAATAAAATAAAATACTTAGATTCAATACCGAACGTTGTAATTAGATAGATCATATACTTGTAAAGAGCTTATGGACCCAATAAACTATTTTTTTTTATTGTTTAGTCTCACCTCTTTGTTTTGGATGCCTTTGCAAAACAGATAAGAAAGTTTAGTAACAAATTATAGATAATATATTATTAGATTCATTGAAGCAAGATACTCACTGGCAATTACTTTGATCGGGCAAAACTATAGCGCTGAAAATGTAGAAATATACATAAAACAAAAAAACATGTGAATACATAACTTAATAAACCAAGTAGATTAATGCAAGGAATCTATATACTTCTCTCTTTCTTGATCAGTAAGATTGATGTACCTCACGAAAACGTCCTCAATCCTGAGATGAGTTCAAAATTGAGATACGGAAGATACAACACCATGCATGTGTGTATTTATTTGAATATATGTATCGTTGAAGACGGAGAACAAGAGAGCGAATGAAGGATAGATGAAGCTATGTGAAGATGCATATATCACATGAGTCATCACAGGATCAGAAGAATCAATCACAGAATATGAAGAAGATTACACGAAGCTGATTTAAATAAGAAAGCTGAAGTGAAATTAATGTGGGCCCAAGCCCAATTTTACATGACAATCGATTCTAGAATTCCAAAGTAAGAAATGAATTATACAAGAAAAGGAAATTAGCTTTTTTCTAATTTGTGTAGAATTAGGAAAAGGTCTGTGTTTTTAGTCGCTATAAATATAGGACTAGTGGGGTCTTAGAAAGTTATGCAGAAAGAGTTTAACGTTTCTAAGGCTCAAAGATGTTTTAGGGTTTCTTGTAAGGAAATCAATAGACAAGCTTTCAATACTTGTATGGTTTGAGAAGCTTGTGAGAGATTATATTTTCTAGGAGATACTTGTAAGTTCTCTGGTTTGGTAGACTTGTAAGTTACCATTAAAAGATAATCTAATGAATTGGTTTTGAGAAATCCCTGTGCCAATATTTGCTGCATCATTTTGTGAGAGTATCTGTTGAATCATCTGTCTCTATAGCTCTTGCTTTTTTCAATTGGTATCAGAGCGGGACACCTAGTCGAGCGAATTTTCCTCGAACACATGTGTGATCCTGCAGAAAAGATGTCGAGCTGTAAAACACTTATGGTCGTGAATCCTACTGTTCTAAACAAGACTACTTGTGGCTGGTGGAAATCAATCACCAACTAAGAAAGACAAAGAGGGGAAAGTTGTCCCAAACCCTAAATCAGAATGGACTAAGGACGAGAAGATTCTGGCTTAGTGGAATTCCACGGTTCTTAGTGGAATTCCACGGTTCTTAGTGAAATTTTCAGATCTGTGGAAGTAAAACAGTTTGAGCTGATTTAGAGTTGTAAATCTGCTAAGGCTGCATGGGAAACTCTGCAGCGTGTGTACGAAGGAACTGACAATGTCAAGATAAGTCGTCTTGATATGCTTGCATCAAGGTTTGAAAACTTAAGGATGGATGAACACGAATCAGTTGAAGATTTTAGTGCTAAGTTGTGTTCAATTGCGAATGAGGCAGAGGTACTTGGGAAAAAATACAAAGACAAGAAGCTGGTCAAGAAACTTCTAAGATGTCTACCACAGAGATTTGCAGCGCAGAAGACGTCCATTGGAGGCTGAACTAAACAAGGAAAAGAGTAATTCGCAGCAATTACAGTTAGATTTGGATGAAAAACTCAAACAGATCAGAATGTTGAATTCTGGTACAAAACAGCTTGACAAGATTCTGACTATGGGAAGAACAGAAAAATCCTGCTGAGGTTTTGGATATCAGGGATCAAATTATCAAGATAAAACTGTGTTTGTGAGTGGTGGAAAGATTCATGATGAAGAAAAGTCTTATGGAAAAAGAAATCTTCAGACTAAAACATGTCAACATCTCAAAAACCGGGCTTCTACTGTGGAAAGTATGGACATATCAAAGCTCACTGCTACAGGTTTCTTAACAGAATAAACAGTTTTTAGAGACATAGAAAATTTACTTGGAATGGATGGAAGAATCAAATTTGGATGAAGAAAAAATATCTTTATGGTAAAGCTTATCCTCAAGGACAAGAAAATATGCTTCAATATAATGCATTCCCAATATTAAACAGAACCTGCAACAGTTTTAAAGATAAATCAGAAGAGCAAAAAGCAGAACAAGCTAGATTTCAACTTAAAGAAACACAAAAATGCTTGTTGATGATAATAAAGGCACAAACCAGTTGGATCACCTTCTAAACATTGGAAAAACTGATATGGATCGTCGTGGGTGTGGATTTAAAGAGAATTTTTCGGAATCTGATTTAGTTTTTATTTCTGATGAAAAAACTGAGATTGCAGCAGCATCTGCTACAGAGCCAGAAACCAGAACTGATACACAAACTTCAACTTCTAGAGAAACTGCAACAAAAAATCCAGAATTGCAGAGTGAACATCAACACACTTTTCAACCTGTTAAACATAGTTGTTTTAGATTCAGTCAAGAACTCAGCCATGAAGGTTTAACATTCAATAAGGTTATGGTTAGAAAAGATGATGGTGTGATGGGCTATCAATTCCGATTCTCAGAGCGAAGACGATCTTCCAATTAGCTTATGGCTATGATGTGAACTCAATTTGTTGGTAGGATTGTTTTGAAGTTAGAGTTGTTGAGTTCACAAACAATCAAAAAGAAGGTGAACATGGGTTGTTTATTTGAGAAGTTACGAAGTGAAGAATTGAAGTTTTTTTTCAGAATTTTTTGAAGATTGATTCTCAAACGGGTTTGATCTCAAGTGGATATGTCAAATAGATTGACAAGAAATTCGAGTGTACCTGAGAATTCCAGAGTATTGGCGTCGGAAATTGATGATGGAGGATGCGTGGTTTAAAAGTGCATCAATTTTCACTATCAGGTCATGGCGGCTTCAACGATGAGTGGGAAAAATTCCAGAAATTTGATTGCAGAGATGAAATATGTAGAGATAGAGATCTCACCAGAAATTACAGAGATTCCAGATAGCAAAAGGGAAGGCGGTCATCGTGGGATGTCGAATTCTGCGGCATATGATCGGAAAGCAAGTCAATTAAGAGAGATTGATGGAGAATCGAGTCACCGGAAGGTGCATAAGATCTTGCCGGAATATGCAGTTGAAATATGTGTTGCTAATGTCGAAAAAACAAAAAAAAAAAGCAAAAAGGGGATTCGCGGTTTAAGTTCACGCGGTTCAGGAGCAGCGCCGAAGGTGGAGATGTTTCTAATCACTGTTGGGAGTCGACGAAAGGAATGGTCAGTCCATGATTCTGATTGGGCATTCAAATCTCTTCTCTCTCTGCGCTCCCTAGCATCACGTTTTTTTGCGTTGTATTGTTGGAAATGGAAAGATAACAAGTTTTTGGATGGACAATTGGACACCGCAAGGACCACTCATTAATCTGTTTGGAGCTAATGGTCCCCGTGATTTGTGCATTCCTTTAAACGCTTCAGTCGCAAGGGCTTGCAACGCAAATGGCTGGAATTTACGAGGGCCTCGATCACAGGCTGCGGAGGTTCTTCAAATTCACATAACCACAATTGACCTTCCTTCTCTCTCGCAGGTGGAAGACTCTCACATCTGGTTTGCTAATGACATAGCTCTTTCTAACTTCTCAACCAAACACACATGGGAGGTTTATCGACCACGAGCGCCACTACAAAGTTGGACCAAACTGGTTTGTTTCAAAGGAGTACTTCCTCGTCTCGCGTTCAATTTATGGGTGGCAATTCAGAACAGGCTTCCAACAAGGGGTCGTCTAGTGAATTGGGGACTTCAGATTTCTTCAACTTGCTGCCTTTGTGATGTTTTTGAGGAGAATCAAGACCATCTTTTCCTAAGATGTGAAGTGAGTGAACAATTGTGGGACTTGATCCTCAAAAGGTTAGGCTACAACTCCTTCAGTTTCTACACTTGGTTTGCTTTTACAAGCTGGCTATCAATTAAAGACAACATTTCCAAAAGAACTTTGCGATTACTGGTGGCTCAAGCGACTATATATGCAATATGGAAAGAGAGAAACAACAGGCTATTCAACAAAATATCTTCTACACCCGAGGCTATCTTCAAAGGTCTGGACCGTCAAGTTCGTGATGCAATCCTTGCCAAAAGGAAAAGAAAATCTTTTAAGGAGCTAATGCAATTGTGGCTCGTTTATGAGTAATGTTTTTATAAAATTGTGATTCTCATATTTATCTAGGATATGCCTTGTTTTTTATTCTTTTTTGCCTTGGCTTTTCCTACCTTGTTTATCTCCTTTGTAATATTTACAAACCTTCTCATTTTTTAATGAAATTCAAATGCTTAGCCAAAAAAAAAAAAATGATTCTGATTGTGTGTCAAAGGAGAAGAAAAGGAACAACATCGTGAAAAAAAAAACGTGAGGAAGAAGACGCAAGGTAATAAAAAGAAACTAGGCTCAAGGTGGGCTCAAGTGATTGATGGCTCAAGCCCATACGTGTATTTCAAGAGTTAAGCAAGAGAAGATGGTGTTGGGCTAGGATTACAAGGTCCATGTGTTTAAACAAAGCAATATAGTTATCTCGAAGCTTCTGGCGGGCAGATTGCAAGCTCTCATTCCTCAGGTTATATCACATTCCCAATCAGCTTTTCTAAGAAGAAGACTCTTGTCAGAGAATGTGCTATTGGCAACAGAGCTGGTCTGCGGATACAATCAGAAAAATATTGACTCAAGAGCCATGTTAAAGGTTGATTTGCGCAAGGATTTTGACTCCGTAAGATGGGATTTTATTTTAGGGACCCTGAAGGCCATCCAAGTTCCAAAAAAATTCCTAAATTGGATCCATGAGTATATTACAATACCAAGTTTCTCGGTGGCAGTAAATGGACACATGGGAGGATATTTTAAAAGCACAAGGGGTATAAGACAAGGCTGCCCGCTATCCCCATACTTATTTGTTCTTGTAATGGAGGTATTCACACGTCTTCTCCATTCGCAATTCATCTCAGGTTCTATCTCTTATCATCCAAAAACTGTTGATCTTAATATATTACACCTTATGTTTGCGGATGATGTGATGATATTCTGTGATGGAAGCAGCTCCTCTATTCATGGTATTAGTGAGACTTTGGATTTCTTTGCTAGTTGGTCAGGTCTACACATGAATAAGAATAAGACAGAGTTGTTTCACGCAGGAGTAAACCAATCTGAATCATTGGCTATTGCTAACTTGGGCTTCCCTGTTGGTACTCTCCCAATAAGATATCTTGGGTTGCCACTGATGCACCGTAAGCTCAGAATCTCAGAATACGCTCCTTTGATTGACAAGATTACAACCAGATTCAAAACTTGGGTCGTTCGGTCCCTTTCATATGCTGGAAGACTTCAGCTCATTGCCTCGGTCATCAATGGAACGGTAAATTTTTGGACTTCAACTTTTGTTCTCCCTAAAGGCTGCATAAAAAAGATTGAGTCTCTTTGTTCACGCTTCATGTGGTCTGGAAACGTTGAGAATGGAAAGTGTGCAAAAGTTGCTTGGTCAACTATCTGTCTTCCTAAAAAGGAAGGAGGATTGGGCCTTCGACGTTTCCGAACATGAAACACTACCTTGTGTCTTCGTCTCATCTGGCTACTCTTCTCCAAAAGTGGTTCTCTATGGGTAGCTTGGCAAAAGTATCGTCACCTTAGAAATGCAAGTTTATGGTCCATTGAAGAACACTCCAACGACTCATGGAGCTGGAAATCTCTCCTCCGCCTCAGATCTTTGGCTGAAAAGTTCATCAGATGCTCGATTGGGACAGGTAAAGAAGCAAGTTTTTGGTTTGATACTTGGACACCTTTTGGGCCTTTAATTAACTACATTTGTCAAGATGGCCCAAAAAATTTCTGTCTTCACGTGAGGGCTAAAGTAGCTGAGGCTTGTAACCACTTAGGTTGGAAATTACCTTCCCCGAGATCAGAGCAGAGCTTGAACCTGCATATCTTCCTTACTTCTGTCCAATTACTGAGTATTTCCAGTGCAGAAGATACATATAGCTGGTTTGTTGATGAAATCAAATTTCAGGAATTCTCATCAAGCCACACTTGGAATTCACTGAGACCGAGAGCGAGTGAGAAGGAATGGGTCTCATCTATCTGGTTTAAAGGCGCCACTCCAAAACAATTTTTTATGATGTGGACTGCTCAATTGAACAGGTTACCAACAAGAGTCAAACTAGCCTCTTGGGGTATTCAAATCCCGACATGTTGCTGCCTCTGTTCCACCCATGACGAAACCAGAGACCATTTGCTGTTGAGCTGCTCGTACAGCCAGGAAATTTGGCAGCGGATCCAGCACAGGCTAAGGCTTCCCATCCGTTCCTTTACCACTTGGAGATCCCTCCTAGTGTGGACCACTTCCCAAACTGATTCTTCACCAAGAAACCTTCGCAATTTATCATATTTGGAAGCAGCGAAACAACTCTCTTCACAACCAACAATCGATTCCTCCGTTAACAGTCTTTCGAGAAATCGACAGAGAGATTCGCAACACAATTACGGCTCACCGGCATAGACGACACTTTCAAGACTTAATGATCCTATGGATCCAATAAGAAAATCTCCCTTTCCTTAAAATCATTTGTTTCCTTGTTTTTTTATTTCTTTTTTGGCAAGGCTTCAATTCTTAGGTTAAGCTACTCTTGTAAAACCTCAAACTTCATTCCTTAATGATATTTACTCTTTAGCAACAAAAAAAAAAACAAAGCAATATATATACTCTCTTAAGAGTTAGCAAACAGGTCGTGGAATTTAAAAAAAAAAAAAAAAAGGGGGAAAGACTTGAGAGATAGAGCCTCAAAGGAGAACGTGGAGCACTAGGAAGAAGAATGAAGACTCATAAACAACGTGGTTTTTAACTTGAGTGTGCTCTCAAGCAGGAGGAGATCTAGTGGCAGCTGAATATATGTGATTTGGTCTCTATTTCAGGGGGAGTACATAATATGAAATTTAATTATTAAAAAGACTCAGAGATTTTGGGGGAGTAGAGAATTGATATTCTCATCTGAACGTCTGGTTATTGTTGATGGGTGTTTATGTGTATGCTTTCATAATGATGCTTGAAGAGACACACTAAGTAAAAAAAGGGGAGATTGAAGATGCATATATCACATGAATCATCACAGGATCTGAAGAATCAATCACAGGATATGAAGAAGATTACACGAAGCTGATTTAAAGAAGAAAGTTGAAGTGGAATCAATGTGGGCCCAAGCCAAATTTTACATGACAATGGATTCTAGAATTCCAAAGTAAGAAATGAATTATAGAAGAAAAGGAAATTAGCTTTTTTCTAATTTGTGTAGAATTAGGAAAAGGTTTGTGTTTTTAGTCGCTATAAATATAGGACTAGTGGGGTCTTAGAAAGTTATGCACAAAGAGTTTAACGTTTCTAAGGCTCAAAGGTGTTTTAGGGTTTCTTTCTTGTAAGGAAATCAAGAGACAACCTTTCAATACTTATATGGATTGAGAAGCTTGTGAGAGATTATATTTTCTATGAGATACTTGTAAGTTCTCTGGTTTGGTAGATTTGTAAGTTACCATTAAAAGATAATCTAATGAATCGGTTTTGAGAAATTCTTGTACCAATATTGCTGCATCATTCTGTGAGAGTGTCTGTTGAATCATCTGTCTCTATAACTCTTGCTTTTTTCACTATGCAGTATCAAGTACCATAGGTTTTGTGCTTATCAAGTCACTATATATTATTATTATTATTTTTTTTGTTGTTGTTGTTGTTGTTGTTGTTGTCACTATATATTATTTATTTACGATTAATGAGAGAATTGTTTTTCGAAATTTAATTTCTGAGAGAAAAGAAAATGATGATAAGTTTGATTGGATGGGACCCACACTGGTCATTGCATGCCCCATCGAAACATGATATCGGTATATATTTCAAATTATGAGAGTTTATCATAACTATATAAACTAACTTCATTTTGTTGTGTTCTAATTTTTGCTTACGTTTATTTAATTTCAAACTAAGACGACGACATATATCAACCTATTAAACAAAAAAAAAATTTCTTTTTTATAATAGTTTTTTAATCAACAAAAATAATAGTCTAATCGATACGTTGCACCATGAAATAAATTAGCAAATATATACTAAATATTTATATTCAATTAGATCACTCTAAACAAGATGTTATGTAAATAACTATATTCAATCGGATCCTCCTATAGACGTTCGTGGATATATATAGAATCGGTCAAATGAAAAAAGGTGGTCTTAATCAAAAAAATATTTATAGTATTTTCTATATCTATTATTCAATATCTCAAATAATATTAGCTATGAAATTATGTAAGACTATATTACATATATATTGAAAGGACCGCATTTTTTTTTTTTTTTTTAAACAATCAAAACAACATTAAACAAACATTAATTAAACAACCATTAATTAAACAAACATTAATTATTTATTACAACACCATGCTACAGCTTATACACAAGCTAAAGGTTCTATACAACAACCACTACAACTGGTATCGATCGATACCTCCCAGTGTCGATCGATACCCAACAACAAAAGCAAGCCCCGGGTCCTAATCATCCCTCTCTTCATTGCCTCGATTCCACGATCGCCACATCTTTACCTGCATCGACAAAAGTGATGCATCAACATTTGGCTAACCAAATGCTGAGTGAGATTGATCATCCCAACAACAGGCTATCACTAAGCATAAACAATAAGCATAATATAACAATTAATCAATCACAATTTAAGACTTCCACAAAACAATTGGTATCGATCGATACCTCCCTGGTATCGATCGATGCCCCACGCCACACAAGTCCCGACAAGGAACTAATATCGATCGACACCCTATGCAATACTTGGTATCGATCGACACGACACGACACGACTCAAGTCTATCACCTCGATACTCTACAACTCGAGTCTATCCACAAGGGACTAGTATCGATCGATACCACATGGTATCGATCGATGCTACCTACGAATCACAGCATCCTACGCGAGTTCTCAACACAGAAATCGCCCCAACCACACACGGAAAGCATCAACCAGCTTAACAAACATCACACAAGGCTTACATGCTAACCTTTGGTCCCAACTCACCTTAAAACGACTGAAACGACCTCTAAACGATCTTTCCAAACTCAAGATTGATCTCCCTCCAAAACCAAGCTTCTCTCAAGCTCAACCTTCTTTCGATCTCGCAAGATCAACGCTTACTAAGCTTCCTTCTCTCTTTTCTCCTTCTCTCCCTCCTTCTCTCTCTCTCTCGACTTTTCCCAACCTTTCTCGACCTTTCTATCGTCTTATCCTCCAACATGCACCTTTTTATACTCGAAGAAGAAAGAGAAGAAGAAGATAACTACGAGCAAAACCCGGCTGGTATCGATCGATACTGACCGGTATCGATCGATACTGGCCTCTTCCGGACACGGGCATTACATATATTTTCTCAACAAAAATTTTAGTTAAAAATAACTATGAACTTATGAAAGATATAACTATTATTATTATATTTTTTTTGTCAAATGATATAACTATTATTATAAAAAAGATTATTATAACTATTATTATAAGAAAAACAAATTAGTAGCTTTCAAAAACATAAAAAGCGATTAGTGACCTTAATACAAGAGTTAAAAACTAAAGTTCTAAGTTAAAACTAAAATAATTCTTTCGTTCCTTATATAAGTGACATATTATATTTATTTTTTGACCTTTTTATACTACTAGCATTTTTCATTATAAACTTATTATTTGTGCATTAAACCAAAGTATTATCTATTTTAAGAACTAATTTTGACTAAACCTTCAGTAATACATGCAAAAACATGTCGACGTTCGATTGCACTTTTAATAGATTCGGATAGGGATGGGCATATGGTTATTCGGTTCGGTTCGGTTTGGTTATTTTGGTTTTCGGTTACGTTCGGTTATGTCTTTTACTATCCATTCAGTTAGTAACAGTTTTTGGTTCGGTTTCGGTTCGGTTACCATTCGGTTCGGTATGGTTATCAAAATTAATAACCGCTTGGTAACCAAAATATTTCGGTTATTTTTTGTTAACCGAATGGTTTCGGTTATTTTCGGTTATTTTCGGTTAAATTTCAAATATTTTTGGTTAGTTTCGGTTAAGTTTCGGTTAAATTTCAAAATATTTCGGTTATTTCGGTTATATTTCGAAATGTTTTGGTTATTTCGGTTAAATTTTGGTTAGTTTCGGTTATTTCGGTTCGGTTATTTTGGTTATATTTTGGTTATTTCGGTTAATTAGGGAAAATAAACATAATTTTTTTTTTTGATATCCATGGATACCCATTGGTTATCGGTTAATAACCATTCGGTTATCATAACCAATGGATATCAAAAATAAAAACCATTCGGTTATTGTGAAATAACCATAACCTAACCGAACCATTAATTTTGGTTCGGTTCGGTTCGGTTTCATTCGATTCAGTTATTATGCCCAGGACTAGATTCGGAAGTGCAAAAGCGATGTAGAATAAAATAAGAAAAACTAGGATTTAACCCGCGCTAATTATAGCGCGGAGTAATTTAAAAAAAATATATATTTTGAAATTTAAGAAAATTGATTTTATCTGAATTTTACAATATAGCTATCTAATGATTATAGATAAGCTGTCAATTTGTAATAATTTATCTATTTAACCCAGTGAACTAAAATATTATTTGGGCTAACCCGCAAAAACTTATAATCTTAAAAATATAACTCTAATATGAACCATTAAATGACTTTTATTTTTGTAGTTAGTCAACGAACTCTTTAAAAAAATAGTTTTCTTGTGTCTAACTTTTTTATAAAATTAGTAAAATATTTTTAACTTTTGTTTTGATATATATTCAAATAAAATATAATAAATTATAGTGAAAAATATAGCAAGATTTTGAATAGATTTGTTTTTAATATATATGAATTGATTATTATTTTAAAATATATAGTATTAAAATAATTAAGAAATGAAATAATAAATAACTTTTTAATGCAAAATATATACTTTCCATATTCTAATCAATAATTTTAAAAGACTATTACATCCTTTCCTATTTCAATTATTCTTTGTTAATTGTAATGGCATTTCATGTAATAACTTACAAAACAAAGTTCATTTTTAAAAATGTCTTTTTAAATAATATTATAGAGATACTCAATATTACTTGTACTAATAAGTTAAAGATCCACTATTTTGTGGCTTCCACTACCCAAAAAAAAAGAGAGAGAAAAATAATATATATGGCGTAAAATGATGGGGGAATTGCTGAAAATAACTTAAAATTTGGTTTTTTCAGCAAAACTAGATCCCTTATTTGAGTTAAAGCAAAAGTAACCTGCAGAGGTAGTGAAATTACAGTTACCTCCTCAATGACTAACAAAAACCCAGTACATGTTTTTACGATTATAACCCTGAGACGCAGGTAGACTTCATATAGAAGTCTACATGAAAAAATATAGATTTTATATTTAAATAAAAAAATATATATTATGTTATAAAATTATGAGGTTTTAAAACTTTATTATTCTCAATTATGATGTTTTAAAAAACAAAAATTCATAAAATTTGATCAGATTAACCAAAGAAATAATTTATAGGTTATAGTTGAATTATGGGTAGATTTCATATAGTGTAGACTTCTCATGAAGCCTGCTCTGTAATTAAATTTTATTCTTAAATAAAAAAAAAAAATTATGTTATAAAATTATGAGGTTTTAAAAATTTATTATACTAAGTTATGATGTTTTAAAAATTAAAAATTCATAAAATTTGATCAGATTAACCAAGGAAATAATTTATAGGTTATAGTTGAATTATGAGTAGACTTCATATAGAAGTCTGCTAAACCGAAATCTATTGAAATAAATTTACCTACCCAAAATTTGTTGAAGTCTGCTGAACCGAAAATTATTAACCTAACCAAAATTTGTATCTCCTTATATAAAGGAACTTGTGACTTGTAACCCTAATTTTGTTATAAAAAAAAAACTCTAGTCTCTCTCTAAGACGGCGCTCCACTCTCTCGCATCTCTCGCCGTTAACCTCCACCGCCTCTCCATTCTTACCGGTTGTCGTTGTGGTAAGCCGTCGTTCTTCTTCTTCTTTCTTCGTCTTCATCTCTTCTAACCCGTCTTCATCTCTTTCTCACTTATCCTATTATTGCAGATCTGAGGTCAGAGAGCAGAAGCCTGTTTCTTTGACGATGATAAGTTTTTGAATGCCTTATCTTATTTATGCTTTCTACGTTTTCTAGGTTGGTTCTGATTGGAGTATGATTCGCAAGTCTTTTTTGAAATTTTGAATGAGGGTTTTCATGTAATTTCGATTTGCAGAAAGCTGAACTTGTTACAAAGGAGAAGAATAGGGCTTCTGCTGTTGCAATGAATGCTGAGATCCGCCGGACCAAAGCTCGATTGTCCGAGGAAGTTCCTAAGCTGCAGAGACTTGCTGTCAAGCGGGTTAGCTTCCTTTCTCATGTGTTACACTTTGGTTCATGGATCAGCTACACTGTTTGAGCTTAATATGATTCTGTTTTAAAGGATGATATAGTTAAAGTGTGAGTGGATGCCAAAAAAGCTTGTAAATATGGCTGAAAAGCTGCTTACATTGGCTGAGAAATAGAGAATGGTAGTTCTTCATGTGGGTTTTGGATTAGAACAATGATAGACTACTAGTGCCCATTGCCTTTATGAGAAGGAAGATGAGATCCAAAGGAAGAAGAGCTCGTAGAGGGGAGAAGAAGTTGGATCAAGAAAGTGGCTAAGAAGCGAGAGAAGAAGAAATATAGAAGAACCTCTGAGAGAGAAGGAGTGTTCGGTTATTACTTAAATAATCTCAATGTGATGTCGTTTTATTTCAGATACTGTCTGTATTTAAGAACGAGGCTCAGCTGAGGGTTTCTTTATGCAATACAATACTCTAAACCTTACTATCCGCCTCTCATCTCTTACTTCTTTCTCTTCTCATCTCAATCTCCTTCTCTTCTCACCTTACTCTGAATCTTGTTGTGTGCTTGACCCTAACAAATTGGTGCTTTCATTGAGAGATAGCAATGGCTCCATCTTCACCTGCAGCCATTGAGTCAGATCGGAGAGCGAGCTCTTCCGAACTCGAGTCACCTGAGCCTCCGTCGACATTGGAGCAGCGAGTCGAGCGGATGGAGAAGGATATGTCCTGGATAAAGGAGGCGCTCAAAACCCTCCTGCGTAAATAGGTGTACGGCGACGGCCAATCGACTCCGGTGGGTTTCGCGAGCCCCGCGACTAGTCTTCAGCTGCAATATCCTGGTATCTCTTTTACTGTGGCGGAGCAAACCAGACGCGAGGGTTTGTTATCCGCACCCACGGTGGTGATTCCACCAAAACCTGCAGACATCATGCTTTCACCCACTCTATTTCAAGAACGGAAGAGTGAGTCGCCTCTCGCTAAGCTCGATTCACCCACCAAACTCATGGATTTGCCGGTGTACGAAGGGAGAAACCCAGATGACTGGTTGTTTCGCGTGGAGAAATGCTTTGAAAGGAACCAAACACCTGAAGAAGAGAAGCTTGAGCAAGCTTTAGCGTGTCTTACTGGATCGGCGATAACTTGGTGGCGTTATTCTCAGGATAGAGAACACATTGTTGGTTGGAAGGATTTTAAAGACAGGTTTAAAGTCAGGTTTCGGCCCAGTTGAGGGAGTTCCACGGTGGATCACCTATTGAGCATCAGTCAAAAAGGGTCCGTGGATGAATACAGAGAGAGGTTTGAGGAACTATCTGTTGAGTTACCTCATGTGTCGAATGATGTACTAGAGTCAGCTTTTCCTAGAGGACTTAAACGAAGCCTGCGGGATCAGGTAACGAGATGCCGACCGATGAATATGAACGACATTGTGGAGGTAGCAAGGTTGATTGAAGCACAGGAGAACGAGAACTCGAGCTACCAAGTTCGACCCTTTCAACTGACCAATTCATCTCCGTCATTCAGTCTGGTTAACCGCAACATCAGCCAGAGTTCTCTGCGTGGAGGAGACTTTGTACCCTCGAAGAAACCTCTGGAATCAGGCAGAGACAATAGGAAGAATTACAATGGGTCTGAGGTACGAAATTACAACCCTTGTAGGTTTTGTGGCGATAAGTGGGTTCCTGGCCATAGGTGCCGACAGCGGTTAAAGTGTTTGGAAGTAGACGAGGATGCGGAGCAAGAAGTAGTCAAGAAAGAGAAGATGTTTGAACTAGAGGGAGCAAATGAGCCTGAAGAAGTGCAAGAGCTTGTTACACTGTCTCTTCAATCCATGGTTGGTCTTACGGCAGAGAGATCCATGAGGATGAAGGGTACAATTGGAGATAAGCAGGTGATAGTCTTGATTGACTCTGGGGCCACCAGCAACTTTATTTCTGAAGTGGTGGTGAATGAGATGCGATTACCCATCACAGAGAATAGGGGATTTGGAGTCTGTGTGGGTAATGGTCAAGTGATTAATGGCAGAGGTAAGTGTGGTGACGTGCTGCTGACTATTCAGGGAATAGATATCATGGAAGAGTTCTTGGTGTTTGAACTAGGGACAATGGATGTGGTGATGGGTTATTCCTGGTTGGCCACCTTAGGAGATACACGGATCAACTGGGCACGGCATACCTTAAGCTGGAAGATACGTGAGCAATGGGTAACCATCCTAGGAGATCCATCACTGAGTAGGGCACAAATTTCTCTGAACTCTATGGAAAAGGTGTTAGCTCAGGGGGATTTGGTGTATTTAGTGGAACTCACGGAGTTATTCGAAGCTCAAAATACTGGGGGGAAAAAGACGTACGCGGAGGAGGTGCAGAAGGTCATCAGCAAGTATCCGGAAGTTTTTGAGATGCCAAAAGGGTTATCCCCAATCAGAAACCGAGAGCATGCCATCACACTTCAGACAGGAACTGCTCCCATTAATAACCGTCCATACATGTACTCCTTTACTCAGAAGAATGAGATAGAAAAACTGGTGAAGGAAATGCTTGAAGCACAGGTTATCCGCCCTAGTATAAGCCCTTATTCTAGTCCACTTCTCCTGGTGAAGAAGAAAGATGGCGGGTGGAGATTCTGTGTGGACTATAGGGCGTTAAACAAAGCTACAATTCCGGACCGTTATCCAATACCAGTGATAGAAGAGCTGTTGGATGAGCTACATGGGGCGGGCGGTGTTTTCCAAACTTGACTTAAAATCTGGGTATCATCATATTAGAGTGAAGCAAGAGGATGTGGAAAAGACAGCGTTCAGAACACACCAAGGACATTATGAGTTTCTGGTCATGCCCTTCGGACTAACCAATGCTCCATCGACCTTCTAATATGTCATGAATGACTTGTTTCGGCCCTACTTACGAAGGTTTATTCTGGTCTTTTTCGATGATATTTTGATATATAGTCCTGATAGACACATCGGAAGCATCTAGATACTGTCCTCAGCCTGATGAGTAGACATCGGTTCTACGCCATTGCCAAGAAGTGTTCCTTTGGTTACACAGAAGTAGCATATCTCGGGCACATAATCTCTGGGGTAGGTGTGGCTGCTGATCCTGATAAGGTGGAAGCGATGTTGAAGTGGCATGTGCCTAAGTCGGTGACAGAACTAAGAGGTTTTCTGGGTCTCACTGGGTACTATCGCAGATTTGTTAAGAATTATGGGCAAATTGCTACCACACTGTTGAAGAAGAATGGGTTTGTATGGTCTGAATATGCAGCTGCATCATTTCAAGCCTTGAAATCAGCCATCACCAATCTTCATGTCTTAGTACTTCCAGATTTCCAACATCCTTTCACCATCGAGACTGACGCATCTGGATCAGGAATAGGGGCAGTATTATCTCAGGGAAGGAGGCCAATTGCATTTCTGAGTCAAGCCTTCTCAGAAAAAGGTAGGGTCAGGTCTGTTTATGAACGAGAATTGTTGGCTATAGTGAAAGCAGTAACGAAATGGAAACACTACCTCACAGTACAAGAGTTTGTCATCCAGACAGATCAAAGGAGTTTAAGGCACCTATTGGAGCAGAAATATGTATCTTCAGTGCAACAAAGATGGGCAGCCAAACTGTTGGGACTCAATTACAGGATTGAATACAAACCAGGGGTGGAGAATAGAGTGGCTGATGCTCTCTCACGAAGACCCCATGCAGAAGAGCTACAACATCTCACGTTGACAGCTCCTCTGAATTTGGACCTGGAGGAACTCAAACAACAGGTAAGAAATGATCCAACTCTCGAACCATTACTGCTGAGGATAGAGAAGGGTGAAGAAGGGCAGAAAGACTACTCTTTGAAGGATGGACTGTTATATATGAATGTACGTGTAGTAGTACCTGAGGGATCTCCCTTCATTCCAAGGTTGCTTGAGCAGTTTCATTCAAGTGTTATTGGGGGGCATGAAGGCGCACTAAAGACATATAAACGGTTGTCACAGGAAGTTTATTGGAGAGGCATGAGGAAGGATGTGGTTCAGTTCATAATTCAATGTCAAGAGAACAAATATGCCACAACTTCTCCTGCTGGCCTCTTATCACCATTGCCCATTCCGCAGAAAATCTGGACTGACATCAGTATGGATTTCGTGGAAGGACTTCCTACTTCCAAAGGATTCAAATCTATTTTGGTGGTTGTGGACAGACTTAGTAAGTACAACCACTTCATTCCGCTGAAACACCCATTCACGGCACGGACAGTGGCTGAAGCATTCATAAGGGAAGTAGTAAAGTTACATGGGTTGCCGGAAACAGTGGTATCGGACAGAGACAGAGTGTTCTTGAGTAACTTTTGGTCCGAGCTATTCAAACTGCAAGGGGTTTCTCTGCACAAAAGCTCCGCTTACCACCCCCAAATAGACGGACAATCGGAAGTGGTTAACCGTTGCTTGGAGACATACTTACGCTGCTTCACCAGCAGAAAACCAAAATTGTGGGCTCAATGGCTACCTTGGGCCGAATACTGGTATAACTCTTCTTACCACTCTTCTATTAAAAACACACCATTCTTTGCTGTTTATGGAAGGGAGCCCCCAAAATGGCTGCGATATGGAGATGTACCATCCGCAAATGCACAGGTAGATGAGTTATTGAAGGATAGAGATAATTTGTTGGTTGAGCTCAGAGAAAATTTGGAGCTGGCTCAGCAGAGGATGCAGAAGGAAGCGAACAAACACCGCAGAGATGTCGAGTTTCGTGTAGGTGATTGTGTATATCTGAAACTCAGACCCTACAGGCAGGTATCCGTGGCGAGACGAAGGAATGAAAAGTTAGCTCAGCGTTACTTTGGCCCTTACAAGATCAGCGCTCGAATTGGACGGGTAGCATACAAACTTGAACTCCCATCTCACAGCAGCATCCACCCGGTATTCCACATTTCACAATTGAAAAAAACTGTACCATCAGCCTACAAGCCTCAGGAGTTACCAGCTATCCTCACGCCATCGCTGGAATGGGTTACTGAACCGGAGACATTGCTGGATGTCCGCAGAGCAGATTCAGGTAACACAGAGGTATTGGTTCAATGGAGTGGATTACCTTCCTTCGAGTCGACTTGGGAACCTCTATCGGTGTTGTTGGATCAGTTTCCACAGTGTAACCTTGAGGACAAGGTTGCTTCACTACGGGGGAGTATTGATAGACTACTAGTGCCCATTGCCTTTATGAGAAGGAAGATGAGATCCAAAGGAAGAAGAGCTCGTAGAGGGGAGAAGAAGTTGGATCAAGAAAGTGGCTAAGAAGCGAGAGAAGAAGAAGTATAGAAGAACCTCTGAGAGAGAAGGAGTGTTCGGTTATTACCTAAATAATCTCAATGTGATGTCGTTTTATTTCAGATACTGTCTGTATTTAAGAACGAGGTCCAGCTTAGGGTTTCTTTATGCAATACAATACTCTAAACTTTACTATCCGCCTCTCATCTCTTACTTCTTTCTCTTCTCATCTCGATCTCCTTCTCTTCTCACCTTACTCTGAATCTTGTTGTGGGCTTGACCCTAACAGCCAACCTAGTATATAACCACGTTCGGATGGTAGTACATTGGCTGAGATTGACAAAATCATGTTTGAAGGATTATGTAAACTCGGTGGCAATCTATACATTGTTCAGGTTAAGGGACTTACAACCGAAGAGCTTGTCGCGAGAAATGATTTGGTGCTTGCGCTTCCGGCCAGGATTGAAGCCATACCTGATGGGACAGCGGGTGGTCCTAAAAGCACTAGTACTTGGGCTCCCTCAATAGCATCTCGTCCTGATATCAAATTTGATTCAGGTGATTCATGATACGCTCAAATTAATACCCAAACAGATACTAAAGCGGTTGTTGTAGTATAGGTAGGGGTCGAACCACAAAGACTCAGTTATCACACAATAGATTAAATAGATCCAAAACACGCTAAATCAATAGATTGTAAACGAAAACAAGTATGAAATTAAAAGTGTTGTAAATCAATGGAGGAAATATAGGCCCAGGGTTTTTCTTAGGAAATCAATGAATGCAGCTAAATTAACTAACAGGATTCAGATTATGCACGGTTCTAGAACTCAAATCACTAATATATAATTAACCAACTCTCGTTGCGAAAACTATCTAAATCTAAATCTTAGGAATTCCAAATCTCTTTGCGAATCCTAAATTCTAAATCAGCTTTAATATCAGGTTTGATATGTTCACAAATCAATTAAACCAAATCTCTTTGCGAATAATCAATTTGCTCACCTAGGTTCTATCAGGTAATTAATCGCACTCTCGTGCCTAATCAATTATTCTAAGATCTAAGTTCCAGATTCGTCAACCTAGAATTAGCTTTGAACACAACCTAAGGCGAAGAACTAATTCCGATGGTGAATCCTAAACAGATAATTAACCTAGCATTCAAAGAAATCCTTTATGAGAAAACTCTAAACCTAAAGTGGATCTACTCAGACATGGCAATTGAATCAATAGACATGTTTGAATAAATCATCAATAAAATAATCAAGAAGGTTTTAGATCTGATCTCGTACGAAGGGAGATTCAGACTTGTCTCAAACCAAAGTAAAATCAAACACAGAAATAAAGCATAGCCTAAACAAGTGGCTGTAAAATCCTATTTATAACCTAAATCACTTTTTGGGCCTTCTTGTAAATATCAAAGACTTCTGGGCCAATTCTGCAATTCTTCAACTCTTCATTAAGTCGCGATCCTTCTGTTTCCCCGAGGGGTATCGATCGATACTAGGCAGTATCGATCGATACTCAGGTGATTTCGACGTCTCAGCTACACGGATCTCTGCTTCACTCCAGAATGTTCCAGAAAGCTCCAATATCTCCAATAATGCTCCAAACGTGCTAAGACCTGTAAAAGACTCTAAAATATTACAAAACACTAGAGAGACTCTATAAAAAGGACTTATATCATGGCTTAAACAGGGTAAAAACCATGATATATCAACTTCCCCAGACTTAGCCTTTGCTTGCCCTCAAGCAAATAGAAAACTAAACAGAGAAACATGTTTGAAAACGCGGAGACTCACCTGTTCATGAACCATCGAAATGACCCTTTTCCCAAGCACCCAAATGTCACTAAATCAGCTTTTGATCTAACCACCATGTACTTCTCCGTAGACATTCGCAGCTTTTCCAGACTCCACACATTATCCCACAGTATTGTTCAAATAAAACCCTCATCGCCAGTTTCATCGCTGCAGTTAATGTTCAAGAACCTTCTAGACTCTTTACCAGACAATATCATGACAAGGAACCACCCTTTTTCACACTTTTTGTATCGTTTTCTCTCCCCCAGACTTATTTCTTATTATGTTCTCTTTTTTTTATTCTTTTCTTTTCAGCTTTGCATATACACATCAAGGTATGAGACGCTAGTATTGATGGTGTTTGCCACCAAATCCCCGGTTCTTCCTTCTCTATGTATCAAAGGATGTAGGCGAATAATGGCATCATAGGAAAATCTTAGCCTCGCTTCCAAACCTTTGTGTGATCATTCCCTCTTAAGTAGAATAATGGGATCGCCGGAAATTTTCCTAACCCTCTACTCATAAGAAAATCATTTCAATCTTTTATGCTCCTTTTTTTATCAACTTATAACAGGGGAGAAAGATACCATAACTCTAAACACATGGGTTCCTTTATCAAATATGAATGATGAATCAAGCTCTATGAACACTAACCACATTGATGAAGTGCAAAGATTTGGCTCATGCTTCAGAAGAACTCTGCTGGAAACATGGATGTTTTCTAGTTAACTGGTCAGTCTTTGGATTTTTTATTAGTCGATCTAGAACTGATCCTGTAACACTATGCACTCAAAAACAAAATCAAATCAATAGGTTCAAGCACATGATCATTATCTCCAACAAGTTTTGACTCAATAAAAACAATTTTGACTCGATAAAACAACTGACTCTAAGAAAAACAAACACAATGTCAGCAGACACCTCCCCCAGACTTGAACAACACTGTCCCCAGTGTTATCTAGCCTAGAGTCAGTGAAATAAAACAAAAGAATAGAAGAAACGAAGAAAAACCAGAAGTTACCTTGCTGGAACATCGAGTATCGATCGACACACAGCCTGGTATTGATCGATACCAGGCTTAAATCGACTTGATGAACCGTATATTCGCGATCGGCTTCGATCGATACCAATGGGGTATCGATCGATGCTAAGGCGATCTCGAATCTGCTCTTTGTTTCTCCTGACACAAACACAAAACGAACGAAAATAAAAGGAAAAATGACTCAAAGGCAGACTCACCAGTGGGTTGCCTCCCACTAAGCGCTCGTTTAACGTCAATAGCTTGACTGTAACGCCCTTCAGGCTGGATAAGAGTGAGAGCTTGCACCAAAACAGGCTCCACAACTTGACATTGCTAACTTGAGAGTTCTGCTCAGCATGCCTTCCACGAACTCCTGTCCTTTCTCTTTCAGCTCCGAAGTAAGAAGAATTCTAGCCTTAGAGAATGGCTTCGAGGCTCCTTTGCACTTTACCTTGTACTCAATCGAATCTCCAGCACACTTCTGAGGTATCAAAGTGATATGGGGATTCTCGACCTTCTTGCTCTTGGCCTTCTTGGCAACTTCCTTGGGGATGCAAGGCGGTTCAGCTGGAACGTCTGCGACAGTAGGCACATCAGGAGGCTCTTCCAAAAGATCAACTGCTAGCCACTCTCCTGTAACAACTTCGATGCTAGAGACATGAGTGGAAACACTCCTAGGGGGAATGACATCATAATAGACCCCTCCGTCAATGTTAGAGAAAGAGATTCTCTTATTAGGCGTGTCTATTATCGCGCCAGCAGTAGCCATAAATTGGCGTCCCAAAAGTATAGGCATACGAGATATCATACCCATCTCCACAACCTGAAAATCAGTCGGCACCAGACAATCTCCTACTTTGACCAGTAGAGCAGAGATTGTACCGTAAGGAAGTGAGGTGGAGTCGTTCGCGAGTGTGATAGATACTTTTGGTGATCGAATATCAGCCCCCAACCGCTCTGCAATTGCCCTTGATATGACATTGACACTAGCCCCTGAGTCAACAAGAGACTCTTTAAACTCGACTCCAGAGATAGAACATGGTACCGCGAATTTCCATGGGTCTTCCCTCTGTGTCAATTTCCGCAGCGGAGGTGTACCTCTGGCCTTAATGAAGAGTGCCTTGATCTCTTCCTCAGTTTCTCTGCAATTTTTGAAGTGACTTAGCAGAGGACGGCACTCTAGAGCTTCTTCAAAGGTTGAATCAGGGGAGATCCTTCGTACCATCTTCTCAAAGCCACGCAGCTGCTTTGGAGAGATGGGATCTCTGAGGTGTTTAGAAACAGGATTCACCTTCTTGGGTTTGCGAGCTCTTTCTTTGATCAACTCACGTGTTTCCACAGGTTCTGGCTCGGTCTGCGATGGATATCGATCGACACCAGGTAGGGTATCGATCGATACTCTTCGCGTTGAATCATCCTTGACAGATTTATCATCACCAAGAGGCTCCACAATCAGACTATCCAGTATAGCCTTGCATTTGGCGTCTTCTACATCCTTCTTAGCCTTCTCAAGAGCTCTGGGATAAGGTATCCTTGGTATATAGATCCTCTCTGGAAGTATTTTAGGCACCATAGTCGACATCTCCGGTTTCTCCTCAGAAATCGCTTCAGTATTGACCGATACCAATGGGGTATCGATCGATACACGGGTTTTGGAAGTGTCCCATTTCAGAATTGTAACTGGCATCGATCGACACCTGGGGGTATCGATCGATGCTTTGGCAATTTCAGGATCATCTTCGAAATTTTCTGCACATGAGGAAGTGATTGCATTGACGTGAGCATTGTGTGCATGAACCGTCTTTCCCTTGGAATTTGCTGCAGTTTGAGCTACTTGCGTCTCCAGCATCCTGTGGCTTTTCTTTAGAGCCTCGATCCTTCCACTCAAATCGGTGTACAAATCATCCAATTTCCCATTGAAGGTTACCATCATCTTCTTCTGCCCTTGAACCAGCTGTTCAAGCATAGCCTCAATCTTACTCTCAGGAGCTTTGGGTGGTGGGAATTGGTACCCTCCTTGCTGACCATAGTTGGTGAAGTTTCGATTGGTGTTGTACCCAAATCGCTGACCCTGAAAACCAGAACCACCAACGTAGTTACAATCTTCTACTTCATTCTCAGCAGCAAAGTGGACGGCCTTTGTTGTCTTTTCCAGCAGAAGACTGTGGATAGAATCCAGCTGAGCTTTAACATCAGCGATTTGCGACCCATCCATAGCCAGCTTCTTGCGCTCGAAGTCTGCGCTCTTGGTGCTACTGCTAGATGCAAAGTTTTCAATCAACACATAAGCATCCTCAGGGTACCTAGTGTTGAAATTACCATTGCTCGAAGAGTCCAGAGCCATCTGATACCTCCAATCTACTCCTCTAAAGAAGATACCCAGCAGCTGCACATCAGAGTATCCGTGATGTGGACAATCTCTCTGATACGATCTGAATCTCGTCCAAGCAGCCTTGAACGCCTCAGTAGGTCCTTGAGAAAAGGTGGAGATCTTATTCCTCAGATCCGCAGATCGTGCATCGTCATAGAAGTTCACCAGGAAGGCTCTCTTAGTGTCCTCCCAAGTAGTTAGTGAACCAGGAGGCAGCTGTCTCAGCCAGTAGGTCGCATCTCCACCTAGAGAGTAGGGGAAGAGCTTGCAGAAGAGATAGTCGTAGGACACTCCATTGCTCTTGATGCTAGTGACCAAGTCCTCGAACTTCTCTACATGGTCCATTGGATGTTCATGAGGAAGACCATGAAAGAGATGCTGTCCCACAAGAGTAAAGTAAGCAGGCTTCAGCTCAAAGTCATTCCTCTCAAACGCAGGAGGACGAATTGCTGAACGATTGGCGAAAAACTGGTCAGGCCTGTTGCATTCACCAATCGTCCTTCCACGATTAACCACATCATTCCTCGCGTTTCCAGCGACATTCGCAGCGACAACAGGAGCAGGCGGCATGACGATCCCCTCTCCATCCAGACGTTGTCCTTGCTCATTGTACAACCGACCCTCTTGGTCTCTGTAAGCACCAGCTGCATCACGAACCAACTGATTGTTGTTCATCTTAGCAGATTTCTTTGCTTTCTTGTTTGTGCGTTCCACAAGTGCTAGTTGTTCCAGTGATAGATCAACTAGCGGAGTACTCTTTTTGCTTCTGGTTTCTCGATTAGGCATGCACCTGAAATCAAAAGTAAAGAGCGTAAGTAACTGAAATTTACGACGGGTATCGATCGATACTCAAGGGTATCGATCGATACTCAAGGGTATCGATCGATACTCGGGCGATTTAGACGAATTTCTTAGCTAAAATCTAATGGCGAATTGAGTCCCCGGCAACGGCGCCAAATTTGATACGCTCAAATTAATACCCTAACAGATACTAAAGCGGTTGTTGTAGTATAGGTAGGGGTCGAAGCACAAAGACTCAGTTATCACACAATAGATTAAATAGATCCAAAACACGCTAAATCAATATATTGTAAACGAAAAAAGTATGAAATTAAAAGTGTTGTAAATCAATGGAGGAAATATAGGCCCAGGGTTTTTCTTAGGAAATCAATGAATGCAGCTAAATTAACTAACAGGATTCAGATTATGCACGGTTCTAGAACTCAAATCACTAAGATATAATTAACCAACTCTCGTTGCGAAAACTATCTAAATCTAAATCCTAGGAATTCCAAATCTCTTTGCGAATCCTAAATTCTAAATCAGCTTTAATATCAGGTTTGATATGTTCACAAATCAATTAAACCAAATCTCTTTGCGAATAATCAATTTGCTCACCTAGGTTCTATCATGTAATTAATCGCACTCTCGTGCCTAATCAATTATCCTAAGATTTAAGTTCCAGATTCGTCAACCTAGAATTAGCTTTGAACACAACCTAAGGCGAAGAACTAATTCAGATGGTGAATCCTAAACAGATAATTAACCTAGCATTCAAAGAAATCCTTTATGAGAAAACCCTAAACCTAAAGTGGATCTACTCAGACATGGCAATTGAATCAATAGACATGTTTGAATAAATCATCAATAAAATAATCAAGAAGGTTTTAGATCTGATCTCGGACGAAGTGAGATTCAGACTTGTCTCAAACCAAAGTAAAATCAAACACAGAAATAAAGCATAGCCTAAACAAGTGGCTGTAAAATCGTATTTATAACCTAAATCACTTTTTGGGCCTTCTTGTAAATATCAAAGACTTCTGGGCCAATTCTGCAATTCTTCAACTCTTCATTAAGTCGCGATCCTTCTGTTTCCCCGAGGGGTATCGATCGATACTAGGCAGTATCGATCGATACTCAGGTGATTTCGACGTCTCAGCTACACGGATCTCTGCTTCACTCCAGAATGTTCCAGAAAGCTACAATATCTCCAATAATGCTCCAAACGTGCTAAGACCTGTAAAAGACTCTAAAATACTACAAAACACTAGAAAGACTCTATAAAAAGGACTTATATCATGGCTTAAACAGGGTAAAAACCATGATATATCAATTCAACTGAATTAGCTTTGTTTATATCTTGTAGATTGTACGTACGCGTTCAAACTATTGCATGAGTTTGTTCCATATTGTATACATCTGTCTATCTCAGAATCATATGAACTATTTATCCTATTCTCTGTCGTTTGAGCAACCTGAAGTTCAAGATCACTAAGTCACATCTATTGTGGATGTTATATGGGCGTTTTGATGATGATTACTTTCAAGAATCACATGAATCCAGCCAATTAAGACAGAAGTATGAGATGCGGAAAATGAAGCAGGCAAGTGATACTCTATCTGGTTGCATTCTACTCTTTTGTTCACTTAAGTTCTGGTGGTATATATATATATAAGACTTGTCTACTTGAGATATATCATGAACAAGGTCTGGACATGATCTCCGAAGGTTTAGATGCTTTGAAGAACATGGCGTCTGATATGAACGAGGTGAGTTTGTTAAAGTGCAGCTCTTAACTCACTTCCCTTATTAAGTACCAGAGCTGTGATATATCATGGTTTTTACCCTGTTTAGACCATGATATAAGTCCTTTTCATAGAGTCTTTCTATTGTTTTGTAGTCTTTTAGAGTCTTTTACAGGTCATAGCACATTTGGAGGATTATTGGAGTTATTGGAACTTATTGGAGCAGTTTGGAGCAGAAGCAGAAGTTGTGTCGCCAAGAACCTGATTCCACGACAGGCATCGATCGATACCACCTTGGTATCGATCGATACTCAACGAGGCAGACACGACATCGCGACTTAATGAAGAGTTGAAGAATTGCAATTTGGTCCAGAAGTTTCTGATAATTACAAGAAGACCCCAGATCGTGTTTTTAGGTTATAAATAGGATTTTACAGCCATTGTTTAGGCTATGCTTTATTTTGCTTTAGTTTAAGAGAGATTTTGGTGAGAGACAAGTCTGGTTTCCCTTCGTCCGAGATCAGATCTCAAAACCTTGTTTCTCTTTCTGATTTTATACAAGAGTATTTATTCAACATGTTTATTGATTTAATATTCATGTCTGAGTAGATCACCTGTTAGGTTTAGGGTTTTCTCATAGGGATTTCTTTGAATGCTAGGTTGATTTTCTGTTAGGATTCACTATCTGATTAGTTCTTCACCTTAGGTTGTTCTCAATGCTAATTCTAGATTAATCACCTAGAACTTAGATCTTAGGATAATTGATTAGGCACGAGAGTGCGATTAATTACCTGATAGAACCTAGGTGAGCAAATTAATTATTCGCAAAGAGATTTGGTTTAATTAATTTGTGAACATATCAAACTTGAACTTTAAAGCTGATTTAGAATTTAGGATTCGCAAAGAGATTTGGAATTCCTAGGATCTAGATTTAGATAGTTTTCGCGACGAGAGTTGGTTAATTATATTTTAGTGATTTGAGTTCTAGAACAGTGCTAAATCCGAATCCTGTTAGTTAATTTAGCTGCATTCATCGATCTCCTGAGAAATACCCTAAGCCTACGTTTCCCTATTGAATTTACAAACGTTTTACCTGCAATCCTGTTTTCAATTACATCATCTGGTTTAGCTTGTTTCTGATCTATAGAATTTATTGTGTGATTCTTGAGTTCTTGTGTTCGACCCCTTGATTTACTGCAGCAACTGCTTTAGTACTTTTTAGGGTATTAAATTGAGCATATCAAGCTGATGATCCATGTCACGACACTGATTCGTGCAGGAACTGGATAGGCAAGTTCCTCTGATGGATGAAATCGACACAAAGGTAGAAAACACAGCCCATTTCGTTTTCCTTTTCTCTGAATTCGTCAGTGTAATCTCCCAGTTGTACATATCATGTGTATATTTCTTTTGCTACGATTGCCTTTTGTCTTGACAAGGATCCAAAGGTGGATTTCCTTTCTATTTGGAACTGCTTTTTTTGTTTGATCTTGTTGGTATGTGAATAAGTTGATTATGAAGGAGGTAGTGGTCGTTATGTCAAGTCCAGAACCCACTCGTCTTATTTTCCTCTTAGTTGCTTGAGTAAGCGAGGAAAAATCAATGATAATGAAGGGGTGTTTTGGTTATTGATGCACTTAAACTCTCCAATTTTATTTCCAAATTTCCAAATTTAATTTCCAAATTTCCAAATTTAATTTCCAACTTTCTCTTGTTTTTTTTAATTCTCAAATTTATTGATCACAAAAAGTCTTAAACTCTTCCCTACACCTCGGTGGTTCATTGTAAGAAGGCATATAGGTCTCTTCGGGGAGCATAGGCAAGGTCTCGATTCCAACAAGGTGATACATGCAATAGATTGTACACATGATCCTTCCTAACCATTTTAATACAAACTCAATCCAAAATTCAGATTCCGGCACATATTATGTCTAAAGCCACAATGCCGACACACTCAAGTCTGTGGAGGCAAATGAAATAAATGCAGACTTCGACTTATGTGTTAATAACCTAATCAAGCAAGAACATTGAGTTTTCCATAATTATAACACAAACGAAGTCTTCTATTATGAGCTAAATGCCTAACCAATCAAGTAATTTGATTCACCCATAATTGTCTAGTTAAAACACATAAAACTCATACAACGGTAAAAACAATAGTAAAACACATGCCAAAACAAAAAAAAAAACTATAAAATTTATTATAAATATGCTAAAAATGCATTTTTAACAAAATTATCTACATATACTTCACTCTGAAGTCTGTCCTAGATAAATGAAGAAGACTTTCAAATGAAGAAAACTTTCAAATGAAGTCTTCTATTACGAGCTAAATGCCTAACCAATCAATAAATTTAATTCATCCATAATTGTCTAGTTAAAACACATAAAATTCATACAACAGAAAAAACACCAGTAAAAATACATACTAGAACAAAAAAGCTTAAAGATTCGTTATAAATATGCTCTAAATGAGTTTTTTTAAAAACGTTACACAGTAGACTTCTATGAGAAGTTGACAAAGAAGACTTCATTTGAAGTCTACATAAATTATTAGAAGTCTGCGTGTGAAGTTTACTATGGAACATGTTATTTTTGCATTTGACCAAACTGTTGACTTTATAAAAGTAGACTTCTTCATGAAGTCTACGGAAAAATAGGTTAATTTTTCATTTGACCATAATCTCATTAGTGTTTGACTTTTAAAGTAGACTTCATTTGAAGTCTACGCTATTAAAGAAGGCTTCGTATGAAGTCTACATCGTTAGAGAAGACTTCAAACTGAAGTCTACTGAAAATGGGTCACTTTTGCAATTCAAATACTAAAAGTAGACTTCGTTTGAAGTCTACGAAAAATAATGTTGGTTTTGAGTTTGACCAAAATTTCGAATTATATTTCTGGCAGACTTCGTTTGAAGTCTACTCCATTTTTTTCATTTCTGTAGACTTCTATGATAAATCTACTCAAAAACAAATTTCTTTTTAAGTTTGAATTTTTTTTTCAAACGCAAAACTAACCTTCATAAAAAGTCAAAATTTTGGTCAAATACCAAACTGACTTAAAAGAAGACTTCTCTTGAAGACTTCTCCAGAAGACTTCAGATGAAGTCTGCCTTATAAAAGTCAAAGTTTGGTCAACTATAAAAGTAGCCTCTCTTTTCGGAGACTTCATATGAAGTCTACGGGTGATTTTTTTGTTTTCAAAGGATAACTCACAGATTTCACGTGAAGTCTCCTTACAAAAATGAAGTCTACGAAAAAAATAGTCAATTGCAAAACTAACCTATGGTTGACTAGGAGACTTCAAATGAAGTCTACGATGAAGAGCAGACTTCATTTTGAAGTCTACTTTCGCGAAACAGATCTTAAAATTAGCAAAAATCAAGTGGATGTTTACCTAGATCCGGTCTGAGTTTGTTTTTAACTTTGTAAAGCGCCCATAACTTTGAATTTCATTGATAGCAAACAACCCAAGTCGTAGTTATGCAAAAATTATCGAAAATGCAAGATCTATGAAATTGTAAATTTTTAAAAGGTGATTTAGAGAGTTTTTTTAGATTAAATTAGAGAGGAAATGAAAGATTATGAGGTTATGAGCTCACACATTGAGCATTTAGAGCTCTAAAATTGGTTGGAGAATCATTTAGAGATTGAAATTGGTTGTTAATGGTGGTTGGGGAATTGAAGAAGATGACATTCTTGTAAATAACAAGTTGGTGGGGGATGGTTTTATAAAAGTCTTGAGAAGCTATGTATCTAATAGATTAATTTTTTATCAAGTTAATATTTTATAAAGTTAAAATATTTATACTTTATAACTTTTTATCAAATAAGATTTTATATATGTTAATTTTTTTTGAATCATGACATATGCGGAAAATCTAAATGTTTTTCTATTATATGGATGATGTGATGATTCAATTTCTTACAAATATATGATCAAACAAAAATGAGAGTGGATATAATAATTAAAATAATTAATAATCTAATTGGGAGAGAGTGAGTATAATCGATTATGGTAAGTTTTTTTTACAAATGATTAGTTTAATAATTAATAAAAATATAATGAATTTTGTAACAATTTAATGTGAGTGACATATAATGTAATTTCTCTAGTAACATAAACATGTTTTCAAAAATGTCTTGAAATGCTATGTGGTGATGACACATCATCATGGCATTTTTGTAAATCACACATGAAACCAATATTTTTTTTTTGAGTCATTCTCAGTTAATATATAAGAGATTTTATATAGTCTTATTTTATAAGCGCATTGTTAACTTACTTTTATTAAATAAAAAAAGGGCGCAGTGTTTCCTCTTTGACTGTGAATATGCTCAGATGGTATGGAGAGCTTCTGGAATACCAAATCCGATTCTCATTGACACCACTGCGACCCTTAAAGCTAAAATTGAGGTTTGCTTTTCCTGGAATTTATCTACTGTGAACTCACAATTCAATCAACTCCCACTATGGATACTATGGAGATTGTGGAAAAGCAGAAACATTATGATATTTCAGATGGAAAATATCCCATGGCGATAATGTCTCAGGCTTGCAAGACAAGATGCCTTGGAATGGGTGAATACAGAGGACAATATTACAAAATCAAACGCTGCTCTTTCAAAGACACGAAGACACAAAGAAAGAGGATATACTATATGGCAAAAACCACCTTCGGATTGGGTCAAATGCAACTATGATGGCACCTTTGTGAATAATACTATTTATGCAAAATCGGGTTGGCTCATCAGAGATAATAAAGGAGTTTATCTTGGATCAGGTCAAGCAGAAGGATCCCGAGTTTCAAAGGCTCTAGAGAGTGAATTTCAGGCCCTCCTCATTGCTATAAAACACTGTTGGAGTAAAGGATTAAGAAAGGTTATTTTTGAAGGAGATAATCAAACTGTGAATGATTTGATCGATGGTACTAAACTGAACTTCGGGCTCTACAATTGGATTCGTGAAATCAGATATTGGCAGAATCGTTTTGAGGAAGCCAACTTTAGCTGGATTAATCGTGAAGGAAATCAGCCGGCATATATACTTGCAAAAGAAACTATCCCCCATGACTCTGTTTTTCTGTTTCATTACTATGTACCAAATGTAATCTCAAATGTTTTACACTCTGATCATGTAACTTCAATTTAATTTAAATAAAGCAGATGTTAAAAAAAAAAAGGCGCAGTGTTAGCTTACTCAAAATTTAAACAATTTTTTGGCTGCTTTTACTCCCATATTTAACATTAGTTTTCTTGTCATTTTGCACAAGCAAATAGACGTTTAAATGAGTAATAATAAATATTGTATACATCCATTCTAGCCTGCCACTAATAAAATATACCTCAGTTAATGAAGATGATTCAACATTATCTATGAAAAATACGAATCTCTCAGTTTATTATCAATTGATTTTAAGATCAAAACGCTTGATTTTTATTTAGTATAAGAGGTCAATGAACTCAAATGGGTATACCAATCTTGATAGAAAGTAGAATTCGATCCGAAATGAATATTATTTTGAGAAAACATGTTAGAATAGAATTCACATCAAAAATGGAGATGATTCAATATTCGTTTATAAAAAAGATAATTAAGTATCTCAACATTTGTTGTTAATTGATTTTGAATTGATTGCATATGTTCAGATGTATATATGATGAATATAGCGAGTGAAATTAAAGCTAATTATATATATATATATATATATATATATATCTGCTTCTTGATGAAGGAACTTTAGAAGGAGGGCAAAGAATTTAGGGTTCGTAAGGAATATTCTTGGATGTTACGATGTTAGAGATGTACATGACGACCACCTAATCTCAGACTGTGACACGTGGAGTTCTGTTTTGTGTTGTATCGGTTGTTGTTGTTACGCGCCGAGAGAGAGAGACGGGAGAGAGATCCTCAACACGAAGTTTACTCTCTGTATAAAAATATACGAAGTTTTTGGATTTCAGTATAAAACGTTGATAGATGTTTTTGGATTTCTATGAAGATTATCTCAGTGAAGATTTAATCAGCCCAAAAACAAAAGTGGAGCATTCATCTGCGGAATCGTTAGTTATTTATTCGCAAAAAGATGTCTTTATTTTATTTCGGATCAGATCCTTATTGGTGAATCTTTTTTTCTAGTTGTTGTAAACCATTCGGTATTTTTATTTTCTTAATAAAGTATTACTCAGCGTTAAAAAAATATATATATACGAAGTTTTTTTTTTGTAAAAGAAAATATACGAAACTTTATATATATATATATATATATATATATATATANTATTACATGAAATGTCATTACAAATAACAAAGAATAACTGAAACAGGAAATGATATAAGAGTTTTTTAAAATTATTGATTATAATATGGAAAGTATATATTTTGTATTAAAGAGATTATTTATTATTTAATTTCTTAATTATTTTTAATACTATATATTTTAAAATAATAATCAATCTATATATATCCAAAGAAAAAAAATCTATTCGAAATTTTGCTATATTTTTCACTATAATTTATTATATTTTATTTATATCAAAACAAAAGTTGAAAAATATTTTACTAATTTTATAAAAAGTTGACACAAATATTTTAGTTCACTGCAAAACGGGTTAAATAGACAAATTATTAAAAATTGATAGTTTTATCTATAATCATTAGTTAGCTATATTATAAAATTCAGATAAAAACAATTTTCTCAAATTTCATGTTTTTGGGATAATTTAGTTTTCATTGATCAAATGTTGGCTAATCAAAGTTTTGGGTCATGTATAGTGTATGAATTCAGTAAGAAATATAACAAAGGCTCGTACGTTTGGGATGATTTTTGCTGTTAGTTCGGTAATAAGGCGGATACATGCTCGGTTAGCTACCTGCCCTCAATGTTTGTTTTTGAAATCTGATTCACTATAGGGATCATGGTCAAAGGCTTTAACTTGCTTATACAATTTCTTTTTCATTTCAAGACGGTTATAGTTGATAGAAAAAAACTGGAACATGATAGTGCCTGACCATTTCCGATAGTAAATTTAGCACATGTTGTTTCTCGAATGTGGCCTTGTAAATTTGGTTTTACGGTTGTTTAAGTTCATCCTCTTGCTGTTGATGTTATTATCTTCTCCTATTATGCTGATGTTATTTTTTTCTGTTTTTGTTTCTTTAGCAAAAAGTTGGGCTATACTGGTTATTGATTTGGCTGATGTTGTTTGAGGGATAAGTGTTGCATGAAGCCGGGTTTTAATACGGATATGCAGGGAGACGTGTTAGCATTCATCTCGTTCCCTCCATAATCCAAGCTTCCGTTACAAGAAAAAACAAAAAATATTATCCAGGAGCATTGATTTTGCTAGAGGATTTGGAGGTATATCGTTCTTAAATTCATGATTCTAAATTCACTATTGTTGTGATCATCTTCTTCTGATTCGAGGTTTTCTAGCTTTTCAATTCGCATAGCTCGAACCTTCAATTCGCATAGCTCGAACCTTCAATTCGTACCATATAACTCGTTTCTTTTTTTCTTATCAAGTCCGTAACTTTGAGGGAAAAGCTCGTTGTTGCTAGAATTTTGCCTGAGGAGACTCCAAAGATAGATGTTTAAGTTGCAAAAGCTTGTTGTTTTGTTAGTTTCTGGATAGTTTTGCTCATGGTTTTAGGAAGGTTTATAACTGTTTTAGGAAGACTATTCTAAAACCGTCAATTTAAGTTCTAAAGTTTTAAGATTCTCATTACTAGTGAATACTAATAGTAACAGTTGTGAAAAATGTCTAATTGTTTGTTTCAAACGCTAATCTACATCGATTAGATTCTTGGTTCATTGATTTGTGCAATTTTAGTAACATTTCTTGGTGATTAGGAAGGCTTATTACTGTTTTAGGAAGACTATTCTAAAACCGTCAATTTGGGTTCTTATGTGCGTCGCTGCAAACAAAACATCTACTAAAGAGGACATAGTTCCTTATGAGGTTGAGAAATTAGAAGGGAAAAATATCCCTAAGACCAAGTATTCCGAGAACTGTGCTTTTTTGTGTTGAAGATGATGGAGTGCCATTCAATGGGAGTTAAAAACATGTCAAAACTTGCTGATGGGAATGCACATGACCTTAGAAGCAAGCTGGGATGTGAGTTGTTTGAAGAGCATGATGTTGAGTCTACCTGAAAATGGAGAATGATTCCTAAAACTTGTTATGGAAGTTGTCTTTTTCTTATATGTTTGTTCTCTTGACTTTATGGTGTTGCAGTTACATTATGTTATGTATCTAATTAAGACTTTATAAATTATGTATCTGATTAAAAATGTACATCGATTAGATTTTTGGTTCATTGATTTGTGCAATTTTAGTAACATTTCTTGGTGGTTTAGGAAGGTTTATTACTGTTTTAGGAAGACTATTATAAAACCGTCAATTTGAGTTCTAAAACTTTAAGAATCACATTACTAGTGAATACTAAAAGTAGTAGTTGTGAAAAATGTCTAATTGTTTGTTTACATCGATTAGATTCTTGGTTCATTGATTTGTGCAATTTTAGTAACATTTATTGGTGATTTAGGAAGGCTTATTACTGTTTTAGGTAAACTATTCTAAAACCGTCAATTTGAGTTCTAAAGCTTTAAGATTCTCATTACTAGTGAATACTAAAAATAGCAGTTGTGAAAAATGTCTAATTGTTTGTTTCAAACGCTAATCTACATCGATTAGATTCTTGGTTCATTGATTTGTGCAATTTTAGTAACATTTATTGGTGATTTAGGAAGGCTTATTACTGTTTTAGGAAGACTATTCTAAAACCGTCAATTTGAGTTCTAAAGTTTTAAGATTCCCATTACTAGTGAATACTAAAAGTAGCAGTTGTGAAAAATGTCTAATTGTTTGTTTCAAACGCTAATCTACATCGATTAGATTCTTGGTTCATTGATTTGTGCAATTTTAGTAACATTTATTGGTGATTTAGGAAGGCTTATTACTGTTTTAAGAAGACTATTCTAAAACCGTCAATTTGAGTTTTAAAGCTTTAAGAATCACATTACTAGTGACTACTATAAGTAGCAGTTGTGAAAAATATCTAATTTGTTTCAAACGCTAATCTACATCGATTAGATTCTTGGTTCATTGATTTGAACAATTTTAGTAAAATTTCTTGGTGATTTAGGAAGGCTTATTACTGGTTTAGGAAGACTATTCTAAAACAATCAGCGAATTGGAGCTCACAGTCTTCGTCGTGATGAAATCCATCGTCTCTTATCATTTGCCAGTAACAGAGTCATGAGTGGCATTTTCATGAGGGTTTCTCTGATTCTTCCGATGAAACTTCTTGACAAAATGTGTTAGTCCCTACTCATGAGTCATGACTGTGACTTTCTTTCAAGAGTTTTTCCCGTACACAACTCTTAAAAGGTCAAAAGTATGTTGTTGGATTGATGGTATTGAGTTGACACACTCTAATAAATTAAGACATGTGACAATAACCAATCATCTAAAATGAACCACTCATTATCAGTCAATTATGTTTGGATACATTTTGTTTCGTCACAAAAAACAAAAACAAAAAATCACTTCCAAATTGGTTTGTACGTACATTCCTCAGGTTAACAACTTAGGATAACCTTTGATCTAGCTAAGAAAAATACATCAAATTTGATCACCTTCTTCTTGATCCAGACCAAAATAACTCGGCTTTGTTGATGTGATCAATCAATCTCACCAACGGGTTTCAAAACGCAGAACCATAGCTCTTGGTTTTGCCAAGCATCATGTCTTTGGCTTCGTTGATCTTAGACGCAAGGTAATGGCTTCCTCCTCCGTCTGGATGATTAGCCACCATCACTCTTCGGTGAGCTTCCTTCACCTTGTCTGCAGCTACGCTCTCCCTATTCAAACACCATAAGTGGCAGACTTGTCAAACCACAAATAATTAAAAACGACCACAAAATTATATGCAAACATAACATGAAACCTTGTGTAAGAACATATCTATACATGAAATGAGTTGATTTCGGATAAAATTAGTTGCAATTGCTACATTTAAAACCTCCAAAAGTAAACTTCTTAAGAATTAGTGTGCCATAGCTACTGCCAATTGATGATCATTTACCAATCGAAAACCTAAAGAAAACATTTTCGTTCCCATTCTATAAGAAATGAAGAAGCAGAAACGGATATTCATTAGGAATACCCAAAGACCAAGCTATCTAAAAACAAGAGTCCTTAGAGCACTAGAGTGTAATACCATACTGCATATATCAATCTCAACGTCTTCAAAAACCATCTCAAGTAAATTGTTGTGTTTGAGATCCTCATCAAACTCAAACATTGATGATCCTTGGTTTGTATCCAGTACAAAATCCCATTGAAGCTTTTCATTTTTTTTCACTCTCCACAAACACAAAAGATCTCTACCATATTTCACAAAACATAATAGAACCTATCAAAAGAAAGACAAGAAAAAACTTCAATAACAACCGAATTTCAATTTGTGGCTGCATAATCAAATCATACTCAGATATTATTGTATCAAACACTTTGCAGGCATCCAAATCATCTACTCAAATATCCCCAACGACCGATCGAATTGATGAATCCCCAAAGAGAACGAAGAGAAGAGAAAAGATGAAATTAAATTACCCAATGATGTGTCCATAATTTGCATAGTTTAAGCATGCACATCATGTAGATTTTAGATCATTTACTTGGATCTTCATGGCATTTCATACTTGTTTTGTCCCATTTAGAGTATTAGGAGCTGCATTAGGTCCTAGTGAGTCTTTTGCATGTCTTTGAGGAGTTTTCTAGGTGTTTGGAGACAGTTGGTGGCGTTTGGAGATTTGGTGCTTAAACACTAGAGAGGAACCATCCGGAACGTCTCAAAGAACCGATCAGACGAAGGCGATACGGTTTGATCCAGCTCTTGGAGTCTTCATGAGAGTTGTAGCCCGATGAGTTCTCTAACCATAGGAGTTGGAATCAAGTCATTCGGACATGTGGTTTGAGAGATATGGCTGATTTACCAGAGATAGGTCCGCCTGGCCGAGACAGTTTATTCAATACCAAGATCACTGGTCGGTGCAACTGCTCGGTGTGGAAACAGAAGAAAAATTCCTTAGCACCGACGTGTGGTACCGAGGAGTGACGTCGGTATTGAAGGGTCTCCACTCCGAATTAGCCTCGGTGGTCTTCACCAAAGTTGTAGAGGAGTTAATCAGCTTTACACAGGAGTTTGAATCGGGTTATTTGGACGTATGGATAGGGAGATAAGACGGATTTACTGAAGGTATATCCGTCTGGCCGAGAGAAGATGAAACCGTCCAAATAACCGGAAAAACGAAGGCCTTCCGTTATGATTCAACTCAAACGGTCTTCATAAGAGTTGTAGAGGGACGAGTTAGCTGTCTACAGGACTTGGATTCAGGTCATTCAGATGTCAGGTGCATGAGTTATGGCCGATTCACTGAAGACGTATCCCATTTCGACCGGGTCGGTACCCGGTTTGTCCCGGGTCGACCCGGTCCGCCCCTCTTCTCTTTAAAACCCCTAAAAACCTAATTTTCATTTTAAGTTTCCTTTTCTCTAGAGTTGGATTTTATCCCAAACTCTTTCTAAGATGATTTTGGATGGATCTACATCATTCATGCCACTCTAGTGAATGATTCTTCAACCTATCTATATATTATGTTTATTTAATCTTTGTTCTTTATCTTTATGTCTCTTTTTCCCTTGTGTTCTATCTTGTTCTTCATATTTAGGCCTTAGGCCCATTTTTGTTGGATTTTGGATTTTACTTGATTTTGATGATTTGGTGATTGATTCTTGATGCTTATGTTCTTAATCCTTGCTTTCTTTTCTTTCTAAGTGATCCTAGTGCAAGATTGGGCTTAAGAGAGTCAATCTAGATCATAGGGAAAATCATGCACACCAAGTGTTTGATGATATTCCCCTAGGAGCTTAGTAAGAGATAAACATTCTTAACCTATGAAAGTAGTTGCTTAAGGTGTTTATTGATTGATTTGAATGTTGATCTAAATGCTTGCTAATCATTTTATCACAAATGAGAGTTTGATCTTGATTAAGTGATTAGCAAAGTGATTAGTGCATTGAGAGAGGATTAGTTATAATTAATGATCTTAACCTAAGGATTAGCATTGATTGTGTGTTAGGCATCGTTAGTCAATTGTCTTGATGATTATATGATGATGATTTAGGTTGATCTTTGTTAGGTCATTCACTTAGGTTGGTTCTCAATGCTAGATTTGATGAGATAAACCAAAGTCTAGAACTACGCCTAGATTATGTAGTTCTAGTTGGCGTGACAAACCAATCTAGAGCTACACCCTAGGATTTTTGGTCTCATCCCATGCATTAGGGAGAGATTCGAGTAAACGGTGTTAGTGCTAAATTAGATTTATTCATTCGAGTCTTGAACTTAGGCATTTCACTCATAGCCGGAGTTTAAATGAATTGCTTGTAACAAATCTTTTGTGAGCTTTTCATGCCTAGCCAACGATAGTTGATGTCTAGGGTGATTAGTAAACTAAGTGGGATTAGAGGTAAATGCTTGTTAATCACCCTATCACAAACGACGGTTTGTTCTTGATTTGGTGATTAACAAAGTGATTAGTGGTACGACGGTGGATTAGTCAAAATTATGAATCCCATGTTCTAGGATAGTGTTCAATGCAATCTTAGACATCATTGTTTGCTCATTAATCATCTTCTTGATAGTTCATTCCATGATCCAACACTTATATATTTGTTTTCTTTCTTGCATTTGTTTCCTTAGTTTAAAAAACATAAAAACCCAAAAACATTGCTCTAGCTTAGGAAGTTTCATGCATTCCTAGTGTATTGATCTTAACCTCTTCGGTTCGATCCTCAAATACTACAATGATATGAGTGGACTTGAGGTATTGATTAAGACCTAAAAAGTTATATCTATCACCCAACAACTAAAGGATCAAAGGTTCTATCGACGGGGAAATCTATAACTCCGCCGAGCGACTGTAGCAATATGCCGTGTCTCGATAGGGTGCTTGATCCTGGATTTGTCGATAGGGTGCTTGATCCTGGATTTGTAATTTTGGGGAACAATTATAATTTGTTGATCCTGGATGTGAAATTGTCGATCATAAATGAGGTGAAATGTCGATCATGGCCGGCGGCGATCAACAATTCCTTAAAAAAAATCGCCTAATTTTTCTTTGTTATTTTAATATTTTAATCTTTAATGAATGCTAATTTAGGTAGCTTCCTCAAAGAGATTTGGTTTAGTTGTTTTGTGAACATATCAAACCTGAACTTTAAAGCTAGTTTAGATCTTTAGGATTCGCAAAGAGATTTGGAATTCTATGATTTAGATTTAGATAATTCTCGCAACGACAATTGGTTAATTATACTTTAGTGATTTGAGTTCAAGAACCGTGCGTAACCTGAACTCTGATTAGTTAGTTTATCTGCATTCATTGATTTCCAGAGAAATACCCTGAACCTATCTTTCTCCCATCGAACTTACAACAATTAAATTTACGTATTGCTTTCAATTACATTGATCACTTAGCTTAATTCTCATCTATACAATCTATTGTGTGTTTTCTTGAGTCTTTGTGGATTCGATCCCTAAGTATTACAATCGACAAAGGTTTAATACTTTTAGGGTATTAATTTGAGCTTATCAAGTATCTCGTCGATACATGGGCTGAGATGAAAGCTGTTATGAGGAAACGTTTTGTTCCCAGCCGCTATCTCCGAGAGCAACGTTATGTGGAGCTAGAGAAGAAGATGGAAAACATATTGCGTAAGTTTTTGGTTGAGCCGCATCAACTCAAGAAGGCAGTCCCTAAAACGAGTAATGAAACCGAGCCATCTATTGCCACTAAAGAAAACCGAGGATCCTGATTCATTATCATCAACATCGGAGGAACAATCTGAGACACCGGCTAAGGATGATAAAATCGTGGCGAGGAGATCACCAAGTGCCCAAACTAAGGTCGTGGAGGATGTGCAACGGGAGACGTTGAATCCTACGAGATATCAACAATATGGAGTCATATATTCCATGTTGATCAATGAGAAGCCGCTAGCCTCACAAATGTTCCCAACCAACATTTATACAGTTTCGAGGTCGAAACTCTTTCACGTGGAGGGGGATGATATGATCACGAAACCATCCGAAAAGACCCATGTGCCTTGTTCAGCACAAACGAAGTCCGTGATCAACTTGTCTATCCCAATGACCACTTGTACTACCTGATCACTTCATCTAGAACATGTCTCGAAGTTGAATCAATCCAATCCGATTTCAGGTAAAGAAGTTATTCAACTTTCAAATCAGGCAAACTCAAGCTTATGCGATTTGGACCTACGCGTGTTCAAAAGAGGATTGCGACCAACCAGAGCGAATCAAGCTATGAACCAAATTATTCTGGAATCTTGATTCATCAGAGAATCCAGGAGAATTTGAATTACATTAACACCGGTTCGGACTTGGAAGATATGATTTTTATAAACCGACAGATCTGCTACAGGCCCCATTGCGCGACTGAGCCAAAGATCGTATCGCACAGCCCAACTCAGCTACTATTTCGCTACGACACCAATTAGAGACTGTTAATAAATCTCTTATGTTCCAACAAGCCCAAGATCAAAGAAAATGGCTAACGAATCATAAAGATACTCCCCATTTATCTGAATAGGTCGACCTGGTTCTATACTTGAAGATTTCAAAGCCCAATTGGATTGGAAGCTTACAAACTTATGTTTGGCATCCATGATACATTTCTAAACCCAAGAGGAGATACAATTCGTGGCCCATCAAGATCAGATTACACCATGAAGTTCAAGGGGCAAGTTTTATGGTCAAAGAAGTCTAATAGGCATTCAACTCATTTTAATTCCTAGTATAAGTTGCTAGTTTCGAAAATGCCTTGTTGTTTACACATTTTTTTGCTTTATAAACACATGTAAGATCTTATGATCAACCAACAACTTTTATCTATTTTGAATCGATTTTCGATTTCATTTTCAAGAGAGTGATTCTCTGAAGGTATGTGTGAACTTTCTTTGATCTACTTGGTGTGTTCATCCAAGGAGATCGCTTGGTAATATCAAGGAGTTTTCCATCACTCCTTGTGCGACTGTTCTACCGACCAAACGTTGCTGGAAGCGTCTAAGCGTGTCTTGGTGTAAGGTTTATCGAGATCAGTTCTCACGCCTTACTCCCTTGCTCCACGAATTCCATCGGCCAAGGTTCCACCGCCTCATTCATTTGCTTCGTTCGCGAGACAACTAAACCGAGGATTATCCTTCTACCAATCCATTGAGAGATCATTTGGGGAAATTTCCGTATCATATTCCTATGACTCTAGCTAATCACACATGTTATTCAAATTCAAATAACAATAACATTTCTAATCTCTCACTTTATTAAAAAAACATTTCTAATCTCTTCTTATGGTTTTTTCTGATGACAATGTTTCATGTATATATATATATATATTGTTTTAATTTACTGGTTCTATTATTATGGTTCTAACTAAAAATACCCTCAAAATTTTATGGGTAAACGACATATTTCCCCCTCAGAACTATCACATAATAACATATTCTCTCAAAATTTTATGGGTACAGAACTCCCACCCTTAAGGCCTTAATTAACATTTTTATCGAATTATATATTATACTTATAAAAAAAAATTAATGTCATTTTTTCTCAAAATGTAAATTTATAATCAAAATATGAAGATGAGCGTATCGAAAAATATATGATGCAAATGAGCGTTTATCTATTTTAAAGATTTAGTCGACATTTTATGTTTATAATCAATTTAGAATAAGAAATCTTATAATATAAAACTGAATATTTGTTAATTCACCTAATCGCGACACGTGTCAAGTCAAAGTTGGAAAAAAATTAAATGAATTAATTAAAAACCTAAAAAATCGGAAAATTTAATAACTGATTTATAATCTTAAAAGGTAAACTTACTAAAACAAAATTATCTTAAAAGAAAAAATTAATATAAAAAATGAAAAAAAATATTCATTAGTTTTCCATTTAAATTAATGAAATTAATTATATAGAAAAGAATTCTAATTCCTCATATATCTATATAAACCACAAATTTTATAGTATGTTAATTACACATCAAATAATTAAAATTTCAATAATCGTATAAAAAAGTATTTACTGCATTTCTTCACCAACTATTTATTTCAAGGTATATATTTATTTCATAGTAAACTTTGTTTCCTAGTTTATGTATTATATATTTTCACCGGTAATTAATCTAATTTTTTTTTTCGTTTTTAATTTTTTTAACTGGTTATAAAATATTAAACTTCAAACCCGCATATGTGCAGATACTTATCTAGTAATACTTATATTTCATTATTTTGTAATTTACGTTTATACATCGGGTTAATTCACGTGACTATATATATTTGATCAAAAAAACCTTGAAAAATCTAAACCAACTTGCAAAACCCCATAAACCGGACCTGATTATAAAATCGCAATAGTAAAACCGAAATAGTAAAACCCTAGAAAAAAAATATAAAATGAACACTAAGCGGCGCATTTTCCACTTGGTCATCGTGCTCCTCTTCCTCTCGAGCTCTCTCCGCCGCACAGATCGAAGGTCATTTGATATCTGCTTCATCGCCGGCGAAAATGGTGACGGCCAAGAAAACGGTGCGTCGCGTTCTCTCTCTCATAAAAGCTTTATTCTTTTCCATCATTATAAGTATCGTATTCGATCTCAATGTACGATGTCTAAATTATGCTTTTGGGTTTATGCTTAATCGCAGAAGAAGTCTCACGAGGGTATCAACAGCAGGTTGGCTCTTGTAATGAAGAGTGGTAAATACACTCTTGGTTACAAGTCTGTCCTCAAATCCCTCCGCGGCTCCAAAGGTAATTTAGTCAAACAGTTGGTGTGCATACCAAAGTGCTTTAGCTTTTGTTAAAAGTTAGTGGTTTTAAGGTTGGGTTTGAATCCAATTATCGTTGTTTGGCGTATTAGTTTAGCTTGTCTTATTGGGGCTATATTGTACCAAGAGAAGGGTTCGATCGATGAACTCACCCTTGATCTTGAATTTGCCGATTCGGCTGTAGCTAGATCGATTCAGAAGCTATCTGGCCGGTGGTCGCGAGAGAGATTCAGATCTCTCCGGTCGATTCATATGCTTACCGAGTTTCTTACATCTTTTCGTTTTCCTCGTGATCTTTTGATTCGTCTTTGCAAGTTTTTTAGCTTTTGGAAATTGTGAATTGTGATTCTCAAGAGACCTTTCTCGTAGATTAAACATTTCGGCTCCTTTCCAGGCAATCTGCTCTTTGTTCGTGAGCAGCTATGAGTCTTATGGGTGCCTATATATATTTACATCACTCTGAACCAAATTCACCATTTTTTAGTTTTTTTTTGAAAATTTAACGTATTTAATCGAAATCAAAATTATGTTTGCAGGAAAACTAATCCTCATCTCCTCCAATTGCCCACCGTTGAGAAGATCGGAGATTGAGTACTACGCGATGCTCGCCAAAGTTGGGGTCCACCACTACAATGGAAGTAAGTTCCTTTCTTCTTCTGAACAATATTCTTTAGCTTAAAGTGATGAAAATATGATCCTAAGTAGAGGAAACTAGGATGTTTGTTGACTTAAAGTGTTGATCTTTTGCAAGCTCCCCATCTGCTTGAATTGCTATTGGTGTCCCTGTAATGTGTTTATTACAAATTACATCCTTGCATAGTTCCAAGATTTCATCAGTTTCTCAACTTGGCTCTTGTATTGCAGGATGATAATAGTCTCGTTTTTACTCTTGTACACAACTTTATCTTACCTCTTTGATATTACCCGAAAGAGCGTGTTTAATCCATTATCAAGAAACAGAATCTTCATGGCTCATTCATCCTTTATTCCTCTTGTATAATTTTTGCTTGACTGTGTTTTTTTCATCTCTTCAGATAACGTTGATTTGGGTACGGCTTGTGGAAAGTACTTCCGTGTTTCATGTCTGAGCATTGTTGATCCTGGTAAAAGAACAAGTCTAACTAATACATACTCACCAATTTTAGTATATATTGCTGGTTCTTTTCGATCATTACTAATGAATGATTTGTCTTTTCACCGGTTTCAGGTGATTCTGACATTATCAAGACAATTCCTGGTGATCAGTAATACAATTTTCGATTTTATGTTTCCCGGACTTTTATCTATTTTTGTATTTGAGTCTCTCAAATTTTATGACCAGAAGACATTGTGTTTCTTTTTTTTTGTCAAGTTTTCTTATATTAAAGTACTGGATAAGAATTATTTTTAAAGCAGCAAACAACACAAACCAGTAAAACATATAGCTATCATGGAAAAGAATGGTGGACAAGAAAAAATAAATAAAATTCAATCCAATCTAGAACAGTCAACGAAAACTCAAAAACAAGGTCAAGAACCATCATAATACATACTTTCGTAAGAAACTTCTTCACTCTGTCTTGTAACTTTGTGAAAACTGCAAATAGGGCAACCCAACTCATATTCGGTTTCACTTTCATCGTCATAGGGGATTACATGAATACGCTTCTGACCAGCAACTGTCTGAGGATCTGTTAGTGCGGAGAAATCTTTTTTGGCCTGATCAGTATCAACATCTTGTTTTCTTGAAAACTGTTTCCTTTTGAAAAGACGTTTCCCAGGCTGGAGAAATGAAATTAGTGGCACGTCATCATTTGCTTCATCCAGATCTGCTAACGGTTCTGATCTAAGTGAATTTGATGTTCGGAGATCTGGCGAGCTACATGCATTTGGCCTATGTCATTTGATATATTCTCATTCCCTTCTGAGTCAGTTTCAGAGCATTCATCTTCTGTACCACATTGGGCTATCTCTCTATGTTCTGATTCCTTCAGATTTTGTATATTTTTCCTTCAACTCCCTACATAGTAGAATATATCTATGAGAAACGAAAAATTGGAAACTGCAAACCTAGTTGCAGCGCTGCAAAACCTTGCACCAGATAGTAAAGATTGGCTTTCAAAGCAATTAGGTTTTGCAGCGCTGCAAAACCTACCACGTTTGCTCTGCTTAAGCCTTCATTCAAATTTCTAACAATGAAGAAGATCTTCAGCGCATAGTAGTATTACACAATTGTCAATATTCTCAAGCGAGATTAATAAGTAGATCTATTTACTTGGATTAAATCACAAACGATAAATACTCCAGAAGCTCAACTGCACAATTTGATAATTGGATCTACCTTTTCAAATTCTTTGAGTGCTCTTGTCCATCCGCCAATGCAGTCCAAACCATCACCTAAATTAATTCGAATATGAGATCAAAACGGAACATCATATTAGCACATCAATTTTTTCCCAAGGTACACAATATTCAATTCCACGATCCCAATAGTACATAACAACATTCAGAGAAATTCGATGAGGCAAAAAGTTTCCGAAACAACAAAATTTATCATGGAAAATCAGGAAGCCGAAGATACCCAAGTAGGAAAAATCAGATGGCTTACCTGATAGATCAAGGCTTCTTCGAAATCCTGGAGGCGGAGATAGATCTCGCCAAGAGACTAACAAGTAGGTAACAAATCCTTCCCAGGACGGAGATATCGTAATCGATTCGAAACCACGTCGACGTACTCTCCATCATTCTTAAGGATGTCGCCGACATTGTTGGCCCACCTCGCCTCTTCGCTATGGTTACCCACTTCCATCGCTGTCCCTCTTCGCCGCAGCTACATCTATTCGACCCATCGATGGTTTTTTCCGTTCCTCGATTCATTTATTCGAAAGGGTTTTGTTTTCTTCCTTGTAATTTCTTTCTTTGTGATTTTCTCATTTTCTGCAATTTCGCCAATTTTTTTTGTGCCATCAAATCCCAAAAAGTTCTGCAAAAATTTAAGGGTAAATAAGAAATTATCACATAGTTTACATTAAATCTTGAGTTTTTGAATAAAATAAGAAAAAAACTTATTATTTGGCCTCTTCCTAATAATCCGGCGTAAAAAAATGGTTGCGGCAAAGAAGATGAAGAAGTCCCATGAGGGAATAAACATCAGATTAGCTCTGGTCATGAAGAGTGGAAAGTACACTCTAGGCTACAAACCTACACATAGAACAAGTTGAGTAGCCAAAAGACACAACAAAGACGCCCGTGGTTTTTTTTTTTTTTTTTTAGCTTTCTGAGTCAATTTGTTTTTGAAAAAGAAGAAACATTTTGCTCCCTGAAAGTGTAGAAATATTCCTACAAGATGAAGAGTTTCTCTGCGTTTTATTGTTTCTTCATGGTGGTTGAAGATTTTGATTTGGTAGAATGAACATATGGATGATGTTAGAAAATGTCAGAGATGGTCTACATTTTTTTCTCTTTACTTTTAGAAAACTACGACGAAAATAACTGTGTTGTTGATAATTACTTCGAGCATCACAAATTTAACCAATAGCTGAAACAAAATAAGAGCCTTTCATTTGAATGGAGACGATAATTTCATTAAACCATCAAGGAGGAGTTTAGAAACCAAAAGCAACCTAACATTTAAGTCTTTGAATAACACATTAAAGAGTTTCATAAAGCACAAAGATATGATGATAAAATCATAACAATCGATCGAAATCACAATCACTGATCTCAAGGAAGGGACTTGATGATATCAGAATCACCTGAATCAACGATGCTGAGGCACGAAACTCGTAAGTATTTACCACAAGCAGTACCCAAATCGACATTGTTCCCATTGTAGTGATGGACTCTAACTTTAGCACGCATAACATAGTATTCGATATCTGATCTCCTCAACGATGGGCAATTGCTAGATATAAGTATCAACTTACCTAAATCACAAATAAAAATCCAAAACTAATTCAATTCAACAGAATTACGAAGACGAAGCATCCGAGATATCAATCGATGAGTTAAGTTTTCTTTTGTACCTTTCGAGCTGTGAAGGGATTTGAGAACATATTTGTTCTCTGACATTTCCTAGAATAAATTGACTCACATTTTCTCTGACATTCTCTGACATTACCTTTCAGGGAACATATTTATTCTTCTTCTTCAGGAACAAATTGACTCAGAAAGCAACAAAAAAAAAAAAAAATCACAAACGTCTTTGTTGTGTTTTTTGGCTACTCAACTTGTTCAATCTTCTTAAGAGACAACTTTTTCTTTGTCTTCATTATTTCTTCTTCTCTTTTCTTTGCTATCTCTTTCATTTTTTCCCGATACTTAGCTTCTATCTCCTCTAGTTCTTGTCTTAACATTTCTTCTTCCTCCAAACATGCTGGTTCGGTTGCCTCTTCTGCATCTTGATTGGAGCTCCCGTCTTCTCCTTTAATGGCATCCACACACTGCTTGTCTTTCTCATCTGATCGTGGGCAATCAGAGGTCCAAGAGTGGCTAACAGACTCACAAGCATCATGAAAAGCGATCTCCTATTGTCTATGTGGCTTTGCTTCGTTATGATGACTTCTTGAGCTCTGATTCAGTTGCGAATGAATAAATGATCGACTGTGACATCAGTTTTCCAGGTGGGTATCATGTTGACATATAACACCGTATTTTTACTCATTCTACTATCTATTTTAGAACACTTTAATAAGTGTTTCACTTGGTTTTATATACTTTTACTATGCTATTTGCATATTTGTAGTTTCAAGACTCTTTTCAGGGTCCTTAGGTAAAAACGACGCAAATTAGAGAAGATCCAGATTTTGGACAATTTTAGACCTTTAGAAGTTTGGCCTCGGATGGGGACCTTTTCACCGTCTGATCACGCCCAAATCTGGATAAAAGATATAAGGGAGAACCACATTTCATACCCAGTTGGTTTCAATGCAATCCAACTGTTAGATCTCAAGATACATCCAATTGACTAAAGGCATATGCTGCAGTCTCGCGAGCGAAGCAAGAGAAGAATTTAAGTTTCAAAGCTATAGGCCAACCACCGCGGGTCCAACACTCCTGGCCGCAGCGAAGAAATTTATGGCCGCGAGTCTAAGCTCTCCAGCCGCGGCGAAAGACCTTTTGGCCGCTGGTCCAAACCTCGCACCCACGGTCGACCAAAAACGGCCCAAGACCTTCAAGTTCGAAGCCCATCTTCGAGCCCACTTCGTTTTTTCTTCAACTAAACCCTATGGTCGACGAAACCAGGAGTGGAAGACCTATAAATTTGTGTTTTAAGACAGAATTTCGCAGCTCCCCTCTTGTTACACTCTAGACTTGTTTTGCACCAAACTTTTGCTCTTGTTCTTTGTTATTTGTTTAGGGAGATAAAGATTTCTCTTGAACCTTTTTGTTGATTTCTTATCTATTGATTGTGCAATTCAAAAGCTTGATTTTGTCTTGTATGGTCGTGGCTGAGTAGTTTTCCCGTTGGGTATAGGGGTTTGAAGGGGCTCTCATGGTTTAATTTTGATTGAGTTTTTTGGCTAGGATATCGATTATGGTTCTTCGTTCTATCCTTGTTGTTTATGCGTTGCTTGACTAACCATCTTAGCAACTGATATTAGGCATTTTAGAACCACGGGAGTGCTGAATCTAATCGCTTGACCTAGGTTAGACGAGCAAAACCGTCACAAGATACGGGAGTATACTTGTGGAGAAGTTGTGGGTGTAAACGACCTTTGAGTGTAATCACAATTCTTTTGCGCGGGCGGAGTTGGAAGCTACTGTCCGAGTACGAGGGTTGTATATGTGTAGGATTACGGGAGTAGACTACACACAATATCCATGCTCCAAGTCCAAGATCCCGAAGTCGACAAAAAGTCGCTAGCCAATTTCTCGGTGAAAATCGACCATGAACCCTAAAGAATTCCTGATTGCCCAACGCTTCGTTTATTGATTTACAACCTCGAAATAATCATATTGCTTGCTATTGTTCACCTAGATTAGTTTAATTTTTTGCTTAGTTTAGTTTAGTCTAGTTTAGTTTAGAGTCCTAGTTTCGAGTCCGTGAAAAAACCATAAAACTTATTCTCGTCTTAGGTTACTGATATATCATTGTTTTTACCCTATTTAAGCCATGATATAAGTCTTTTTTATAGAGTCTTTCTAGTGTTTTGTAGTCTTTTAGAGTATTTTACAGGTCTTAGCACGTTTGGAGCATAATTGGAATTATTGGAGCTTTTTGGAGCATTCTGGAGCGAAGCAGAAGATCCGTGTAGCTGAGACGTCGAAATCATATGAGTATCGATCGATACCCCCTAGTATCTATCGATACCCGTCAAGGAAACAGAAGGATCGCGACTTATTGAAGAGTTGAAGAATTGCAGATTTGCCCTAGAAGTCTTTAATATTTACAAGAAGCCCCAAAACGTGATTTAGGTTATTTATAGGGATTTTACAGCCACCTGTTTAGGCTATACTTTATTTTGTATGCTTTATTTTTACTTTGGTTTGAGAGAGACAAGTCTGAATCTCCCTTCGTCCGATATCAGATCTCAAAACCTCTTGTTACTCTTTCTATTTTATTGATGATTTATTCATCTATGTTGATTGTTTCATTCTCCATGTCTGAGTAGATCCACTTTAGGTTTAGGGTTTTCTCATAAAGAATTTCTTTAAATGCTAGGTTAATTATCTGTTTAGGATTCACCATCTGAATTAGTTCTTCACCTTAGGTTGTTCTCAAAACTAATTCTGGATTGATCTCCTAGAACTTAGATCTTAGGATAATTGATTAGGCACGAGAGTGTGATTAATTACCTGATAGAACCTTAGGTGAGCAAATTGATTATTCACAAAGAGATTTGGTTTAATTGATTTGTGAACATATCAAACCTGAACTTTAAAGCTTATTTAGACTTTAGGATTCGCAAAGAGATTTGGAATTCCTAAGATTTAGATTTAGATAGTTTTCGCAACGAGAGTTGGTTAGCTATATTTTAGTGATTTGAGTTCAAGAACCGTGCGTAATCTGAATCATGTTAGTTAATTTAGCTACATTCATTGATTTCCTGAGATAAACCATGAGCCTATATTTTCCTCCATTGATTTACAACACTTTTAATTGCGTACTTGTTTTCGTTTACATATTTTGATTTAGCGTATTTTGGATCTATATAATCTATTGTGTGATATCTTGAGTTCTTGTGTTCGACCCCTGATTTACTGCAGCAACTGTTTTAGTACTATTTAGGGTATTAATTTGAGCATATCAAATTTGGCGCCGTTGCCGGGGACTCAATTCGCCATTAGATTTTAGCTAAAAAATTCATCTAAATCGCCCGAGTATCGATCGATACCCTTAGGTATCGGTCGATACCCTACGTATATTTCAGTTACTTACATTCTTGGTTCTTGTTTTCAGGTGCATGCCTAATCGAGAAACCAGAAGGAACAAGAACGCTGATCTAGTTGATCTGTCACTCGAGCAACTAGCACTTGTGGAACGCACAAACAGGAAAGCAAAGAAATCAGCTAAGATGAACAACAATCAGTTGGTTCGTGATGCAGCTGGTGCTTACAGAGACCAAGAGGGTCGGTTGTGCAATGAGCAAGGACAACGTCTGGATGGAGAGGGGATCGTCATGCCACTTGCTCCTGTTGTCGCTGCGAATGTCGCTGGGAACGCGAGGAATGATGTGGTTAATCGTGGAAGGACGATTGGTGAATACAACAGGCCGGATCAGTTTTTCGCCAATCGTTCAACAATTCGTCCTCTTGCGTTTGAGAGGAATGACTTTGAGCTAAAGTCTGCTTACTTTGCTCTTGTGGGACATCATCTCTTTCATGGTCTTCCTCATGAACATCCGATGGACCATGTGGAGAAGTTCGAAGACTTGGTCACTAGCATCAAGAGCAATGGAGTGTCCTACGACTATCTTTTCTACAAGCTCTTCCCCTACTCTCTAGGTGGAGATGCGACCTACTGGCTGAGGCAGCTACCTTCTGGTTCGCTAACTACTTGGGAGGACACTAAGAGAGCCTTCCTGATCAACTTCTACGATGATGCACGATCTGAGGAATAAAATCTCCTAATTTTCTCAAGGACCTATTGAGGCGTTCAAGGCTGCTTGCACGAGATTCAGATCGTATCAGAGAGATTGTCCACATCACGGATACTCTGATGTGCAGCTGCTGGGTATCTTCTTTAGAGGAGTAGATTGGAGGTATCAGATGGCTCTGGACACTTCGAGCGATGGTAATTTCAACACCAGGTACCCTGAGGATGCTTATGTGTTGATTGAAAATTTTGCGTCTAGAAGTAGCACCAAGAGCGCAGACTTCGAGTGCAAGAAGCTGGCTGGTAACATGGATGGGTCGCAGATCGCTGAAGTTAAAGCTCAGCTGGATTCTATGCACAGTCTTCTGCTGGGAAAGACAACAAAGGCCGTCCACTTTGCTGCTGAGAATGAAGTGGAAGATGTTAACTACATTGGTGGTTATGGTTTTCAGGGTCAGCGATTTGGGTAAAACACCAATCGAAACTACACCAACTATGCTCAGCAAGGAGGGAATCGATCGATACCCCATTGGTATCGGTCGATACTGAGGCGATTTCTGAGGAGACACCTGAGATGTCAACTGTGGTGCCTAAAATAGTTGCCGAGAGAGTCTATATACCGAGGATACCTTATCCCAGAGCTCTTGGGAAGGCTAAGAAGGAGGTAGAGGACGTAAGATGCAAAACCATGGATAATCTGATTGTGGAGCCTCTTGATGATGATATATCTGCCAAGGACAATTCAACAGCGATAGCATCGATCGATACCCTACCTGGTGTCGATCGATACCCCTTGCAGAACGAGCCAAAAACTGTGAGAACACCTGAGTTGATCGAAGAAAGAGTTCGCAAGCCCAAGAAGATGAATCCTATTCCTCGACACCTCAGAGATCCTATCACTCCAAAGCAGCTGCGTGGCTTTGAGAAGAGGGTACGAAGGATACCCCACTCGTTCACTTTTGAAGAAGCTCTAGAGGACTGGCCTCTGCTAAGTCACTTCAAGGACTGCAGAGAAACTGAGGAAGAGATCAAGGCACTATTCATTAAGGCTAGTGGTGCAACACCTCCACTGAGACAGTTGACTAAGAGGGAAGACCCATGGATATTCTCAGTTCCATGCTCTATCTCTGGAGTTGAATTCAAAGAGTCTCTCGTTGACTCAGGAGCCTGCGTCAATGTCATGTCCAGGGCAATTGGAGAGAGATTGGAAGCTGACATTCAACCTCCAAAGACATCTATCACGTTCGCGAACGAGTCCACCTCTCTTCCATATGGGGCAATCACTGATTTGATGATCACAATAGGAGATTGCCTGGTTCGTACTGATTTTCAGGTTGTGGAGATGAATGCAAAATCTCGTACGCATTTGATTCTCGGAAGACCGTTCATGGCTACAGTTGGTGCCATTATGGACACACCCAGCAAGCACATCTCATTCTCATACATTGACAAGGAGGTGTACTACAAAGCCATCCCTAGAGGAACTCACACACGTATCTCTTGCATCGATGTTGTAATAGGAGCGACGTTGATATCAGATCCTTTGGAAGAACCTCCTGACATACCAACTATCACAGACATTTCAGCTGAACAGCCCAGCATCCCCAAGGAAGTTGTCAAGAAGGCTAAGGCAACAAAGAAGAAGGCCAAGAGCAACAGAGTCGAGAACCCCCATGCCACTTTAACCCCTCAGAAGTATGATAGGGATTCGATTGAGTACAAGGTGAAGTGCAAAGGAGCCTCGAAGCCATTCTCTAAGGCTAGAGTTCTTCTAACTTCGGAGCTGAAAGAGAAAGGAAAGGAGTTTGTGGACAGCATGATGAGCAAAACTCTGAAGCTAGCAATGTCAAGTTGTGGAGCCTGTTTTGGTGCAAGCTCTCACTCTTATCCAGCCTGAAGGGCGTTACAGTCAAGCTACTAACGTTAAACGAGCGCTTGGTGGGAGGCAACCCACTAGTGAGTCTTTTTATTTCTTTTATTTTTCGTTTTTGTGTCTTGAGTGAATCAGATTGGAGCAAACGAGGAAAAGCTGAACTGGCATTGACGAAATCGACAGGGTATCGATCGATACCCTGTTGGTATCGGTTGATACCCTGCGGGCAATGATGAAATTCTGTGTCGACTTAAGCCTGTATCGATCGATACCAGGCTGTGTGTCGATCGATACTCAATGTTCCAGCAAGGTAACTTCTTGTTTTTCCCAATTTTATTCTGTTTTTTTGTTTTCTTTCACTGACTATAGGCTAAATAACACTGGGGACAGTGTTGTTCAAGTTTGGGGGAGGTGTCTGCTGACATTGTGTTTGTTTTTCTTAGAGTCAGTCGTTTTATCGAGTCAAAAACGTTTTATTGAGTCAAAACTTGTTGGAGATCATGATCCTGTGCTTGAACCTATTGATGTGATTTTGTTTTTAAGTGCACAGTGTTACAGGATCAGATCTAAATCGACTAATGAAAAATCCAAGGACTGACCAGTTGACTAGAAAACATCCATGTCTCCAACAAAGTTCTTCTGAAGCCTGAGCCAAATTTTTGCACTTCATCAATGTGGTTAGTTTTTAAAGAGCTTGATTCATCATTCATATCTGATAAAGGAACCCATGTGTTTAGAGTTATGGTATCTCTCTCCCCTGTTATAAGTTGATAAATAAGAGCATAAAAGATTGAAATGATTTTCTTTTGAGTAGAGGGCTAGAAAAATTTCCAGCGATCCCATTATTCTACTCAAGAGGGGATGATCACACAGAGGATTGGAAGCGAGGCTAGGATTTTTCTATGATGCCATTATTCGCCTACATCCTTTGATACATAGATAGGGAAGAACCGGGGATTTGGTGGCAAACACCATCAATACTCGCGTTTCGGACCTTGATGTGTATATGCAAAGCTAAAAATATAAAAAAGAGAACCTAATAAGAAATAATTCTGGGGGAGAGAAAATAATACAAAAAGTGAGAAAAATGGTGGTTCCTTGTCATGATATCGTATGGTAAAGAATCTAGAAGGTTCTTGAACATTGGCTGCAGCGATGAAACTGGCGATGAGGGCTTTATTTGAACAATGCTGCGATATAATGTGTGGAGTCTGGAAAAGCTGCGAATGTCTACGGAGAAGTACATGGTGGTTAGATCAAAAGCTGGTTAGGTAACATTTGGGTACTTGGAAATTGGTCATTTCGATGGTTCATGAATAGGTGAGTCTCCGCGTTTTCAAACCTCTTTCTCTGGTTTAGGCTTCTATTTGCTTGAGGGCAAGCAAAGGCTAAGTCTGGGGGAGTTGATATATCATGGTCCTATTTAAGCCATGATATAAGTCCTTTTTATAGAGTCTTTCTAGTGTTTTGTAGTCTTTTAGAGTCTTTTACAGGTCTTAGCACGTTTGGAGCATAATTGGAATTACTAGAGCTTTTTGGAGCATTCTGGAGCGAAGCAGAAGATCCGTGTAGCTGAGACGTCGAAATCACATGAGTATCGATCGATACCCCCTAGTATCGATCGATACCCGTCGAGGAAACAGAAGGATCGCGACTTATTGAAGAGTTGAAGAATTGCAGATTTGCCCTAGAAGTCTTTAATATTTACAAGAAGCCCCAAAACGTGATTTAGGTTATTTATAGGGATTTTACAGCCATGTGTTTAGGCTATGCTTTATTTTGTATGCTTTATTTTTACTTTGGTTTGAGAGAAACAAGTCTGAATCTCCCTTCGTCCGAGATCAGATCTCAAAACCTCTTGTTACTCTTTCTATTTTATTGATGATTTATTCAGTTATGTTGATCGTTTCATTCTCCATGTCTGAGTAGATCCACTTTAGGTTTAGGGTTTTCTCATAAAGGATTTCTTTGAATGATAGGTTAATTATCTGTTTAGGATTCACCATCTGAATTAGTTCTTCACCTTAGGTTGTTCTCAAAGCTAATTCTGGATTGATCTCCTAGAACTTAGATCTTAGGATAATTGATTAGGCACGAGAGTGTGATTAATTACCTGATAGAACCTTAGGTGAGCAAATTGATTATTCACAAAGAGATTTAGTTTAATTGATTTGTGAACATATCAAACCTGAACTTTAAAGCTGATTTAGACTTTAGGATTCGCAAAGAGATTTGGAATTCCTAAGATTTAGATTTAGATAGTTTTCGCAACGAGAGTTGGTTAGCTATATTTTAGTGATTTGAGTTCAAGAACCGTGCGTAATTTGAATCCTGTTAGTTAATTTAGCTGCATTCATTGATTTCCTGAGATAAACCATGGGCCTATATTTTCCTCCATTGATTTACAACACTTTTAATTGCGTACTTGTTTTCGTTTACATATTTTTATTAAGCGTATTTTGGATCTATATAATCTATTGTGTGATATCTTGAGTTCTTGTGTTCGACCCCTGATTTACTGCAGCAACTGTTTTAGTACTATTTAGAGTATTAATTTGAGCATATCAGTTACCTTGCTAACTCTTTTTCTAAGGTCTCCCAGAACAGCTTTCCCTCCATGTGGATCAATACCTAAAGTACTACAACGCACGTCTGTGCACTTGCAGAGCTTTAGTTTACAAATTTAAAACCTGAAGTTTCGGAGAACAATCCGATCGCATCATTAACAAGTAATATATCAATCAGTTTGGCAATAAGCATGACGTTCTGCTCAGTTAATGAGTAGCTCAACCATCACACTCGACACCTTATAAGCAGTGTCACCTTCTTGATAGAACAAGAAATGAATGTTTCTCACACGTCCTGCAATAAAAAATAGTAACATTATGTTTCAAAATGCAAACATAACGGATATTTAACTGGAGCTGAAACAAAATGCTCACCATTCCCATCTACTATACGAAGAATTAGTGACACAAAGTGATCATTGTTTTCTTCACCCTTGAGGACAAATAAATTCCCTCTCTTTGCGTGTCTGACCTCAATACACATGGATCCAGAGTTATCGCTAAAAGTAACAATGGGCAGGTTATTGTCTTCATCGAGATCTATAGACATGGGTATACTGCACCGTGTTGTAGGAGGGCCTTCAGACATAAGGCAACGTTCACCAAACGCACCTTCTTTGGGCATTACAATGTCGGGAAGTGGCAAAGGGTTGTTCATTGTTAAACCATTCACATGAAGAAAATGGTCCAATAGAAGATCTTTTCCTGATGAGCTCTCGGATGCAGGAAGCAAGCATTTCTCAATAAACTGCTTTGCTTATGGGTCTTGAACCCTAGAGAGTGAAGCATGTTTTATTCCCTTGAACCACCAAGAACCAGTTATAGTTAAAATCTTGTCAAAAAACTAATAACATGGATTATATGACTCTGTTTATAACTCATCGATGAGACCTTCTTGTATCTGAGCAGAGTTTCTGTATTCACAGTAAGGGTACTCAAATGCCACCATCACTAACATACACATCCCAAATGAATAAATATCAGCAAGCTCGTTGTAGTTCTCATCGTATATCTATGGTGCCATAAACTCTGGGGTTCTTATTGATATCATAGTAACACTTCAATTTGACCCAACAGAAAGCAAATTAAAAGGTGATTGAAAGGACATAGCTCGGAATAAATTCGAGCCCTTCTTCAAAGTTTTGGTTAAATCGGAAATGTGAATAGGTAAGCAACATTAATAACTCCGGTGCTATAAACTATGGGGTTCTTATTGGTATCATAGTAACACTTCAATTTGACCCAACATAAAACAAATTAAAAGGTGATCGAAAGGACGTAGCTCGGAATAAATTCGAGCCCTTCTTCAAAGTTTTGGTTAAAGCGGAAATGTAAATTCGAGCTTCTGCTTCTTGATTGGAGCTCCCTTCTTCTCCTTTAATGGCATCCACACACTGCTCGTCTTCTTCGTCTGATTGTGGGCAATCATATGTCCAAGAGTGGCTAACCGACTCACAAGCACATCATGCGGTCTCCTCTTGTCTATGTGGCTTTGCTTTGTTATGATGACTTCTTGACCCAACAGAAAGCAAATTAAAAGGTGATTGAAAGGACATAGCTCGGAATAAATTCGAGCCCTTCTTCAAAGTTTTGGTTAAATCGGAAATGTGAATAGGTAAGCAACATTAATAACTCCGGTGCTATAAACTATGGGGTTCTTATTGGTATCATAGTAACACTTCAATTTGACCCAACATAAAACAAATTAAAAGGTGATCGAAAGGACGTAGCTCGGAATAAATTCGAGCCCTTCTTCAAAGTTTTGGTTAAAGCGGAAATGTAAATTCGAGCTTCTTCTGCTTCTTGATTGGAGCTCCCTTCTTCTCCTTTAATGGCATCCACACACTGCTCGTCTTCTTCGTCTGATTGTGGGCAATCATATGTCCAAGAGTGGCTAACCGACTCACAAGCACATCATGCGGTCTCCTCTTGTCTATGTGGCTTTGCTTTGTTATGATGACTTCTTGAGCTATGATTCAGTTGCGAATGAATAAGATGACCGACTGTGACATCAGTTTTCTAGGTGGGTATCATGTTGACAAGTAATATATCAATCAGTTTGGCAATAAATGTGACGTTCTGGTCAGTTAACTCGAGTTGCTCAACCATTTCACTCGACACCTTAGAAGCAGTGTCATGATGAGTGGGAGTTTTGCGGTCCCAAATCAATACCTCGTTGTAGTATTTGAGGATCGAACCGAAGAGGCTAAGGTTGACACACTATGGAATACACGAAACTTCCTAAGCTAGAGCAATGTTTTTGTGTTTTTATATTTATGAACTAAAGAAACAAATTGCAAGAAGGGAAAACAAAGATATAAGAGTTGGATCACGGACTAAGCTATTAAGGCGATGGAATACGATCAAACAACGAATCACTCGGAAGCATTAAACTCTATCCTAGAACATGGGATTCATAATTATGACTAATCCACCGTCGTGGCACTAATCACTTTGTTAATCACCAAATCAAGAGCAAACTCTCGTTTGTGATAAGATGATTAACAAGCATTAAAATCCAATCCCAATTAGTTCGCTAATCACCCTAGACATCAACCATCGTTGGCTAGGCACGAAAAGCTCACAAAAAGTCTTGTTCAAGCATTTCATCGAACACCTATCGGGCGTGAAATGCTTAAGCTCTAGACTCGAATGGATAAACCTAATCTAGCACTAACACCGTTTACTCGAATCTCTCCCTAATGCATGGGATGAGACCATAAATCCTAAGGTGTAGCTCTAGATTGGTTTGTCACGCCAACTAGAGCTACCTAATCTAGGTGTAGTTCTAAACTATGGTTCATCAATCCAAAACTAGCATTAAGAACCGACCTAAGTGAAGGGTCCAACAAGGATCAACCTAGGTCATCATCTAATAATCATCAAGACAACTAACTAATGATGCTAACACACTCAATCAATGCTAATCCTTAGGTTATGATCACTAATCTTGACTAATTCTCTTTCAAGCAACTAATCACTATGCTAATCACTCAATCCATTAGCAAACTCTCATTTGTGGATCAATGATTAGCAAGCATTAAGAATATGAACTAGATCAACCAAAATACACCCTAGACAACTAATCTCTTAGGCTAGGAACATAAATCTCTTGAATAATTTGGTCTTGGCATTTCATCAAACACTTGGTGTTCATGAAATGCCCAATGATCTAGACCTACTCTTTCAAGCTAGATCTAGCATTAAGGACTCTAGACAAGAAAGGAATGCAAGGATTAGGAGCATAAGCATCAAGAATCAATCATCAAGCCATCTAAATCAAGCTAAATATAAGATCCAACAAAAAGGGCATAAGGCCTAAATATGAAGAACAATAAAGAAGAACAAATAAAGGTAAAGAAGATGCATTAATTATAAAGATAGATGTGAAGAATCCTTCTCATAGAGTGGCATTTGTATGAAGAACAAGGGAAATCCCTCTCAAAATCATAAAAGAGTTTGGGGATAAACCCCACTCTAGGGAAAAGAAAGCTTAGCCCTCACAATTAGGTTTTTGGGCTTATAAATGAATAGTGGCGAACCGGGTCGACCCGGGACAAACCGGGTACCGACCCGGTTTAATTGGGTAAAATTGGGTTTGGTATCGATCGATACCCTCGGTATCGATCGATACCTTTGGTGTTGAGTCTGTTCTTCAGGGGATACCGAGGACACACCTCGGTATTACTGCTCCGTGTTAAGGCAATTTTCCCCCGGGTTCTTCCTGGGCCAGTACCGACCTGTGATGTCGAGCACTGGCATCGATGTATGGCATCTGAAGCTTGGGTATCGATCGATACCAAGGGGTATCGATCGATACTGGGTGTTTGGATACCGAGGACACACCTCGGTATCTTTGCTCCGTGCTAAGGCCTTGTTTCCCCGGGTTCTTCCTGTGCTGATATCGAGCTGTAACACCGAGCAAAGGCATCAGTGTAATCCCCTGAAGCTTGGGTATCGATCGATACCGGGTATCGATCGATACTGGGTGTTTGGCCTGCTTCTCGATAAACACCTAAAAACACTCCAAATGTATGCAATAACTCACTAGGACCTAATGCAAATGTCCTAAACTCTAAATGAGACCTAAATGCAAGATAAAACCATGATTATGCATGCGAATGACACAAAACCCTAAATGAAATGCATGCTAAAACATGCAATATATGAGTGTATCAATTCCCCCAAACTTAAACCTTTGCTTGTCTTCAAGCAAACAAGAATAAGAATGAGAGATGCAATACAATGCAAGTGGAGCTCGAACCTATAAGAAGCACAAGAAACAATCGCACTCAACGTCCAAGTTACTAGTTCTAGGATGCACCATAATTGTCTACTCAAAAGGAGATAGCCATTTCCTTCACAACAAGCAACAAGCCAAACTTCAACCTACACAAACCATTATATTCTCTAGCCTCTTAACATTGATTAATGGTTTTATCCGTGAATGGTGCTTATGCAAGATCAAATGAAACCGCTTGGCTAAAGGACCGGTTATGAGATGAAAATGATCTCATCAATGCGTAAGGGCAATCAAATACAAGGATCTCTCAATGAACGAGCAAACTTTGACAAAATGCTAAAGGTAAAATGCAATCTACGTACGCATACAAGGAAAAACTCTCGTCTACCCGAATGCCTAGAGTGTTAACCTAAAACCTCTAACCCGTTGTGCCCATAACTTAAGCTACCCTTTTATCATGAGGCATTTTGCC